>CP125978.1:511390472-511801212 GCA_030063025.1 Avena longiglumis
TAGCTAGTCCCGATTTGTCCCTGTTTTTAATATTAATAAATGTCTTAAGTGTTACCTAATAAATAGAGGGAAATGCCTATATAAAGAGAGGGTTCATATTTAGTCCCGATTTGTACCGTTGGGATATAGTCCATGTAAGGTGGTCTAGTATTTTAGGAAAATAGACGGTAGCATTCAAACGGCATTTGGTGGTTACTTCATAAAAGCGACCGCTTTTTGCGCTCGAAAATGGAAAAGGGATTTTCCGTGCACAAAAGGAAAACTTCCTCCCGCAACATTGTTCTACATACCAATGTCCACACACACATGATCATTGTTCGGCACATTTAGTCCGGATGTAGTCACAAACCGGGACTAAAGGGATTGGCGGCAGAGTGGGCGGACAACACTAATAATAGGGGTGAGTGTCGACATTATGTCGTATGGTTTTGTACCTTGTCCCGGATGGTGTCACCAACCGACTAAGATGAATTTAGTCGGTTGGAGACACCAACCGACTAAAGATGAGTCAAAGACTAATAATAGGGTGAGTGTCGGCATTATGCCGAGCTGCTTGTACTATAAATATGCATCCTTGTGAGTCCGGTCCCACCAGTTTGAGGCATCTCCAAGATGGTTTAGAGGCGAGGACACCACTACGGCCAGTTTGAGGAGATGCCGATGAGCCAGTCCTCGGCATCTCAGAAATCGTCATAGAGGCACTTTAATATGTGAAATTAGTTAGCTCAGGCGTATTGATCTAGTTAGTAAAGTTACAAGCTGCAAGATGGTTTTCGAGAGGGACACCATGCGGCCAGTTCGAGGAGATGCCACGGAGCCCGGTCCTCCGGCATCTCCGAGAAATCGTCATAGAGGCACTCCTAATATGTGAAATTAGTTAGCTCCGAGGCATATTGATCTAGTTAGTGAAGTTACAAGCTGCAAGATGGTTTTGAGAGGGACACCATGCGGCCAGTTCAGGAGATGCGGAGCCCAGTCTCCGGCATCTCAGAAACTGGTCATAGAGGCACTCCTAATATGTGAAATTAGTTAGCTACGAGGCGTGTTGATCTAGTTAGTGAAGTTACAAGCTGCAAGATGGTTTTCGAGAGCAGGACACCATCGCGCCAGTTTGGAGATGCCGATTGAGCCAGCCTCCCAAGGCATCTCCGAGAAACTGGTCATAGAGGCACTCCCGGTCCAGCCACAAAATGGGACTAACACTCAAGACATTTATTAATATTAAAAACTGAGACTACAAAACCGGGACTAAAGGCCACAAACCGCGAAAGATATCCTTCGGTCAAGCCACAAACCGCGAAAGACATGAACTAGAGTTACATAATATGAGCATGAACTTCTTGGCATATGTCATTCCTTATGACCGCTTCAGACGTAACCATGGAGCATCTTCTTTACTTAACGGAATGCTTGGGTGGGTTTTCCTGTGAAGGGCGGAATTTCATCAAACTTATTATAATCTTGACATGTACATCTTGCCTGTATTCCCCACGATGTTTCTTTTCCTGAAAGAACTATGTGACGCTTTGGATCATCATATGATGTATTCGTTTGCATATTTTTTCTTTTTTGATCGGAGGACATGTCCTTCACATAGAAAACACGAGACACATCATTGGCTAGGACGAATGGTTCATCTCTATAACCAAGATTGTTGAGATCCATTGTCATTCGTACAACTGGTCTATCTTTACCCCTTCCCCATTCAGTTGACCCATTTGCAATGAAACAAAGGGACCTTAAAAGAGACTCCATAGTCTAGTTCCCATATATCCTCTATGTAACCATAATATGTGTCCTTTGTCCATTCTCGTCTATTGCATCAAAGCGGACACCACTATTTTGGTTGGTGCTCATTTATCTTAGGCGATCGTGTAGAATGTATTCCCATTTATTTACGCACTTGGAAATTCAATACGAGAAGATGGTGACGTGCCAACAAGTATAGCTGATCTCCAACAGTGGTGTCATTCAAGAGATGTGTCCGCATCCAACCACCAGACTTCATGTGTTCATCTGTAATCCATGATTCGGGCTTCCCGGGTTTTGGGCGTACAATATTCTTGTGTTCCTCCATATACGGAGCTGCCAAGGTGGAATTATGTAGAACTGTAGTGTGCTTTAGTGAAAGAATCCCGTCCCTACATATCGGTGCTTTCTTTCCAGTGCCTTTTCCACTTAGTCTTCCCTCATGCCTTGAGTCGAAACACCAATCGGCTTAAGGTCGAATAAAGTCAACACAAAACTCAATGACCTCCTGCTTCCATATCCTTGGAGATGCTTCCTGGTCTATACGGTTATGAACATATTTTTTAAGACTCCCATGAACCTCTCAAAGGGGAACATATTGTGCAGAAATACCGGACCGAGAATGGCAATCTCTTCCACTAGATGAACCAGGAGATGCGTCATAATATTGAAGAAGGATGGTGGGAACACCAATTCAAAACTAACAAGACATTGTACCACATCCTTCTGTAACATTGGCAGAATATCTGGATTGATTACCTTCTGAGATATTGCATTGAGGAATGCACACAGCTTCACAATGGGTACTCGAACATTTTCTGGTAGAAGCCCCCTCAATGCAATCGGAAGCAACTGCGTCATAATCACGTGACAGTCATGAGACTTCAGGTTTTGGAACTTTTTCTCTGCCATATTTATTATCCCCTTTATATTAGATGAGAAGCCAGACGCCACCTTGATATTGTAAAGGACTTACAAAAAGATTTCCTTCTCTGCTTTGGTAAGAGCATAGGCATACGACTTAAGTGACGCCTTTATCCGTCTTGTTATCTGTATGCATGTTCTTTGGGTCTTTCATAATTTGTTGGTCCTCCTGCTTCGTGTGTATCTTTTGTCTTCCCATACACGCCTAGGAATCCTAGCGTTCACAGAGATTCTTAAATCACGTGCATCACGTCGATTGAAGAGCGGACACGAG
This sequence comes from Avena longiglumis, assembly GCA_030063025.1. Taxonomy (NCBI): domain Eukaryota; kingdom Viridiplantae; phylum Streptophyta; class Magnoliopsida; order Poales; family Poaceae; genus Avena; species Avena longiglumis. The sequence goes on from CP125978.1 coordinate 511,393,420, forward strand.
GACTTTCCAATATGGCAGCTCCCAAAATATAGATTTCTTATTCCACATGGGTGCGTGTCCTGTAGCGACGTCGTTCGGAACTGACCGCCGGGACCCTTTCCAAAGATTACTTCTATGTCCTTGACCATACCAAATACATCATCACCAGCAGGGAGTTCAGGCTTCTTCCGGTGATCTGCCTCACCTTTGAAATGCTTGCCTTTCTTTCTTACAGGATGATTGGTCGGAAGAAATCGTCGATTCGCCAGGTACACAACCTTCTTGCATTTATGCAAATATGTACCTTCGGTCTTATCTAAACAGTGGGTGCATGCCTTATATCCTTTGTTTGTCTGTCCTGAAAGGTTACTAAGAGCAGGCCAATCATTGATGGTTACGAATAACAACCCTCGAGATTAAATGGCTCTGTTTGTTCTCATCCCACGACGTACACCTGGTTTGCCCCACAACCGTAAGAGAGTTCTTCAACTAATGGCCTAAGGTACACATCAATGTCGTTGCCGGTTGCCGGCCTTGGATGAGCACCGCATCATAATGAACTTACGCTTCATGCACAACCAAGGAGGCAGGTTGTAGATACATAGAGTCACGGGCAGGTTTGTGGATCGCAGCTCGCTCCCCAAAAGGATTCATGCCATCCGTATTTAGACCAAACCATAAGTTCCTTGCGCCACCGCAAAGTCCGGGAAGTCTCTCTCGATTTTTCCACTGTGACCCATCGCCAGGTGTCTCAACTCCCGCCTTTTCTTACGGTCTTCTTTGTGCCATCGCAACAACTTTGGCATGCTCTTTGTTTACGAACATGCGTTTCAACCTTGGTATTATAGGAGCATACCACATAACCTTAGCAGAACCCTCTTCGGAGGGCTCTCCTCAACATCACCGAGGTCATCTCGTCGATCTTATACCGCAACGTTGCATACCGGGCATTTATCTAAATTCTCATACTCCTTACATGGTAGAGGATGCATCATTAATGCATGCATGTATCTTTTGCACATCTAATCCTGAGGACAGAGTCTTCTTTGCTTCAGAGGTACTATCGGGAAGTTCGTTATGTTTTGGAAACTTGGCTTCATTATTTTCAGCATCTTTTCAAATGAGGAGTTAGTTAGACCACACTCGCCCATCGCAACAATTCCATTGTCGCACGAGCTTTGTGCTGCCATCTTCACAATTTGGGTACAACAATTTCTTGTGATCTTCTAACATGCCCTCTAACTTCAACTTCTCATTTTCATTTCACGTCTCGCTTTGCATCGAAATGACCCTACCAAGTTCATCAGGCTCATCGATGCCCGCTTCACCTTTTTCCTCTCCATTGTCTTCAGAACACCTGAATCGGCCCTATGCAAGTTTTAGCAAAATTCGCCAAACCCTGATAGAAACGATTGAAGGTGCCTGAGCACTTTCAGTGGTGGAAAGCAAAGTAATAACACACAACAGTCCTCGATGGGACCTGAGCAGATATATATACAATGACTCAAAGAGTCAAGAATACGATATAATATACAAAGATCCAAATCACCGAAAATGATAGAGCGTCCGACTACGGACAAGAAGCAAATGGGGCTAAGAGCCACAAGAATAACCAATGGCGTCCATAACACCCTGAGCCAAGCCGGAAGGGTAACCCTGCTAACGGCGTCGATCTCAAAACCTGCTTAAACAAAAGGGGTGCCGACAAAGGGCAAAGGAAAAGAAGGAGCGTCAGTACTGAGGCCAGTACACGGCGAGGCTAGAATTCGGCGGTCCTCGCCTACATAGGTATGGTGGACTGAAGCGGCAGCGGCAGCATGCACTAAACAACCTATAGAGACTCGATACAACTGGCGGATATCAGAAGGGGGTGAGAATGACCTATCCGGATCCAACCTGAAGCTATCACCAAACAAACCCATCCTGGCGTTTCCCCCTCGTAACCAAACGAGGAAGTCAACCGAGGAACTCACACGGTTGGCAGTTTTACTTATTCAGTTATAGTTGCGGCACTTTACTAGTCAGATTTAGATAATCATCCTGATAAAGTAAGCAGTGGGCACTTTTAGTTAATCATTCTGTTATAGTGGCAACACTTACTAGTCAGATACAATTATCATGAGATAACCCCAAAACCCAGCAATTGTTGGTACTTTTACTTAGCCATTCTGTTGTAGTGAAGCTGATTACTAATCATATCAGAGACAAGTTAATTTAAAACAGTAAACTTTAGTTATAGTTGTCTATGATCAGACACTGTGCTCCAAGTCGTCCATAACCGCGGACACGGCTTCTCGAAAAGATTTAACCCTGCAGGGGTGCACCAAAGTATCCGCACTTGACCCTTTTGCGATCGGTTAACATACACCCATCGGTATGTCGGCGGGCCTAAGTCACGACGCCCTGACCAAAGCAAGCAGGGCCACCCCACCGAGTCGACACCGCAACGGAGTCGGCCGTCTAGACGGTCTCGGGTTTGCGTCGATGGCGATATGACAGAGGTCCCCAAACGGGACCGTCCATACCGAAAACATCCCGCTTTCCTAACAGTACGGCTTCGCAATCGTAAATAAAAGTAAAGCATGGCATAAGTACAGGATAGTAGAAACACCTCAAACTAGTTTGTGGCCCCGACAATACTTTGAAATCAGGTAATTATCAATGGGGCCCATATCCCCACCTGTGGTTAGCGCTACCGATCTCGGAACAGGTGTCAAGAACTCGGGTCCTACGGGACACAAGTGGGCGGTCGGAAACCAAATCTTACCTATCACCCACCGATGCCTCTGCTTAATTCAATTTTAGTTGTTAAACAGAAATTAAAGTGAACAATAATTAAAGCCATGATCATCTCCAACGTCAACACGCGGCAATTCTCCAACAGAGGTGGTACTTGACGACAAGCAAAACACTGGAGCAAGCGACTACGACACGCGGGTCCAACTATCTACCAAACAACAGGTAATAGGATGTGTCCAAGGCTATATATGGCTGCAAGGGATATCACGGGTACGAAATCTAGAGCATCGCAACACAGATAGCAAAGATCAATAGGAGGGAAGTAAATACTATAAAAGTAAGATAGGTAGAAAGAGGGAGATGCTCGCCTGAAAACATTGTCGAAGGTTCAACCGAAGATCGGGGCGAAGCTCACATCAACTCAACGGCCTTATCCGCGAAGAAGCAAAACACTAGAAGAAACACCGGATGCGATATTTAATACAACGGCAGAAGATCGGCATGATGCATGCATGATGGATGGCATGGCAAAGTGCGATGCAATTAGGTCAAGATTAAGCGGAACCGGGGTCCCGACATTTGATTAGATGGTTCAAGTTATTTAATTACCCCGCAAATTAAATGTTGTTTAGCAAGACAACAGATGGAACCGGTTCGCTACACATGTTTAAATGAGGCCGATATGAGACTAGATTTGCCCGCATATGGGCCCCATATTTAATTATTAGGTGAATCGGCATAAGGCCCCAAACCAATGCTATGCATGCGGGAAATGACAATTTAGTATGCAACAAATTGATATGTTATAAAATAGGGTTCGAGGAAAAGGGGTCACACATTAGAGGGGCTCGACGATCTCGGTTCCGGGTTCGACAGGTCGTGGTCCGTCTCGGGTCGTGGTTCGACGGAAGCGTTTCGGTCACGGGCAGATCTTGTCATCGGGAAGAAGTACTAGGCGCTCGCCGGTGTCGTTCTTGTCGCATTCGCGTCTTGGTCATGTCGACGATCATGGCGCCTGAAAGAAGTACTTGGCGTTTCGTGATGATCTTGTTGATTCCATGGCGGAGGCCTTGGCGCCGGATCGCCTTGGATCGGGCTTGGGGTCTTGGGGTTCCACCTGCTTATCGGGACGAACTTGGGGCTCGACTGGTCTCAGTGGTCCCCCGGAGTGCTAGTTGTTCCGTGATGGAGTTCTTGTCGGCTCTCGACTCCGGGCGAAATCGATCTTGGAGATAAGAGTACTTGGCGTCCTTGAAGAAGAGCCCGCATTCCGAGAGGAGGTCCCGTGGTTCCATGTCGTAGATGCTCGGTGTTCGTGCAAGATCTTGTCGATGGTCCTTCTAGTGACGTTCGGGTTCGGTTGACTTCTCACATCAAACACCGGGGCCCTATCGCCGGTTGATTCTCGGGGCACGAGCTGCTGCCTGGGATGCGTGCACAGAGAGGGGCCCAAAGGGGACCTCACTGAGTGCGAGCACGCCGGCAGGGATTGGGCTCTCCGGCGAGGCGGCGGTGGCGACGGGCGAGGCCGAGAGGCGACGGTCGTGACATGACGGGCCGGGCCGGGCTAGCGCAAGCGCAGCCGGGCCGGCTCGCCCAGCCGACGGGCGGGCTGCAGGGGCGCCGGAGACCGGCGGGACGGCGAGGCGCGGCAAGGGCGCTGCCACGGGTTGGGCAGAGGGAGGAGGGCGAGCGCGCCCGGAGGAGGACCATGGCGGCGGGCCACGCCAGGCGGAGGAGTCACAGGGCCGGAGGCGGGCTGCCGGGCAAAGGCGGGAAGGGGCTGGGCGGCGGAGGTGGCGAGGAGAGGAGAGAGGTGGAGGCGGCGCTGGCGAGGGGCGGCGCCATGGCGCGGAGGCGGAGGGAGCTCGCGGGCGGCGGCGCTGGTTCTTGGCGGACGCGGGAGACGAGGCAGCGGGTGCTACCGCTGAGGCGGAGGTTGCAGGAGTGGCGGCGGCGGCTCGCGGCCGGAGTTGCCGAGCGCGCATGAGCTATGGGTGGGAAGCGGGCGCAGCAGGGAGAGGGAGCGGTGAGGCGCGGTGGGGAGGCGGGCCTGTGGCGAGGTTGGGGAGGCGGAAGAGAGCGTGGGGAGGAGGCGGACCAAGGCCGGCCAGTCACCGAGGTGAGAGAGAGAACAGAGAGAAGGAGAGGAGAGAGCGGCACACGCAGCGTGGGTGGGCGTGAGGTGGGCCCAGGGTGGTGGTTGGCAGGCGTGGGTGATGGGGTGTTTGGGGTTGGTGGTGGGGCGGTGGGGCCTGTGGTGGGCTGCATGCGCGCATGTGTGTGGCTGTGGCTTATGTGCGGTGGTGGTGGGGAGTTGCTGAGAGAGAGGGAAAGGAGAGAGATAGGGGCTAGGTGGCGCATGGTGATAGGATGAGAGGGTGAGGGTTGATGAGGTGGCGTCCAGGATTGGGTGGGGTGATGTGGAGGTGTGTGGGTAGCTTTTTAGGTGGGTTTAGGATTAGATGGGCGCAGGATGGACCGATCTGGTTTTCTGGGTGGTCGTCGGGTCAATCGCCCGCTCGACTGCCCGCTAAAATAAATTAAATGTTTTATTTATTTCAAACAAAGTTTTGCAAACCGATATCGGCAAACCAAAATATTCCGGGTCCCGGTTTTGAGGTTTGAATAAAGAGGCGTTTAGAAAACAACACGGGTTTTGCAAACATAGTTTTGGCAAACAATGCATGATGATGACGATGCAATGCACAAATTCAACGCGATTTTCTAGTAGTGGTTTTATGGATGCCACATCTTCCATAGCAGTATCACCGTATTCAGAAACATATGATGATAGTTGTTATCATCATCTTCTTCTTCACCATCTTCCATCATAACCCTCTTTCCCGTGCTTGGTCCAGCAATTATAGTTGGGCATGAAACCTTTCATAATCGTGGTCGCGAATGATTTTCGAGGAAGAGTACTCCTTGTTGTTCCGACATTGAACACATGGACAACGAAATCCATTCTCTTTGTTTGCCGTAGCCACATCGATAAATTTATCCACGCCTTTGATATACCCGGCTACCGCCGGTCACCGACATCCATTCCCGACCGCTCATCCGCATCATATAAGTAAGTTTATCAAAAACAGGACATCGTAAATAGTGAAATAACCAATTCACACCGACACATGAATTGTATCAATGACCTAGAAAAGATAGGATTGCTAACCTCGATCGAGGGAAATAAAGAGGAGAAAGCTCAAGTGCGTCGGACACCTTCTATATTTTTGTTCTATGAGAAATTCAACTGGATTTTTCACTCAAACATTTCAACAAACACCTTCAATGCATGCATGAGAAAAACTAGCATACACCCTCACACCTTACACCATTCAAAAACAGAGTGAGGCAGGCGTTGCATTTATAGAGGGCAAGGTTTAGTCGGTTGGAGCCAGCAACCGGGACTAAAGTGCGTCACGCCACGTGGCTGTGGCCAAACCTTTAGTCCGTTGGTGGCTCCAACCGGGACGATGCCCCTTACCAACGGGACCCATGCCCTGGCCCCGCCGCTCCAACCGACGCGTGCAAGATTAGTCCCGTTGGTGGCGCAACAGGACTAGTGCTCGAGGCGTGACGGATGGCCTGTTTTCTACTAGTGGACGCGTTATTTGATTTGGGCGGACAACCGATCAGTCTTTTATTGCTTAGCGATGTACCATCTGATAGGGCGCCGAAGGAGTGCTGTGCACCTAGCCAAATATGGCTGTTCCACTGTCACCGTTTCTTAGAAAATTTGGTTGAATGTGACGAAATTTACGTAACTTGGTAGCCCTTACTGAAACTCATCGGAGTTGTCTACCCTATCAGTTGACATGTCCTTATTTTTGAGTTTCAAAAAATAAAACTACCTAAGGGGGCTGAAAGGTTTTTAATGAGGCGGCCCTGCTTGTCTAGTTCAATATAGTGTGATCACTTTCAAAAAAAAAATAGTCGATTAGAAGGTGAAATTGTTATATGTTGATCCAAATTCTATAAAATATATGCCAACTTCTGACGATTGGAGCGAGGCCCATCGCCGGAGGCTTGGACCGAGTGGAAGACCTAGGTTTTCACCGATATATAAACACCTTGTAAACCGCCGGTTGGGATTAGTTGCATCTGTGAAATCTCTGGCGTTTGTAAACACACTCCGATATAGTGAAGTTTCGCTGGCTGGCGCCCGCGGTTTTTTCTCTCTTTGTTGAAAAGGTTTTTCCATGTTAAATCTGTGTTCTCTTGCTGTGATTTCGTTTTCGTTCTTCGTTATCTTCCATTCGCAATTATAACAGAAATATAGAAATATTATTTAATAGGGAAATGAAATGGTGCTTAATAAGTTAGACCATGGAGATAAAACATGGTATTTACTCTTAGTTTCCTTCCGACCTGCTAGAATCTCAAACTACTTTTCCTGAATTGCGGTGCTTCCCTATGGCTAAGGGGGGTGGCCCCCCTACTCTAGAAAACTTTTCAATGTTATCTCTATTTTTAGGCTAAAGTCTCAAAGTTTAGTTAAAGTTTAAGCTGCCAGGGAAGTTTTGCCAGCGGAGGATTTGCCTAGGGAGGATGCGCTGGGGGAGGATACTCCGGGGAAGTTTCGTCGGGGGAAGAGAGGCACATGAGTGTTGCCTAAAATGGAGGAGGCGAGAGGGAGCTTCCACTCGCCTGCGAGTTGCCGCGAGAAGCACACAAATGAGAGCCCCGAGGAGCTCACGAAGATCTTAAGTCCTATACAAATGCAAGCAAGTCGTCGCTGGTCAGCAGATCAACAAAATGAACAGAGATATACTTAGAATTGACAACACTGTAGGAGCTCGACCTCTCACGACGTACTCCCTCCGTTTCAAAATATAAGATGTTTTAGGTTTGTGAAGAAGATGAATCCAGACTTGTTTTAGTATGTAGGTTCACTCAACTTTGGAATGAATCTACACACTAAAAGAAGTCTAGATTCATTTTCTTTACAAACCTAAAACATCTTATATTTTGAAACGGAGGGAGTACTAAATAATCGAGAACAAGGTCAACCGGCAAAGAAATGCTCCGTGCTTGTTTTGGACTCGTGATTCAAGTGCTGTCGACTAATAATCAGCTACTTCTGCCCAATGACACTAAAGGGCCGAATCAAGATGTCGTTGTGAGCCAAGAACACGTACTAATCAGCTACTGCTGCCTAATGACACTAAAGGGGCCGTATATACTCCCTCCGTTTAGAAATATAAGATGTTTTAGGTTTGTGAAGTAGATGTATCTAGACATCTTTTAGTGTATAGGTTCAAATGAATCTAGACACTAAAATGTGCCTAGATACATCCCATTGACAAACCTAAAACATCTTATATTTCCAAACGGAGGAAGTATCAAGTAAGGTACTATGTAAGTTGAACAGAAACTAAGGGATATATGGCTAGTAAATGGCCATGTGCTCCTCGTCGCCATCTCATGTTCTGAGTAATGTGCTCACATCAACTGGTGCAGTGCAGATATGAATGGTGCGTACGTATAAACACGAAGGGATCGCTAGCTGCGAACTTTGGTGCTCACATGCGCATTATCTATCTATCACACACTAGTTGCACGGTTGAGCGGTTGGGAATCAGCCTGCTAGCTAGCTCGAAACTTTGTGATCCAGTCTTGCACGCGAAGACGCGATCGTCTTATCGATGCATGACTCACGTGTGTACTAAAACAGAAGAAGATGATATTAGTATGAAAAACTAGACACGACACACGCAGGTACCGGTACGCGCACAGTGCTGCGATGCGACGTTCATGAATTTGTGATCACTGGGGCATGGTGAAATTGTTATCTTCACGCCACATGTACCATGTTAATTAATCGCCGGGTCACATAACTCGTACGTCCACACACTGTTAATTGGGGTACGAAAACTTAGGCCACGTCTATTAATTCGTAAAGAAGTCAAAAACCGTGGAAAATACGTGAATAGACACCTCGTGAACCTGATTTTCAAACCGTGCAATTCTTAATTGCTGGTTTTAATATTGTTTTAAGTAAATTTCGCAAGTACATATTATGCCGGTGCGGTTACTTGTGCAAAAAAATTAGGAATTAGTTTGTCAATTCACGTGAATTTCGCACTAAATGTCACTAAAATACACAAAGTTCAGGGTCAAATAAAAAGGAACAATACATGTGAGGGCGTCAGTTCTGCGGTCCTGCGAGGCTTAGGGATACCAGGCACGCATGCTGACAGTGAGATCGAAACATAAAAATTGTCAACATAACTAAGAGCATCTTCACTCGTTGGACGAACCCAGGCAAAAAACCGGGCCTTTTTTTGGCCAGACGAAATAAGTTTACGGCTTGGGTATACCGAGTTTCCACTCACAGAATTCAGGCCGAGTTCCCATGTTCGGCTAAATTTCATTAAAAATAGACAAATTTCATTAAAGATGGACGAATATAGGCAGATTACATCGAATTTAAACTAAAGTAGTACATAATAAACTAAAAAAACATTTAAAGGCCTTCGACGTGGTCTTCGCCGATTTCGTCGCCGTTCTACATGCCAAAATTGCTGTAGAACGCCGTGTAGCCGGGATCGGCCCTGCCATCATCCTCGCCGCCGTCGTCATCGTCGTCGCTCGGGGGCTAGGGCGGGCGCGAGCTCCCCCGGCCTGGGTCGCCGCATCTCCACGTCTGGTAAGAAGGGCCGTCCTCCTCGTCGTCATCGAGGATGAAGAGCGGGGCACCCTGGTAGGCGAGCTCGCGCCCAGACAACGCCCGTCTCCGGGCCGGCTGCTCCTCGGCCTGCTGCTCCAGGCAGTGGACGCGCTGCTGCTCCTCGGCCTGCTGCTGCAGGCAGTGGACGCGCTGCCGCTCCCTCTCCTCCCAGTCCGCCTTGGACCATTCTAGGATGTCCGGCGAGGAGGGCTCCACCAACGGCGGCTGCGGCGCCGAATCGCGGAGCGACTGCTCTAGCGCCATCCTCAAGGCGCTGTCTTCGGGCGGCGCCGAGCCTTCAGTCTTCAGGCAGCGAAGGCGAAGGTGGCCAGTTGGCGACGCCGCACGCGTGGCTCGCCGATGACGATGCCGCGCGAGCATGTCTGCGGCAGCGAGCGCACAGGCGATCCCGCCTTGCGCTTGACTAGGCGTAGCCCCGGCGAAGGCCCAGTCGATGTACGAAGCGGCGTGGACCCCGAGGAGTGGGAGGCCGAGGCGGAGGAGGAGGAGCTCATGCTGGCCATCCTCCTCGGCATCCAGTTCGCCAGAGGGGGCCGCCCCGACCTGGCCGCCGGCGTGGGTGTGCGCGGGAAGCCGAGGCGCGGCGTGTTCCCGGCATTGATGTGCTCCAACACCGCCTTGAGCGTCCGGCCTGGCGCGCTCCAGAAACACCAGCGACCGGCCGCATTGTTGCGCTTCGGCGCCGACTCGTTCGGCGGCCCCTCGTGGCGGTCGAGCTCCTGGGCACGACGGTCGTCAAAGAACTGCTCCCAGTACAGGAGGTTGTCGGGGCTCTCGGCGGCGGAGGGGTCATCCATGGCGCCGATGAACTCCTGGATCTCGTACGACAGTTCTTCCGGCATCGGCGTCGACGGGATAGGGATGCCGCCGGCGCTTAGCTTCCACCCCGGAGGGTTCCGCGTGTCCAGCGGCGCCATATAGCCGGCCTCAGAAGCGGTAGCGCCCCAAGCTGGATGGTGCGCCCGGCGTTCGCCGCCGCATCGCCGAGGTATCGCCGCCATGGCCGGGGGAAGAGTGAGGGTGTTCGCCGGAGTTTCGGGCTGGTGGGCTGGGGAGCTGTGAGAGAGTGTGAGGAACTCCGGCGAGGGGTACGACTTATATAGGGGAGGTGGGCGGCAAGGGCGGGAGGGGTGTAGCGGCGAGGGCAGGAAAAGGGGAAACGACGGGAAGTTAGTGCCCGTCGGTCCGTCGTGAGAGCCGAGACGACGACGGTGATGCGGCAATTCGGCGACGCGTGGCCGACGCGACGGGCAGTTAATGTCCGGCGGTCGCCGCGTGGTTCCGAGGATGTCGACGACTCATTTGTCGCCGACGGCGTCCACGTGCTTCTTTTTTTCGCCGAGTTCGGCGTCCGTCGCTCAGGTGTAGGGAACCTGGGTTCGGCCTGGATAGTCCGTACCAAAGTTGGCCCAAATCCGGACGAAAACAGGTTCCTGGGTACGCGACTGGGCCGATTTTCGGTGTTTGGACCTAAATTCGGCGTCCGGATCGACATCCTGGTTAGGCGAGTGGAGATGGTCTAAAGCTGGCGCTAGTAGTGTGCTTCCATTCAACAATCCAGCGTCATAATTTGCAATAAGATGAGGACAGTTAGCATATGGCGTCTGACAACCATGGACCAAAAAATTTCCCCAATGGAGAGATCACGCAACACAACATCATAAATCACGGAAGTTCACTGGACTACCAACTAGGCTTGCCAAACTGATCTATGGCTACACAGATGAAGGCTCGATCTGTTGGAGATATGTCCTAGAGGCAATAATAAATGTAGTTATTATTATATCTTTGTGTTTATGATAAATGTTTGCATTCATGGTACAATGGTATTAACAAGGAAACATTGATACTTGTGTGATTTGTAAACTAAAATAGAGTCCCTAGTAAAGCCTCTTTATAATACTAGCTTGTTGGTTAATAAATGATTGTGGTTTCCCTATCATGAACATTGAGATGTTATTAACAACAAGATCATATCGTTAGGAGAATGATATGGTGGACATACTCCTATAGATAAGCGTAGCATAAAGATCAAGTCATTTTAATAGTTCAATTGCTATATGCTTTCTGATACATAGTAACCTAATTCCTTCGACCATGAGATCATGCATATCACCTTCACCGGAAGGATGCTTTGATGAAATCAAACACCACACCGTAACTGGGTGGCTATAAAGGTGGCATTGAGTGTTCGGGAAGTATTGGTTGAGACATATGGATCAAGAGTGGGATTTGTCCATCCATATGACGGATAGATATACTCTGGGCCCTCTCGGTGGAATGTCATCCAATTAGCTTGCAAGCATGTGACTGGCTCACAAGGGATCACATATCACGGGAACGAGAAAAAAGTACTTATCAGTAACGAGGTTGAACTAGGTATGCAGAGATACCGACGATCATAACCTCGGATAAGTAAACTATCGTGAGACAAAGGGAAATTGGTATCGTATGTAAGTGGTTCATTCGATCGCAAAGTTATCGTAGAAATATGTGGGAGCCATATGAATTTCCAGATTCCTCTATTATTTATTGTTCGGAGAAGTGTCTCGATCATGTCCGCATAATTCACGAACCGTAGGGAGACACACTTAAGGATTCGACGTTGTTTGATTAGTTATGGAATGATGAGTAAGAGACCGAATGTTGTTCGGAGTCTCGGATGGGATCCGGGATATCACGAGGAGATCCGGAATGGTCCGGAGAATAAGATTCATATAAGGAAAGTCCTGTTTCGGGTTGGAGAATGGTTCCGGTGTTTTCATCAGGAATGTTCTAGAAGGTTCCGGAGGGGAAGGGTACATGAATGTGTCATATCAAGTTGGAATGATTGCATCATGTACTAGGTGTCATCACGAACAAAATAAAGGGTTTAATCAAATCCTAGTTTGAAAAGTCAAACGCCAATTTGAAAAGTCAAGCGGCTATTTTGGAAGGTGGAGGGGAAGTAGGAAACCTACTTGGGAAGGAGTTCCTCCCCTCCACCGCCGGCCCACTTGGGAAACCGAGTTGGGGAGGGACTCCCCTCCCCTGGTGCGCCCGCTCCACCTATATAAGGAGGGGCAGGGCTGCCCCTCCAAGACACAACACCTCCACCCCGCAAACCCTAGCCCCGGCGTCGTCACCTCGTGCTGCCGCCGCCTAGGGCAAGCCGCCACCGCCTAGCTAAACCCTAGCCGCCGGACTTGCTCCTCCTTGGTGCGTCTAAACCCTAGATCACCGAGGCTCTCTCTCATAGTCCACTATACTCGCCCAGGCTGAAGCCTGCGAGATCTCCCTCTACTTGGGTACCACCGTTTTTGCCGGAATCGCGAGGAGAGTGCTACAACCTTCACGCCTACTAGAACAAGGGAGAGGAAGGTCTTCGTCGAAATCCGAACGTGTGACCGATCGGAAGCGTTGCCGAACGCAGCCGGAAGGATCGTCACGCGATCTTGAGATCGGGAAGAATACCACATCACCCATGAGAATCCGCTCTCGTTAAACACTTTGGAATCTTCGAGGGTGAGTTATTCCATCGACTCGTTGCTACAATCTAGTAGATAGATCTTGGCTTGTTTGTTTGTGTGTGGTATAAATTTTTTGTTTTCCATGCTACGAAACCCTACACGATCTGCATTAGGCGACTTGCACAGACTTGGAAATTGGAATCATTTATCATCTCCGATTTTAAGAAGAATATAAAATCTACTCATGGAAAAATACCTACTAGGTAACGGAGCAGGATGGCCCAAGTAGATCACATACACCACTTGACGCACTACGATGACGGCTACGCCGACTAAAAGCCCTCGTAGCCAGACATTGTCCGCATACGCTACGCCGAGGGCTGTCGTCGGCGTAGCCCCCTCGGCGAAGGTCTCCCTCGGCGGAGCAAAAACGGCCGTAGCGTGTAAAAACCGTCGGCGTTTCACGCCGACGGCCGAGGCGGGCCCGGGCGAACGTGACCATCGGCGAACGGCGATGCTTCCGTTAGACGCCGCTAACGGCGACCAGACACGCGACGGCCGCATCGGGCGATGGTGGCCACGTGGCACGCTGGCCTCCCCAGAGGGGCTACGCCGACGGCCTCGCCTCGGCGTATGTGGACGCCACCGCCTGAGCCTCTGTGGCGCTAGGCCGACGTGCCCTCGGCGTGGAGCTACGCCGGCAGTGCCCTCGGCGTAGCCCGACCATATGGCACATGGCAGAGGGCTACGCCGAGGGCATTTCCGTCGGCGTATCACATACACAGTTTTTTTTTGAATTTTTCTCAGCAGCACTCACAGCAGCCATACATCATCCATGCATACATCCATACATCATCCATGCATACATCCATACAGCCATACATCATCTATACATCCATGCAATATATATTCCACACATTAGTCATACATCATCCATACAGCCACACATGTATCAACATCAGTCATACAAGATCATCCATACATTAGTCATACAAGATCATCGACATCATCACACATCCCTACAACTCTGGAGGAGACGGGGTGTACCCGAGATCTCCCCTGGTGAAAAGTGGCGACCTCTGCCGAGGGTTGCGTCCGGTAGAAGCAGCAGAAGAGCCACCTGGCGAGGGAGTAGGAGAAGTGTGAAGCTCGGGAGAACCACCTGCAGAATGGCTGGAGATGGACCATGGTCATGAAGCGGTGTGATCGACGCCCATCCCGAGGCGTGGCCAAAGTGCGGTTCGAAGCTCCTGCTCTACATGTTGCCTACATGTTAGCAACGTGCGAGGCAAAGTAAAGCGATAACCAGTGGGTTAGCAAAGAACTTACCGGTGTCGATGTGTAGTAGGTCCTAGCGAAGCTTTCCTTCGATTGCAAAAATGGCGCCGGACCTGGCATGGGAGGCACATGCCCCAAATCTCTATTCTGTCCAGTTTGAATATTCACCATCATGTCCTGCAAGATAGTTTAGAAGTCAGGCCGTAGTACAACAAACGGGGGGAAGTGGGACTTGTATCTTTTGCAAAAATAAAGGTTCGGACTTACATTTACGTATTGCATGTAGATCGCAAGCGCCTCTTGATGCTGCCGAAAGGCCACCTGATATTCCTCATAAACGGTATCGTAGGCCGCGTCTAACTCAGCCTACAATTTCAAATACAAGGAATCTCGTCAGTGGTTAGCCATGCAGGAACAAAAGTCATAAAGATGATGAGAACGAGAAAAACTTACATCCTCGGCGGAGCGACGAGGCTGGCCACGAGGTGGGATAGGGGGGCCGTCGGCGGGGTAGGTAGCCTTGAGACGGCTGAAGCTCGTGCTGAGGGTAGGCTTGACCTTCTTATTCAGAATCTTGAGGCGTCCATGCTGCAATCCGTGCCCCGACAGGACCAACGACTCCTCGTCGATCTCCGCGTGAATGGGGTCATCCACATGGGGGTGACGAGCCTTCACCATCATGCTGTAGTTCACCAAGTCGTTCTGGGCAGTGCCGAAGTACACGGGTAACGAGGGTTGAGGCTCCGAGTAATTGGGCTTCTTTCGCCGCATCATCTCATAGACGGCGACGTCATGAATCACCTCACCGGGTTGTGCCTCGGCCACCTGTATCGCGAAAAGAAAATATTATGCATATGAAGTACAAACATAAGCAGAAATGCACGCAGGTCGTTCCATATATATACGTACCACCTTCCCCTTGAAGTGGTCAAAGTTGCGGTTTCCCGCGTAGTGCGTTCCACCATCGCCTCGGTTATCCACGTTCCGCCTCGACAAGGCTGCAAACTCATCGTCTTCTCTGAGCCACCTCGTCCTAACCAGCTCCTCCCATGCGAGTCGATGCGGCTCGGCCCAATCGGGGATAACCTGAAAATGCAATAGTCAACTCCAGACAATGCAATGGCAACTTAGAAGCAATGTAGAATCTCATTGACATTTTACTCACCGACATGTACTCTTCTGGCGTCATCGAGTACTCAGGATTAGGGTTCCTACCGACAATGTCTTCCTTCCTGACCCTCACGCCCTGTCACCGTAAGTGGCTAGCGGCCGACCTTCGGGTTGTACCACACCGGGGGTCAACTTCACACAAGCCCCAAGCAAAGTCCTCTGCGCCTTCTCCTGGTCCTCCTCAGCCACACGGTAAAAGCACTTCAATCATGCATAAGAGTCATGAGTTAGCACGGTGGGGTTATCAAGTATGAACATAACTCGAGAAATATGCCTTACCCAAAACTTGGTGATGATGATCAAGACTGTCGGAAAGCCCGGGACACGGGTAGTCTGGTAGTCCGCCCAAGTAGTAGCTAGCTTCCTGTCACCCTCGGGGGTAATGTGATAGCCCGGCCAGAACTTCCTAATCAGAGATCCAACGAGGCTCTTAGGAAGGCGAGCCTTGGTCCCTGGAGGAAATGTCCAATTGCTGCACAAAAATAAACATTAGTACACAATAATTATTTATGACCAACATGAAATAAAATGTTTTAAATTGCCAAATTAGTACACTTACTCAAGGCCATCTGGAATAATAAGGGCTTTCGCCTCCTCAGTCCTAGGCTCAAACTTCTCGTCAGGGACTCCCGATTCCCCACGATTCCGCAATTTCTTCGGCCCCACCAACTCGCGGCTAGTGTCCGCCTCCGTATCGGTCCCCGCCTCCCTCTCGGTCCTCGCCTCCCTCTTAGACTCTGCCTCTCGGACTCTGCCTCCCTCTCGGCCTGAAGGCTGCTGTCAGAACAACTCAGAGCCACGCTGTAAGCAGGGTGGTGGGTCAAAGTCCACGCCTCCTCCGTGGAACCTCGTCCTCGTCCTCCTCGACCTCGGCCTCGACCCCGCCCTCCGCCAGAGGAGCAAGATCGGGTAACGCGGATTGGGATTTGTCTCCCACTCCGTGTAGCTCTTTTCTACCGTCAGCTTTGCATTAAGCAAGGACGAACTGGTTGCCTTGCCGCTGCTCATATTGTTCAATCACCGCATTAAGTAAGAGAAAACAAGCACACAAAGACATAATAAAATGTATACACAAAGAATAAAGGCATAATGCAATTAAGAAAACAGTTAAGCACAAAGACAAAATAAAATGCATTAAAAAATAAATACTCACTATCATTTTCATTCTCATTCTCACTATCACTATATTTTGAGTAGAAATCCGGATTCTCATCGAAGGGTGTAGGCTCATCATCGTTGTCATTCTCGGTATGGAGTTTCTCGAGCATACTTATGTCATGTAGATTCACCACTGACTCACCCCGAGTTTCTACATCATTCCCAAGGTCCTCAAGATCAACCGGTTCTAAATCAAAGTGTCCGGAGTCCTCTTGCTCTTGATAGAAAATTCCCTCGTACGTTACAGGGTTAATGTTGTTGTAATCGTCCTCGGAGGGAATCGGTAGGTTACCATGTGGCGATACCTGGAACACGACTTCCTAGCCCTGGAGTTCCGCTTTACGCATGGGTAGGGCAAATAATAAACTTGGTTGGCTTGGTGAGCAACAACAAAGACGTCGGCTCGCTTATAGGTGGTTGAAGGCCTAACTTCAACTAACCCAATGGAAGGGTACTTCTCGGTCCACCCTTGGGTCAAACCAGTGGCACTTGAACACAACAAGATTGAGTTCGACATTAAATACGATTGAAGGTCACCGTATACATTCTCTAACCTTCCGTAGTAATCAAGGGAATCGGCTCCTTTGGTGAACACCCCAAGATTTACCTTTTTGCATTCGTCGCCCTTTACGGTGCGTCTACGTATGGAAGCAAAACCCATTCACATCATACTTCTCATACTTCATGACGACATCATATACAACCTTGGGAAACACATTTCAGCTAATCGACATCTCAACGTTGGGATCAGCTCCCTGGTACAAGAGGAATTTGTTGCTCAGAGTTACGTGGAATAAGAGCGACAAGTCACATATTGCAAGGTAAGAGGGACATGTTAGAAATTACTTTTTCCATAAACCAGGAAACAAAGTTTTTTATTTCCGGAGCACCCTCTTCAAGAGAGTGTCCAACTCCATGGGAGAGGGATCCGGTCCCGCCAATCGCTCATCCGTGAAATCACTAAGAAGGAGAAAATAAGCATTAGACGGAGACCGAGTTACTAGCTGCATAGAGAAATAGGGTGTTCACCATTTTACCTAATGAAATCGACCACTTCCTTCATGTTCATAAGCACATAGAGCATTATGCAATCCTTATCTTCCTTCGGCAACCTATATTTTAGTCCTTTACCGGCCTTGCCACCGGGAAATTGTAATAGTTCGAGATTGGGGTCATTCTTGGGCAGGTCGACATTGTAACGAGAGACCGGGTTATGCATAGTGGGAACATCATCGGGCCAGTAGGTTGTCGCGGCGTCTGCCATCTCCCGAAGGCATGTTGCTTCAGCTATGCATGCTTCAATCTTGGCTTTGTTTCCAGTTATCTTTCGAATATACTTAAACCCTCTCTCAATACAAAATTGCCAACGAAATTGCACCGCCCCCCTAATAGTGCCTCGTTCGCGAGGTGCACAATGAGATGTGCCATCAGAGTAAAGGAGCCTGGCGGAAAGATCATCTCCAAATTGCATAGCAACTCCGGCACCTGAACTTGCAGCTTCTCAATCACCAGAGGACATATCTGCTTAGCACAGAGGGTGCGGAAGAAATGGCTCAACTCCGCAAGCACTCGCCATACTTTTTCGGGGAGATACCCTCGAACCATCACCGGCATCAGCCGCTTAATCCATATATGATAGTCATGACTCTTGAGCCCGTTGACTTGTCCCGTCAAAAGATTGACTCCCTTACTTATATTCGAACAATAACCGTCAGGGAACATCACGACGTATTTGAGCCACCTAAATGACTCCTTCTTTTGGACATTATCAAGGTAGTAGGCATGCGGCTTGAACCAATTCTTTCGACGGATGAGGGAGGCTGCATGTGTAATCTCTTCCTATCACAAAGCTTCTCAACATCGACTCTAGCCTTGACATTATCCTTTGACTTCCTGTGAATGTTCAGACTGTGAAAAGGGACTCGACATTCTTTTCGTGTGCATCACATCGATGTTATGGGGAAGTTCGAGGTCCTTGTAATACACGAGATTCGTTAAGGCTGCCACGTGAGTCCAATTATGCGTTACACCATATCCCGCAAATTGATGGCGAGTTCGGCCAGGCACGAGAGCACGATCTCGGCATCAACAATCGCACCTCGAACTTTGGTACCTCTTTACTTCATGCACAACTTTGCCCTTCTTGAAGTTCTTTCTATCTTCTCCGAACGAATGATTTCTTTTGAGGTACTGTCGATTCGTGTCAAACGCAACATATTTGCGACCGACTTTAGCCAAAGGAACTCAAGTCGGTGCACACCGGCATGGCCACTTACCAGCATACACCATCCGCATGTTAGGTGCACCGCATGTCATGCATAGTATATTGTAACCAAACTTTCATCAAAAGTTTCTCTTTGATGCTCGGTCGTATGTCAACGTCCCGTATCCAAGAGTGGTTCAAATCATCCACAATCGCTGCATGTAGACACTCAAGTTCTTCCCGGATACTGTGTCCTGGAATTATCACGATAAAACATGGTCTTCCGTTGCATTAATACTCCGAGGGAGATTGAGTGGAATAACATACACCGCCAGCAATTTGACGAGGTCGACATACCATATGGGTTGAAGCCATCTGTTGCTATCGCAATTCTAACATTCCGAGCCTCTTCTGCCCACCGGGGGTATTTGTCATCGAAGTTCTTCCATGCCTTACCATCAGATGGATGTCCCATCTTCTTCCGTCTGCACTGCCCCTCGTATCTTTTCCCCTTCTTGTGCCACGTCATCTGTTTGGCAGTCTCCTCGCTCAAGTAAAGCCGTTGGATTCTTTTTATGAATGGGAGATACCGAAGTATCTTCTTAGCGACCTTCGACTGCCTCACCTGACCATCCTTCCCCTTTATCTCTTCATATCTAGAGGCCTTACAAATGGAGCAGTACTTGTCACCCTCAAACTTTTTCCAAAACAAAAGGCAGCCTTTTGGACAACAATCTATCTTTTCATAATCCATGTTGAGCTCCTTCATGAGTTTCTTCGTTTCGTGAAAGGTTTTAGGCAGACAATGCCCTTCGGGCAACATGTTACCACATGTTCTCAGATTAGCTTCAAAGTGGGAACGGGTGGCGGAGTACTGGCACTTGTCGGCTAGACACTGAGAGATGGCATCGAGCTGAGAAATCTTTGCACCCTCGTACAGAGGCCTCTTAGCCGCCATCATATCAAGGAAGGCCTCGCGGTTGGCTCCGGTTCCTCCGGTTCTAGCGGTTCCTCCGGTTCGGTGATTACTCCCGTGGAGGTGGCGAATTGGCTGGTCGGCATCGATAAGATCATCTAGCATGTTTCTAATCCCATCGTGCTCATTGCCATTGAGCACCGACGAATCACTCACCTCTCACACGTCGCACCGAGCAAAGTCGACTTCGTGACATAGTTAGACATGTACCCATATTGCGAAGGTGTTTGTACATGTCATACTTTCCCGACGATGACGCTTAGTGTAATGAGCGCAGGGACAAAGTGCGAACCATTGCCTTGAACCACGCGCTAACTCATTCACTAACAAATGAGTGTTCCGCACTAATCGTCTGTTTTATTAGTCGCACTAATACGCCACCGTACATCCACCCATTATCAGCCATCCTCTTACGCTTTGTTGGGAGACAAACAACAAATATAACATTTTATATCAAACAGAGATTAAATGCTTCATATTTTATGCATTCATCAACCTACATGTCCAATAGGAAAAGAGGGTCCTAACAGCCTCGGATCCAGATTGGGTAAGTTCTCCTGGTTCTACTCGATCCAGCAGAATTTGGCAGCTCCTCACGCTCTCCCGATACACGTCTCGACAAAAAGCCAAGAGGATGTGCATCCGGAGAACAACGAGGAGGCGCCACCGAAATCCTGTCTCGAATCGAGGTAGAGCCAGGGAGAACCAAACCCAACTACGAATCCGCCGACTGCCCGATAAAAGCCATAAGCGTTACGGTCCAAAATATGCGAGACCACTAATGCATATTAAGTCGCATAACGCTTACGGTCGGGATGACGCCTAGGTGACGCGACAGACTTGGTGATCTAGACACAAAAATAAAACCTAGGTACAAGAGAGGCGAACAGATTCTCACCGGCGGTAGAGAGGAAGTAGTCGATCAACCGAGTGTCGAGGTCGGCGGAACCCTGAGACGGGATCGAGGTGTCACCTACACCATCTCCCGCAACGACAGTCAGTCCGCCAAGGATGGTTACTCCCGAAACACTACAAAGTCTGTAAATTGACATAAAGAGAACACCTTAGTAAACATGCAACACACTCACGACCCTAGTGTGGCTTCTCTCTTCAACGGCCATATGACCAAGCTAGCTTGTCACTAACCAACGGCCTAATCCTAGCAACTCGTGCATGCATATCACTTAACAAATGATATAAACTACTAATATATGCAACTAATAAATTCTAACAAGATTAACAACAAGATTTAATCTAACAAAATTAAATATTTGCTTCTAGAGGGGAGTGGAGGAGGTACCTGCAGAGGGGGCCGAGCTCGAGGAGGAGGGGGAGAGCTCGGGGAGGAGGGGCGAGGTCGGGGAGGAGGGAGCCGAGCTCGGGGAGGAGGGAGCCGAGCTCGGGGAGGAGGAAGGGAGGAGGGAGGAAGGCCAGGGAGGAGGGAGAGAGCTTGGGGAGGAGGGACAAGGTCAGGGAGGAGGGGGAGAGCTCGGGGAGGAGGGGGCCGAGCTCGGGGAGGAGGAAGGGAGGAGGGAGGAAGGTCAGGGAGGAGGGGGCGAGCTCGGGGAGGAGGAAGGGAGGAGGGAGGAAGGCGGCTGGCGGCAGGGAGGAGGGAGGGAGGCGGCGGTGGGGAAGGGAGGAGGCAGTGGGGCTCGGGGACCGCTCGGGAGGAGGAAGGAGGAGGAGGAAGGCGGCTGGAGGAGGGAGGGAGGCGGTGGGGAGGCCGGGTCGGGAAGGAGGAGGCGGTGGAGCTCGGGGGAGGAGGCGGCTGCTGGTCGGGTCCGGGCGCGCAGAGAGTTGGTGAGAGGAGGAGGGTCGGGGCGTGGGAGCCAAAGTAGGATAGGGCTACGCTGACGGCAGCATACGCCGAGGGCAGCCGACGTAGCTAGGGTTTTTTTAACTTTTTTGAAAGAAGGGTCTTTTGTTTAATATCAAATTTTACAACATACTTTATTTAGTGTCTACTTTTATAGAAGAAACTATATATGATTAATATATAATTTTTTATTTCGCCTTGTGCTCGCTTTCCAAGCAAACCCTAGATGTGGGCTCAACGGGAGCCCGACGTAGCTCTCTCTTGTTTTGTGTTTGTTTAGGTCATAGGGTGATGTAAAACCATGTTGGTTCACAAGTTGGGGCACTATCCTACCGGTTTCACCTCGACGGGAGATCCCCCTCATACGAGTCCTAACCTTCGCCTCTAGGTTAGAGCGCATGCATGCGAGGGGACACATGCAAGCACATATACCAACCTCTCACCACACTCACACACATATGCTAGGGTCACATGCAAGTTTTCATCTCATTCCAATGTTCTCGTGGTCTTCCTCCGTGAAACCCTCGATCTCTGCAAGATTCTGATCGCTCACCCCCTAGATGTTCCTCCGACGGGGTAGCCCGGCGTAGCTCTCTCTTGTTTTGTGTTTGTTTAGGTCATAGGGTGATGTAAACCATGTTGGTTCACAAGTTGGGGCACTATCCTACCGGTTTCACCTCGACGTGAGATTCCCTTATACTGGTGTAACCTTCGCCTCTAGGTTAGAGCGCATGCATGCGAGGGGGGACACATGCAAGCACCTATACCAACCTCTCACTACACTCACACACATATGCTAGGGTCACATGCAAGTTTTCATCTCATTCCAATGTTCTCGTGGTCTTCCTCCCATGAAACCACGATCTCTGTGCAGACTCGGATCGCTCACCCCTAGACCTTCCTCTGACAGGGGTAGCCCGGCGTAGCTCTCTCTTGTTTTGTGTTTGTTTAGGTCATAGGGTGATGTAAAACCATGTTGGTTCACAAGTTGGGGCACTATCCTACCCGGTTTCACCTCGACGGGGAGATCCCCCCTCATACGGGTCCGGAACCTTCGCCTCTAGGTTAGAGCGCATGCATGAGAGGGGGGACACATGCAAGCACCTATACCAACCTCTCACCACACTCACACACATATGCTAGGGTCACATGCAAGTTTTCATGTCATCCCAATGTTCTCGTGGTCTTCCTCCCTGAAACCACGATCTCGCAAGGCACTTTCGGATCGTCTACCCCCTAGACGTTCCTCCCATGGGTAGCCCGCGTCTCTCTTGTTTTGTGTTTGTTTAGGTCATAGGGTGATGTAAAACCATGTTGGTTCACAAGTTGGGGCACTATCCTACCCGGTTTCACCTCGACGGGGAGATTCCCTCACACGGGTCCGGAACCTTCCCCTAGGTTAGAGCGCATGCATGCGAGGGGGGACACATGCAAGCACCTATACCAACCTCTCACCACACTCACATACATATGCTAGGGTCACATGCAAGTTTTCATATCATTCCAATGTTCTCGTGGTCTTCCTCCGGCGAAACCCTGATCTCTCACAAGACTTTCGGATGCCTACCCCCCCTAGACGCTCTCCCGACAGGGTAGCCCGGCGTAGCTCTCTCTTGTTTTGTGTTTTTTTAGGACATAGGGTGATGTAAAACCATGTTGGTTCACAAGTTGGGGCACTATCCTACCAGGTTTCACCTAACGGGAGAGATTCCCCTCATACGGTCTGTAACCTTCGCTTAGGTTAGAGCGCATGCATGCGAGGGGGACACATGCAAGCACCTATACCAACCTCTCACCACACTCACACACATATGCTAGGGTCACATGCAAGTTTTCATCTCATTCCAATGTTCTCGTGGTCTTCCTCCACGAACCTCGATCTCTGTCTTTTCGGATCGCTGCCTACCCCCTAGACGCTCCTCCCGACAGGGTAGCCCGTAGCTCTCTCTTGTTTTGTGTTTGTTTAGGTCATAGGGTGATGTAAAACCATGTTGGTTCACAAGTTGGGGCACTATCCTACCCGGTTTCACCTCGACGGGAGATTCCCCTTATCGGGTACTAACCTTCGCCTAGGTGAGAGCGCATGCATGCGAGGGGGACACATGCAAGCACCTATACCAACCTCTCACCACACTCACACATATGCTAGGGTCACATGCAAGTTTTCATATCATTCCAATGTTCTCGTGGTCTTCCTCACGTGAAACCTCGATCTCTCACAAGACTCGGATCGCCTACCCCCCTAGACGTTCCTCTGACAGGGGTAGCCCGGCGTAGCTCTCTTGTTTTGTGTTTTTTAGGACATAGGGTGATGTAAAACCATGTTGGTTCATAAGTTGGGGCACTATCCTACCCGGTTTCACCTCGACGGGGAGATCCCCTCCTCATACGGGTCCGGAACCTTCGCCTCTAGGTTAGAGCGCATGCATGCGAGGGGGGACACATGCAAGCACCTATACCAACCTCTCACCACACTCACACACATATGCTAGGGACACATGCAAGTTTTCATATGATTCCGATGTTCTCGTGGTCTTCCTCCCATGAAACCACGATCTCTCATGGCAAGATCGTCTACCCCCCTAGACGTTCCTCTGACAGGGGTAGCCCGGCGTAGCTCTCTCTTGTTTTGTGTTTGTTTAGGTCATAGGGTGATGTAAAACCATGTTGGTTCACAAGTTGGGGCACTATCCTACCCGGTTTCACCTAAATGGGGAGATTCCCCCCTTATACGGGTCCGGAACCTTCGCCTCTAGGTTAGAGCGCATGCATGCGAGGGGGGACACATGCAAGCACCTATACCAACCTCTCACCACACTCACACACATATTCTAGGGACACATGCAAGTTTTCATCTCATTCCAATGTTCTCGTGGTCTTCCTCCTGAAACCTCGATCTCTGCAAGATTTCGGATCGTCTACCCTCCTAGACGTTCCTCTGACATGGGTAGCCCGGCGTAGCTCTCTTCTTTTATGTTTGTTTAGGTCATAGGGTGATGTAAAACCATGTTGGTTCACAAGTTGGGGCACTATCCTACCCGGTTTCACCTCGACGGGGAGATTCCCCCTTATACGGGTCTGGAACCTTCGCTTCTAGGTTAGAGCGCATGCATGCGAGGGGGACACATGCAAGCACCTATACCAACCTCTCACCACACTCACACACATATGCTAGGGTCACATGCAAGTTTTCATCTCATTCCAATGTTCTCGTGGTCTTCCTCCGGCGAAACCCTGATCTCTCTGCGCACTCGGATCGTCTACCCCCCTAGACGTTCCTCTGACAGGGGTAGCCCGACGTAGCTCTCTCTTGTTTTGTGTTTGTTTAGGTCATAGGGTGATGTAAAACCATGTTGGTTCACAAGTTGGGGCACTATCCTACCCGGTTTCACCTCGACGGGGAGATCCCCCCTCATACGGTCAGAACCTTCGCCTAGGTTAGAGCGCATGCATGCGAGGGGGACACATGCAAGCACCTATACCAACCTCTCACCACACTCACACACATATGCTAGGGGCACATGCAAGTTTTCATATCATTCCAATGTTCTCGTGGTCTTCCTCGTGAAACCTCGATCTCAGGCAAGATTTCGGATCGCCTACCCCTAGACGTTCCTCCGAAAGGGTAGCCCGTAGCTCTCTCTTGTTTTGTGTTTGTTTAGGTCATAGGGTGATGTAAAACCATGTTGGTTCACAAGTTGGGGCACTATCCTACCCGGTTTCACCTAAACGGGAGATTCCCCTCATACGTGTCCGAACCTTCGCCTAGGTTAGAGCGCATGCATGCGAGGGGGGACACATGCAAGCACCTATACCAACCTCTCACCACACTCACACACATATGCTAGGGTCACATGCAAGTTTTCATCTCATTCCAATGTTCTCGTGGTCTTCCTCCGGCGAAACCCTGATCTCTGTGCGCACTCGGATCGTCTACCCCCTAGACGTTCCTCTGACAGGGGTAGCCCGGCGTAGCTCTCTCTTGTTTTGTGTTTGTTTAGGTCATAGGGTGATGTAAAACCATGTTGGTTCACAAGTTGGGGCACTATCCTACCCGGTTTCACCTCGACGGGGAGATTCCCCCTTATACGGGTACGGAACCTTCGCCTCTAGGTTAGAGCGCATGCATGCGAGGGGGGACACATGCAAGCACCTATACCAACCTCTCACCACACTCACACACATATGCTAGGGTCACATGCAAGTTTTCATCTCATTCCAATGTTCTCGTGGTCTTCCTCCGTGAAACCACGATCTCTGGCAGACTGGATCGTCACCCCTAGACCTTCCTCTGACAGGGGTAGCCCGGCGTAGCTCTCTCTTGTTTTGTGTTTGTTTAGGTCATAGGGTGATGTAAAACCATGTTGGTTCACAAGTTGGGGCACTATCCTACCCGGTTTCACCTCGACGGGGAGATCCCCCCCTCATACGGGTCCGGAACCTTCGCCTCTAGGTTAGAGCGCATGCATGAGAGGGGGGACACATGCAAGCACCTATACCAACCTCTCACCACACTCACACACATATGCTAGGGTCACATGCAAGTTTTCATCTCATTCCAATGTTCTCGTGGTCTTCCTCCGGCGAAACCCTGATCTCTGTGCGCACTCGGATCGTCTACCCCCCTAGACGTTCCTCTGACAGGGGTAGCCCGGCGTCTCTCTCTTGTTTTGTGTTTGTTTAGGTCATAGGGTGATGTAAAACCATGTTGGTTCACAAGTTGGGGCACTATCCTACCCGGTTTCACCTCGACGGGGAGATTCCCCCCTCATACGGGTCCGGAACCTTCGCCTCTAGGTTAGAGCGCATGCATGCGAGGGGGGACACATGCAAGGACCTATACCAACCTCTCACCACACTCACATACATATGCTAGGGTCACATGCAAGTTTTCATATCATTCCAATGTTCTCGTGGTCTTCCTCCGTGAAACCACGATCTCTCACAAGACTGGATCGCCTACCCCTAGACGTTCCTCTGACAGGGGTAGCCCGGCGTAGCTCTCTCTTGTTTTGTGTTTTTTTAGGTCATAGGGTGATGTAAAACCATGTTGGTTCACAAGTTGGGGCACTATCCTACCAGGTTTCACCTAAACGGGGAGATTGCCCCTTATACAGGTACGGAACCTTCGCCTCTAGGTTATAGCGCATGCATGCGAGGGGGGACACATGAAAGCACCTATACCAACCTCTCACCACACTCACACACATATGGTAGGGACACATGCAAGTTCTCATCTGATTTTGATGTTCTCGTGGTCTTCCTCCGGCGAAACCCTGATCTCTGGCTTTTCGGATCGCCTACCCCTAGACGTTCCTCCGACAGGGTAGCCCGTAGCTCTCTTGTTTTGTGTTTGTTTAGGTCATAGGGTGATGTAAAACCATGTTGGTTCACAAGTTGGGGCACTATCCTACCCGGTTTCACCTCGACGGGAGATTCCCTTATACGGGTCTAACCTTCGCCTCTAGGTTAGAGCGCATGCATGCGAGGGGACACATGCAAGCACCTATACCAACCTCTCACCACACTCACACATATGCTAGGGTCACATGCAAGTTTTCATATCATTCCAATGTTCTCGTGGTCTTCCTCCGTGAAACCTCGATCTCTCTGACTTTCGGATCGCCTACCCCTAGACGTTCCTCCGACAGGTAGCCTGGCGTAGCTCTCTTGTTTTGTGTTTTTAGGACATAGGGTGATGTAAAACCATGTTGGTTCATAAGTTGGGGCACTATCCTACCCGGTTTCACCTCGACGGGAGATCCCCTCTCATACGGGTCCTAACCTTCGCCTACGTTAGAGCGCATGCATGCGAGGGGACACATGCAAGCACCTATACCAACCTCTCACCACACTCACACACACATATGCTAGGGGCACATGCAAGTTTTCATATCATTCCAATGTTCTCGTGGTCTTCCTCCGTGAAACTCGATCT
The DNA here is from genome assembly GCA_030063025.1 of Avena longiglumis. NCBI lineage: Eukaryota > Viridiplantae > Streptophyta > Magnoliopsida > Poales > Poaceae > Avena > Avena longiglumis. Next base: position 511,420,820 of record CP125978.1, read on the forward strand.
CTGCAAGATTCTGGATCGCCTACCCCTAGATGTTCCTCCGACAGGGGTAGCCGGCGTAGCTCTCTTGTTTTGTGTTTGTTTAGGTCATAGGGTGATGTAAAACCATGTTGGTTCACAAGTTGGGGCACTATCCTTCCCGGTTTCACCTACGGGAGATTCCCTTATACGGGTCCTAACCTTCGCCTCTAGGTTAGAGCATGCATGCGAGGGGACACATGCAAGCACCTATACCAACCTCTCACCACACTCACAGACATATGCTAGGGTCACATGCAAGTTTTCATATCATTCCAATGTTCTCGTGGTCTTCCTCCCAAACCTCGATCTCTCTCAAGACTCTGATCGCCTACCCCCCTAGACGCTCCTCCGACAGGTAGCCCGCGTAGCTCTCTCTTGTTTTGTGTTTTTTAGGACATAGGGTGATGTAAAACCATGTTGGTTCATAAGTTGGGGCACTATCCTACCCGTTTCACCTCGACGGGAGATCCCCCTCATACGGGTCCTAACCTTCGCCTACGTTAGAGCGCATGCATGCGAGGGGACACATGCAAGCACCTATACCAACCTCTCACCACACTCACACACATATGCTAGGGGCACATGCAAGTTTTCATATCATTCCAATGTTCTCGTGGTCTTCCTCGTGAAACCTCGATCTCTCAAGCCTTTCGGATCGCCTACCCCTAGATGTTCCTCCGACAGGTAGACCGCGTAGCTCTCTTGTTTTGTGTTTGTTTAGGTCATAGGGTGATGTAAAACCATGTTGGATCACAAGTTGGGGCACTATCCTTCCGGTTTCACCTAACGGGAGATTCCCCCCCTTATACGGGTCCGGAACCTTCGCCTCTAGGTTAGAGCGCATGCATGCGAGGGGGGACACATGCAAGCACCTATACCAACCTCTCACCACACTCACACACATATTCTAGGGTCACATGCAAGTTTTCATCTCATTCCAATGTTCTCGTGGTCTTTCTCCGGCGAAACCCTGATCTCTGTAAGCTTTTCGGACTGCCTACCCCCTAGACGTTCCTCCGACAGGTAGACCGCGTAGCTCTCTTGTTTTGTGTTTGTTTAGGTCATAGGGTGATGTAAAACCATGTTGGTTCACAAGTTGGGGCACTATCCTACCCGGTTTCACCTCGACGGGAGATTCCCCTTATACGGGTCGAACCTTCGCCTCTAGGTTAGAGCGCATGCATGCGAGGGGGGACACATGCAAGCACCTATACCAACCTCTCACCACACTCACATACATATGCTAGGGTCACATGCAAGTTTTCATATCATTCCAATGTTCTCGTGGTCTTCCTCCGGCGAAACCCTGATCTCTGTGCGCACTCGGATCGTCTACCCCCCTAGACGTTCCTCTGACAGGGGTAGACCGGCGTAGCTCTCTCTTGTTTTGTGTTTGTTTAGGTCATAGGGTGATGTAAAACCATGTTGGTTCACAAGTTGGGGCACTATCCTACCCGGTTTCACCTCGACGGGGAGATCCCCTCCTCATACGGGTCCGGAACCTTCACCTCTAGGTTAGAGCGCATGCATGCGAGGGGGGACACATGCAAGCACCTATACCAACCTCTCACCACACTCACACACATATGCTAGGGTCACATGCAAGTTTTCATCTCATTCCAATGTTCTCGTGGTCTTCCTCCCACAAACCACGATCTCTGCAAGACTTTCGGATCGTCTACCCCCCTAGACGTTCCTCTGACAGGGGTAGCCCAGCGTAGCTCTCTTGTTTTGTGTTTGTTTAGGTCATAGGGTGATGTAAAACCATGTTGGTTCACAAGTTGGGGCACTATCCTACCCGGTTTCACCTCGACGGGGAGATTCCCCCCTTATACGGGTACGGAACCTTCGCCTCTAGGTTAGAGCGCATGCATGCGAGGGGGGACACATGCAAGCACCTATACCAACCTCTCACCACACTCACACACATATGCTAGGGTCACATGCAAGTTTTCATCTCATTCCAATGTTCTCGTGGTCTTCCTCCGGCGAAACCCTGATCTCTCTGCGCACTCGGATCGTCTACCCCCCCTAGACGTTCCTCTGACAGGGGTAGCCCGGCGTAGCTCTCTCTTGTTTTGTGTTTGTTTAGGTCATAGGGTGATGTAAAACCATGTTGGTTCACAAGTTGGGGCACTATCCTACCCGGTTTCACCTCGACGGGGAGATCCCCTCCTCATACGGGTCCGGAACCTTCGCCTCTAGGTTAGAGCGCATGCATGCGAGGGGGGACACATGCAAGCACCTATACCAACCTCTCACCACACTCACACACATATGCTAGGGGCACATGCAAGTTTTCATATCATTCCAATGTTCTCGTGGTCTTCCTCCGGCGAAACCCTGATCTCTGGCAAGATTCGGATCGCTACCCCTAGACGTTCCCCGAAAGGTAGACGGCGTAGCTCTCTTGTTTTGTGTTTGTTTAGGTCATAGGGTGATGTAAAACCATGTTGGTTCACAAGTTGGGGCACTACCCTACCCGGGTTCACCTAAACAGGGAGATTCCAGCCATTATACGTGTCCGGAACCTTCGCCTCTAGGTTAGAGCGCATGCATGCGAGGGGGGACACATGCAAGCACCTATACCAACCTCTCACCACACTCACACAAATATTCTAGGGACACATGCAAGTTTTCATCTGATTCCGATGTTCTCGTGGTCTTCCTCCGGCGAAACCCTGATCTCTGCAAGACTCGGATCGCTCACCCCTAGACGTTCCTCTCACAGGGGTATCCCGGCGTAGCTCTCTCTTTTTTTGTGTTTGTTTAGGTCATAGGGTAATGTAAAACCATGTTGGTTTACAAGTTGGGGCACTATCCAACCCGGTTTCACCTCGACGGGGAGATTCCCTCTTATACGGGTCCGGAACCTTCGCTTCTAGGTTAGAGCGCATGCATGCGAGGAGGGACACATGCAAGAAGCAATACCAACCTCTCACCACACTCAGACACATATGCTAGGGACACATGCAAGTTTTCATCTGATTCCGATGTTCTCGTGGTCTTCCTCCCATGAAACCTCGATCTCTGCACAAGACTTTCGGATCGTCTACCCCCCTAGACGTTCCTCTCACAGGGGTAGCCCGGCGTAGCTCTCTCTTGTTTTGTGTTTGTTTAGGTCATAGGGTGATGTAAAACCATGTTGGTTCACAAGTTGGGGCACTATCCTACCCGGTTTCACCTCGACGGGGAGATTCCCTCTTATACGGGTCCGGAACCTTCGATTCTAGGTTAGAGCGCATGCCTGCGAGGGGTGACACATGCAAGCACCTATACCAACCTCTCACCACACTCACACATATGCTAGGGGCACATGCAAGTTTTCATATCATTCCAATGTTCTCGTGGTCTTCCTCCCGAAACCACGATCTCTCTAAGACTCGGATCGTCTACCCCCCCTAGACGTTCCTCTGACAGGGGTAGCCTGGCGTAGCTCTCTCTTGTTTTGTGTTTGTTTAGGTCATAGGGTGATGTAAAACCATGTTGGTTCACAAGTTGGGGCATTATCCTACCCGGTTTCACCTCGACGGGGAGATCCCCTCCTCATACGGGTCCGGAACCTTCGCCTCTAGGTTAGAGCGCATGCATGCGAGGGGGGACACATGCAAGCACCTATACCAACCTCTCACCACACTCACACACATATGCTAGGGGCACATGCAAGTTTTCATATCATTCCAATGTTCTCGTGGTCTTCCTCCGGCGAAACCCTGATCTCTGTGCACACTCGGATCGTCTACCCCCCTAGACGTTCCTCTGACATGGGTAGACCGGCGTAGCTCTCTCTTGTTTTGTGTTTGTTTAGGTCATAGGGTGATGTAAAACCATGTTGGTTCACAAGTTGGGGCACTATCCTACCCGGTTTAACCTAAACGGGGAGATTCCCCCCTTATACGGGTATGGAACCTTCGCCTCTAGGTTAGAGCGCATGCATGCGAGGGGGGACACATGCAAGCACCTATACCAACCTCTCACCACACTCACACACATATGCTAGGGACACATGCAAGTTTTCATCTCATTCCAATGTTCTCGTGGTCTTCCTCCGGCGAACCCCTGATCTCTGTGCGCACTCGGATCGTCTACCCCTAGACTTTCCTCTGGCAGGGGTAGCCCTGCGTAGCTCTTTCTTGTTTTTTGTTGGTTTAGGTCATAGGGTAATGTAAAACCATGTTGGTTCACAAGTTGGGGCACTATCATACCCGGTTTCACCTCGACGGGGAGATTCCCCTATACGGTCTGGAACCTTCGCCTCTAGGTTAGAGCGCATGCATGCGAGGGGGGACACATGCAAGCACCTATACCAACCTCTCACCACACTCACACACATATGCTAGGGGCACATGCAAGTTTTCATATCATTCCAATGTTCTCGTGGTCTTCCTCCGGCGAAACCCTGATCTCTGTGCGCACTCGGATCGTCTACCCCCCTAGACGTTCCTCTGAAAGGGGTAGACCGGCGTAGCTCTCTCTTGTTTTGTGTTTGTTTAGGTCATAGGGTGATGTAAAACCATGTTGGTTCACAAGTTGGGGCACTATCCTACCCGGTTTCACCTAAACGGGGAGATTCCCCCCTCATACGTGTCCGGAACCTTCGCCTCTAGGTTAGAGCGCATGCATGCGAGGGGGGACACATGCAAGCACCTATACCAACCTCTCACCACACTCACACACATATGCTAGGGTCACATGCAAGTTTTCATCTCATTCCAATGTTCTCGTGGTCTTCCTCCCAAACCACGATCTCTGTCGCATTCTGGATCGCTCACCCCTAGACGTTCCTCTGACAGGGGTAGCCCGGCGTAGCTCTCTCTTGTTTTGTGTTTGTTTAGGTCATAGGGTGATGTAAAACCATGTTGGTTCACAATTTGGGGCACTATCCTACCCGGTTTCACCTCGACGTGGAGATTCCCCCCTTATACGGGTACAGAACCTTCGCCTCTAGGTTAGAGCGCATGCATGCGAGGGGGGACACATGCAAGCACCTATACCAACCTCTCACTACACTCACACACATATGCTAGGGTCACATGCAAGTTTTCATCTCATTCCAATGTTCTCGTGGTCTTCCTCCGGCGAAACCCTGATCTCTGTGCGCACTCGGATCGTCTACCCCCTAGACCTTCCTCTGACAGGGGTAGCCCGGCGTAGCTCTCTCTTGTTTTGTGTTTGTTTAGGTCATAGGGTGATGTAAAACCATGTTGGTTCACAAGTTGGGGCACTATCCTACCCGGTTTCACCTCGACGGGGAGATCCCCCCTCATACGGGTCCGGAACCTTCGCCTCTAGGTTAGAGCGCATGCATGAGAGGGGGGACACATGCAAGCACCTATACCAACCTCTCACCACACTCACACACATATGCTAGGGTCACATGCAAGTTTTCATCTCATTCCAATGTTCTCGTGGTCTTCCTCCGGCGAAACCCTGATCTCTGTGCGCACTCGGATCGTCTACCCCCCTAGACGTTCCTCTGACAGGGGTAGCCCGGCGTCTCTCTCTTGTTTTGTGTTTGTTTAGGTCATAGGGTGATGTAAAACCATGTTGGTTCACAAGTTGGGGCACTATCCTACCCGGTTTCACCTCGACGGGGAGATTCCCCCCTCATACGGGTCCGGAACCTTCGCCTCTAGGTTAGAGCGCATGCATGCGAGGGGGGACACATGCAAGGACCTATACCAACCTCTCACCACACTCACATACATATGCTAGGGTCACATGCAAGTTTTCATATCATTCCAATGTTCTCGTGGTCTTCCTCCGGCGAAACCCTGATCTCTCTGCGCACTCGGATCGTCTACCCCCCCTAGACGTTCCTCTGACAGGGGTAGCCCGGCGTAGCTCTCTCTTGTTTTGTGTTTTTTTAGGACATAGGGTGATGTAAAACCATGTTGTTTCACAAGTTGGGGCACTATCCTACCAGGTTTCACCTAAACGGGGAGATTCCCCCTCATACGGGTACAGAACCTTCGCCTCTAGGTTAGAGCGCATGCATGCGAGGGGGGACACATGCAAGCACCTATACCAACCTCTCACCACACACACACATATGCTAGGGTCACATGCAAGTTTTCATCTCATTCCAATGTTCTCGTGGTCTTCCTCCGACGAAACCCTGATCTCTGGCAAGACTGGATCGCTACCCCTAGACGTTCCTCCGATGTGGGTAGCCCATGTAGCTCTCTTGTTTTGTGTTTGTTTAGGTCATAGGGTGATGTAAAACCATGTTGGTTCACAAGTTGGGGCACTATCCTACCCGGTTTCACCTCGACGGGGAGATTCCCCCCTTATACTGGTACGGAACCTTCGCCTCTAGGTTAGAGCGCATGCATGCGAGGGGGGACACATGCAAGCACCTATACCAACCTCTCACCACACTCACATACATATGCTAGGGTCACATGCAAGTTTTCATATCATTCCAATGTTCTCGTGGTCTTCCTCCGGCGAAACCCTGATCTCTCAAGACTTTCGGATCGTCTACCCCCCCTAGACGTTCCTCTGACAGGGGTAGCCCGGCGTAGCTCTCTCTTGTTTTGTGTTTTTTTAGGACATAGGGTGATGTAAAACCATGTTGGTTCATAAGTTGGGGCACTATCCTACCCGGTTTCACCTCGACGGGGAGATCCCCTCCTCATACGGGTCCGGAACCTTCGCCTCTACGTTAGAGCGCATGCATGCGAGGGGGGACACATGCAAGCACCTATACCAACCTCTCACCACACTCACACACATATGCTAGGGGCACATGCAAGTTTTCATATCATTCCAATGTTCTCGTGGTCTTCCTCCGGCGAAACCCTGATCTCTCTGCGCACTCGGATCGTCTACCCCCCTAGATGTTCCTCTGACAGGGGTAGACCGGCGTAGCTCTCTCTTGTTTTGTGTTTGTTTAGGTCATAGGGTGATGTAAAACCATGTTGGTTCACAAGTTGGGGCACTATCCTTCCCGGTTTCACCTAAACGGGGAGATTCCCCCCTTATACGGGTCCGGAACCTTCGCCTCTAGGTTAGAGCGCATGCATGCGAGGGGGGACACATGCAAGCACCTATACCAACCTCTCACCACACTCACAGACATATGCTAGGGTCACATGCAAGTTTTCATATCATTCCAATGTTCTCGTGGTCTTCCTCCGTGAAACTCGATCTCTCACAGACTTTCGGATCGCCTACCCCCTAGACGTTCCTCTGACAGGGGTAGCCCGGCGTAGCTCTCTCTTGTTTTGTGTTTTTTTAGGACATAGGGTGATGTAAAACCATGTTGGTTCATAAGTTGGGGCACTATCCTACCCGGTTTCACCTCGACGGGAGATCCCTCCTCATCTGGTCCTAACCTTCGCTTACGTTAGAGCGCATGCATGCGAGGGGGGACACATGCAAGCACCTATACCAACCTCTCACCACACTCACACACATATGCTAGGGGCACATGCAAGTTTTCATATCATTCCAATGTTCTCGTGGTCTTCCTCCCATGAAACCTCGATCTCTCAAGATTCGGATGCCTACCCCTAGATGTTCCTCCCGACAGGGTAGACCGCGTAGCTCTCTTGTTTTGTGTTTGTTTAGGTCATAGGGTGATGTAAAACCATGTTGGATCACAAGTTGGGGCACTATCCTTCCCGGTTTCACCTAAACGGGGAGATTCCCCCCTTATACGGGTCCGGAACCTTCGCCTCTAGGTTAGAGCGCATGCATGCGAGGGGGGACACATGCAAGCACCTATACCAACCTCTCACCACACTCACACACATATTCTAGGGTCACATGCAAGTTTTCATCTCATTCCAATGTTCTCGTGGTCTTTCTCCCATGAAACTCGATCTCTGGCAAGCTCGGATCGCTCACCCCTAGACGTTCCCGACAGGTAGACCGCGTAGCTCTCTTGTTTTGTGTTTGTTTAGGTCATAGGGTGATGTAAAACCATGTTGGTTCACAAGTTGGGGCACTATCCTACCGGTTTCACCTCGACGGGAGATTCCCCTTATCTGGTACGGAACCTTCGCCTAGGTTAGAGCGCATGCATGCGAGGGACACATGCAAGCACCTATACCAACCTCTCACCACACTCACATACATATGCTAGGGTCACATGCAAGTTTTCATATCATTCCAATGTTCTCGTGGTCTTCCTCCGTGAAACCACGATCTCTGTCAAGACGGATCGCCTACCCCCCTAGACGTTCCTCCGACAGGTAGACCGCGGCGTAGCTCTCTTGTTTTGTGTTTGTTTAGGTCATAGGGTGATGTAAAACCATGTTGGTTCACAAGTTGGGGCACTATCCTACCGGTTTCACCTCGACGGGAGATCCCTCTCATACTGGTCCTAACCTTCACCTCTAGGTTAGAGCGCATGCATGCGAGGGGGACACATGCAAGCACCTATACCAACCTCTCACCACACTCACACACATATGCTAGGGTCACATGCAAGTTTTCATCTCATTCCAATGTTCTCGGTCTTCCTCCCGAAACCACGATCTCTGGCAAGACTTGACTGCCTACCCCCTAGACGTTCCTCCGAAAGGTAGCCCGGCGTAGCTCTCTCTTGTTTTGTGTTTGTTTAGGTCATAGGGTGATGTAAAACCATGTTGGTTCACAAGTTGGGGCACTATCCTACCCGGTTTCACCTCGACGGGGAGATTCCCCCTTATATGGGTACGGAACCTTCGCCTCTAGGTTAGAGCGCATGCATGCGAGGGGGGACACATGCAAGCACCTATACCAACCTCTCACCACACTCACATACATATGCTAGGGTCACATGCAAGTTTTCATATCATTCCAATGTTCTCGTGGTCTTCCTCCGGCGAAACCCTGATCTCTCTGCGCAGTCGGATCGTCTACCCCCCCTAGACGTTCCTCTGACAGGGGTAGACCGGCGTAGCTCTCTCTTGTTTTGTGTTTGTTTAGGTCATAGGGTGATGTAAAACCATGTTGGTTCACAAGTTGGGGCACTATCCTACCCGGTTTCACCTCGACGGGGAGATCCCCTCCTCATACGGGTCCGGAACCTTCGCCTCTAGGTTAGAGCGCTTGCATGCGAGGGGGGACACATGCAAGCACCTATACCAACCTCTCACCACACTCACACACATATGCTAGGGGAACATGCAAGTTTTCATATCATTCCAATGTTCTCGTGGTCTTCCTCCGTGAAACCACGATCTCTGCAAGACTGGATCGCCCACCCCCTAGACGTTCCTCCGAAGGGGTAGACGCGTAGCTCTCTCTTGTTTTGTGTTTGTTTAGGTCATAGGGTGATGTAAAACCATGTTGGTTCACAAGTTGGGGCACTATCCTACCCGTTTCACCTAAACGGGAGATTCCCTCATACGTGTCCTAACCTTCGATTCTAGGTTAGAGCGCATGCATGCGAGGGGGGCCACATGCAAGTACCTATACCAACCTCTCACCACACTCACACACATATGCTAGGGACACATGCAAGTTTTCATCTGATTCCGATGTTCTCGTGGTCTTCCTCCGGCGAAACCCTGATCTGTGCACACTCGGATCGTCTACCCCCCTAGACGTTCCTCTCACAGGGGTAGCCCGGCGTAGCTCTCTCTTTTTTTGTGTTTGTTTAGGTCATAGGGTAATATAAAACCACGTTGGTTTACAAGTTGGGGCACTATCCTACCCGGTTTCACCTCGACGGGGAGATTCCCTCTTATACGGGTCCGGAACCTTGGCTTCTAGGTTAGAGCGCATGCATGCGAGGAGGGACACATGCAAGAAGCAATACCAACCTCTCACCACACTCAGACACATATGCTAGGGGCACATGCAATTTTTCATCTCATTCCAATGTTCTCGTTGTCTTCCTCCAGCGAACCTCGATCTCTCTCACAAGACTTCGGATCGTCTACCCCCCTAGACGTTCCTCTGACAGGGGTAGCCCGGCGTAGCTCTCTCTTGTTTTGTGTTTGTTTAGGTCATAGGGTGATGTAAAACCATGTTGGTTCACAAGTTGGGGCACTATCCTACCCGGTTTCACCTCGACGGGGAGATCCCCCCTCATACGGGTCCGGAACCTTCGCCTCTAGGTTAGAGCGCATGCATGCGAGGGGGGACACATGCAAGCACCTATACCAACCTCTCACCACACTCACAGACATATGCTAGGGTCACATGCAAGTTTTCATATCATTCCAATGTTCTCGTGGTCTTCCTCCGGCGAAACCCTGATCTCTCTCACAAGACGGACTGCCCACCCCTAGACGCTCCTCCCGACAGGGTAGCCTTGCGTAGCTCTCTCTTGTTTTGTGTTTGTTTAGGTCATAGGGTGATGTAAAACCATGTTGGTTCACAAGTTGGGGCATTATCCTACCCGGTTTCACCTCGACGGGGAGATCCCCTCCTCATACGGGTCCGGAACCTTCGCCTCTAGGTTAGAGCGCATGCATGCGAGGGGGGACACATGCAAGCACCTATACCAACCTCTCACCACACTCACACACATATGCTAGGGGCACATGCAAGTTTTCATATCATTCCAATGTTCTCGTGGTCTTCCTCCCTGAAACCACGATCTCTGCAAGACTGGATCGTCACCCCCTAGACGTTCCTCCGACAGGTAGACGGCGTAGCTCTCTCTTGTTTTGTGTTTGTTTAGGTCGTAGGGTGATGTAAAACCATGTTGGTTCACAAGTTGGGGCACTATCCTACCCGGTTTCACCTAAACGGGAGATTCCCTCATACGGGTCCGGAACCTTTGCCTCTAGGTTAGAGCGCATGCATGCGAGGGGGAACACATGCAAGCACCTATACCAACCTCTCACCACACTCACACACATATGCTAGGGTCACATGCAAGTTTTCATCTCATTCCAATGTTCTCGTGGTCTTCCTCGTGAAACCACGATCTCTGTGCAAGACTTTCGGATCGTCTACCCCCCTAGACGTTCCTCTCACAGGGGTATCCCGGCATAGCTCTCTCTTTTTTGTGTTTGTTTAGGTCATAGGGTAATGTAAAACCATGTTGGTTTACAAGTTGGGGCACTATCCAACCCGGTTTCACCTCGACGGGGAGATTCCCTCTTATACGGGTCAGGAACCTTCGCTTCTAGGTTAGAGCGCATGCATGCGAGGAGGGACACATGCAAGAAGCAATACCAACCTCTCACCACACTCAGACACATATGCTAGGGACACATGCAAGTTTTCATCTGATTCCGATGTTCTCGTGGTCTTCCTCCCAAACTCGATCTCTATAAGATTTCTGGATCGCTCACCCCTAGACGTTCCTCCGACAGGTAGACCATGTAGCTCTCTTGTTTTGTGTTTGTTTAGGTCATAGGGTGATGTAAAACCATGTTGGTTCACAAGTTGGGGCACTATCCTGCCCGGTTTCACCTAAACGGGGAGATTCCCCCCTCATACGTGTCCGGAACCTTCGCCTCTAGGTTAGAGCGCATGCATGCGAGGGGGGACACATGCAAGCACCTATACCAACCTCTCACCACACTCACACACATATGCTAGGGTCACATGCAAGTTTTCATCTCATTCCAATGTTCTCGTGGTCTTCCTCCGGCGAAACCCTGATCTCTGTGCGCACTCGGATCGTCTACCCTCCTAGACGTTCCTCTAACAGGGGTAGCCCGGCGTAGCTCTCTCTTGTTTTGTGTTTGTTTAGGTCATAGGGTGATGTAAAACCATGTTGGTTCACAAGTTGGGGCACTATCCTACCCGGTTTCACCTCGACGGGGAGATTCCCCCCTTATACGGGTCCAGAACCTTCACCTCTAGGTTAGAGCGCATGCATGCGAGGGGGGACACATGCAAGCACCTATACCAACCCACACTCACACACATATGTTTTGTGTTTGTTTAGGTCATAGGGTGATGTAAAACCATATTATCTTGGCCTCAACGGGGAGATTCCCCCTTATACGGGTCCGAAACCTACGGTTCCGCATGCATGCGAGGGGGGACACGCACATGTGATTGAATCTTTGAACAACTTCACAAAAATTTGTGAAATATAAATTTCATGCACATGTGATAATAACACACAAACATGCAAATTTCTCAACTTGTGAGAAGATTCGACATTTTATGTGGGCGTGAAGACTATTATTCGGAGGCTACGAATCCATCCAATTGATAAAATAGAACCTAAATAATTGATACTAATAAATAAATACAAATAATTTGGTAAGGAAAAAAAAGGTGCATAGGTACCGAGGGTCACCGTCGGCGAGGCAGACGACGCCGAGGGTGACCGTCGGCGTATCCTATGCCGACAGCTCTCGGCATAATGCCGACGCCGTTAGGGCCTTTCCTGCGGACTGTCTAGTGCCACGCGCCATCCCGCACGCCGAGGGCAATGTTTACGCTGACGGTCACCTCGGCGTACCTGCCGCCACGCCGACGGCTGCACGCCGAGGCTCGAAGCTGGGCTGGCCTGTGCTACGCCGACGGCCCCGACCTTTGGCCGTCGGCGTAGCATCCGGCCGTCGGCACACAACGCCATTCCTGTAGTGACGGTGAAGACGCCAAGTAGGGACCATCTTGAGTTGGCTATCCTTGTCTTGATCCCTCGTCTACCTGATGCATTCCATACAGTAATAGATCCCGATGCTTCCAAATCCCATGATGTTTGTGGATTTTAATGGCATTGCAAAACCTAGTACAAAATTGCGTACATTATACATATGGTATGGAGATATGAACAAAGAAACACTTGAGCTCCGCTCTTTTCTTTGCTCAGGTAAGCGAGGTGACTTCTTGGCAAATAATAATCATGTTAGCTTGTTCACTCTCTTGTGTTGCCATCTTTAAATAGGGAGACCGTTGCAATACCATGTGGGGTCAAACAACCATGCTTTTTAATACTTCCAAATGGAGAACATCTCATTAATATACTATTCTAGGTACCCCTTCTAAATGAAAAGTGGCAGCAACACCCGAGCAGTAGTGCTCCCGTTTTTTGAAATTATTGAAAACCACATCTCTAAGACTCCAAAAATATATCTGAAAACAAGTATGCAAATACATGTACACAATCCAAAGGTACCGTAGAAATTTCTAACAAAAATTTGAATTTAAATTTCTACCAAAAATTGTACCAATATACATTAGGTACAAATTTGAATCCAAAGGAACCGTAGAGTATTTTATACCTATATATAGCCACAAATTTGTTTTTTTACTTTAGCTCAAGATACAACTCAATTTCTACAAAAACTTTGCACTAATATTCAGGGCATTTGCATGCATTCACGGAGTAAAATTTGAATTTTTAAAGTAAAAGTACAATTTTAAAAATTTCAATATAGAGGAGCACTCGTGCTCGGGTGCTGCAAATCAGTCCTGCCTTATAAATGATTGAATCATATAGGTGCTCTAGAGTGCCGACAAATGTAGCTCAGTCTACACATAGCTTGTTTTTTGAAAAATTCAAAATGACAATTTGAAGACTCTAATTATTTCTGTAACTATAATAAGCCGAATTAATTGGTGCTAATTGGTTCGTGTGTGCTGGCTAATGAAAGGCAGACATGCAGTTTTCCAGATCCGTCATCGGTGTTCCAGCCCATATGCATACTCATGTCTTGCAAGGAGCCACACTTTTGCCATTATGTAACATGGATGATGACGGGCGTTGTCGCTGTCGACATAGCCTCATCGTGAGAACTACCTGTCCGGCCTACTCATCCACCAATGTCGTCCGTTATACTTTCCATGTCTTAACGGACAGAGAGATAGTCTCGAATCCATGCGAGAAGGGTTTTTGATGTACATGTCACTACCGTGGTCCGTCGTCGAGGAGGGGGAATGCAATGCATGAACCAGCCACACACACAGACACATGGGTCTATAATTAAGGCTGGATGCCACTATTACCATTTGCTGCAAGAAATGACGAGCTTGGCAAGAAATTAACCGGCTAGTGGGCCAGTGGCATCCGTAGTTTGCAGAGATGTCGTTTGCCAGCCGTTCCTTTCATGGGAGATTGCTGGTATTTTGTTGCTTCTTGTTCCCTCATTGCCCGGCCAGGCCACTCCTTGGGCCTTGCGTGCCATTAGCTCTCCGTGACTTTCACCCTGCCGAGTCTTCACAATAAAAAGTAAGAACGTGCGCAAAAACCAATTCAATCAAGCAAACAAAATGCCCAAACTTTCCTCTCACTAAAAAGTTACACATTTTGATCCTGTTTACCAATGGGTCTCAAACATCACTAAAATACACAATGTTTCAGCCCGCATATCGAGTCTTATGATCAGGAACCAACACTTTTCCCAACAGAGAGATCACAACTCAGCATTATAAATCACAAAATTTCACTCGACTACCAACTAGACTCGCCAAACTGATCTGCAGCTACACAGGGAGAAGGCTGGATCTGCATCAGGTGACCTGCACGAACAGTCTCATTTCTCCTCTTTGGGTTTTAAGAAGAATATGGAAATCTACAATCACGGAAAAATACCAGTATGAAAATCCCTAGATAACTGAGGAGGATCACGATAACTATCCTCAGAGCCAAGAAGGGACCATCTTGAGTTGGCTATGTTGCTGAGGATACCTCGTCCGACCGATGATATTCGTACAATAATAGATCCCAATGCTTTCAAATCCTATGATGTTTGTGGATTTTAATGGCATTGCACAACCAACTACAAAACTTGGGTACATTATACATATGGTACGGAGATATGAACAGAGAAACAGTTGAGCTCTACCCTTTGCTTTGCTCAGGTAAGTTGGGTGACTTCTTGGCTAATAATGATCATGTTTGGATGTTCGCTCCCTTGTGCTGCCATCTTTAAATAGGGAGACTGTTAAAATACCATGTGGGGTCAAACAACCATGCTCTTCAATACTTCCAAAAGGAGAACATCTCACTAATACTATTCTAATTTCTAAGCACCCGAGCAGTAGTGCTTCCTTATTTGAAATTATTGAACACCATAATTCTAAGACTCCAAAAAGAAAATCTGAAAAAAAGTATGCAGATACATATACACTATCCAAAGGTACGGTAGAGAGTTCTAACAAAAAATAAGAGTTTTTTATACCAATGTACAGGCACATTTCTTTAGCTCAAACTATAACTTAATTCTTACCAAAACTTTGCACTAATATTCAAGGCATTTGTATGCTTTCACGGACTAATATTTTTGAAAGTAAAAGTACAATTTTCAAATTTTTAAAAAAGGGAGCACTCGTGCTCGGGTGCTGCAAATCCGTTCTACCTTATAAATGTTTTTAATCATATATGTGTTCTAGTGTGCCAAAAAATGTAGCTCAAGCTACACATAGCTTGTTCTTTTGAAAAATTCAAAATGGCATTTTGGAGATTCAACCACCCCCTCTAGGGTGCAATGACCGAGCAAAAACCCGATGCACCTACAGTCCTAGGTTGCCACTCGTACAATGTGGATACGCTTCCCTTCATCATAAGTTCACCGTCGCATGGCTCCCGAGGTTGCCACCTCGGTGGACCATAAGTAACCAGCTGGAGCCGCTGCCCCGAAATCAACAAACTAGACGAAAGAAGGATAAACATATTTATCAGATGCTAGGCAGGCCTTCCCATGAAACACCTCCAATTAGGGCACGGTATAACATTCATCGTCGCCTGCTTGGACATCCCGAAGATAGAGCTCTTGCTCGGAGATCCCGTCGCCCCCACAAATGATGAGAAACAATCTCATCAACGACACGAAGGTGGCACATACCAAAGTCGGGTCAAGGATTTCACTGGAGCTCCTCTTGTCCTTCGAACGACCCTAGAATATCTAAGGCAACAAGCACACCAAAGTTGTTGGCGCACTACATGTGGCATAAAGCTTCTTCTCTGCCACCATCCTGCTAGCACCACCACCACCACGTGACACAACCTCCATGGCACCTCACGGCCCAATAACTAAAGACACGTCCGCCGCACGGTGCTAAACCAGTACCCCAACCACCACGGCACCTTTGGCCACCGCCCTCGACCCGTAGATGCTATCTGGCCTCCTTAGAGCATCTCCACTCGGGGTCCCTAAAGGCCCCTCAAAGAGATATGGGGGTGCTGGCGGCAAAATTGACGCCCAACCGACACCCCCAATTTGGTTTTGGCGCCAACGCGGCCCAACTAGTTATCCGGCGCCACCAGGCCGACACCCCCCCCCCCCCCGAGGGTGGCGGCAACGCAGGGGGAGGGGGCTAGCGGGGGCACCGGATGGGCGCATTTTGGCAGGGAGAACGTGCGCGGACTAGGTTAGCTTTGTAAGAGCATCTCCACTCGTCCCCATACGGCGTAGACAATTTTAGGCCCGTATAGGGGTGCCGCGGATAGATCACAGATTTGTGGGGCGGCTGGCTCCCAGCCGTAGCCCCCATACAAAAAGTTTAAACATTCGAAATAATTGGCAAATTCGTTAAAATATGAAATTAACGATGATTTTACATGCAGTTCAAATATGTTTACACAAAATTGAAACACACAAGAAAAAAGATTGAACTACTGGTGGCCACAGCCACCAGGTCGACAAGCATGCCGATGGTACTCCTGCGGGTCATCTAGCTGGGCACCGTAATGAGAGGAGGACATAAATTTTGGCACGGAGCCCAAGCCTGGAGCCTGTAGAGGGACATAATTTGGTTCCGGCGATGGCATCACCAGAAGCGGGTGGTTCCAGACGACGAGTCGAGCACCCAGGCGACCGTGTGCCCTGGGGTTTCTCCACCACCACCACCGCCGGCCACTGATATTTTTGTTCTACGGCGGAGGGCCGGCGCCGTCGTAGGCGACGATGCGGTCCGTACGCTGCTAATCAAAGAAGATCATCCACCTGTGGTGGTTGTTGAGTTGCCACTTGGGGCCTTTCCTCTCCTCCGGCGTGAGGACGGACCGGAAGTGCATGAAGATGGATGTGGATCGGGCCGCGCTGACCGGCACCGGCAGACCAGCAGTGCTGAGCAATCATCCCCTCGGCAACCGAAGGTCCGTAGGGACTGGGTACGGGGCGTCCCAGAGCGTCTATGCCTCATGGACGAGTAGGCACCGCCGCCCGAAGCCGTTGACGGAGGATCCATATTCTAGAAAATGCTCCATCGGCATTGTAATCTACTAAAGTGTTAATCATATAATATTCAAGTGACCAATGGCTACTCATCGATGTGTCTTAACAAAGTGAAACATAGAGTGAAAATCAGGAGACTACACAGTATCCTCATCCCAGTACCACTAAGATCACATACACCACTTGCAAATTCAAGGCATCAAGCAGAGACCACCTCCAGTGGGCCATAAAACAAAAGGCCCACATGGTAACAAATCCTGATGCTTCCAAGTCCGATGTTATTTGTGGTTTTAATGGCATTGCAAAACTAATTCCAACTAATACGAAACTTGTGTACATCATCCATATTGTATGATGATATGAGCAAAGCAGCGACTGAGCTTCACTCCTTACTTTGCTCATGGTACTCGGGATGACTTTGCATATTATGATCATGTCCCATCACTCGTGTTGTTATGCTTAAATAGGGGCATTATTCTATTAACTTCTCATACCATGTGGTGCAACCGTGCTCTTCAATACTGCCATAGGCCCATAAGTACCACATCACATTAATAAACTGTTATCAGCATCCGGTCTCCAAAGAAATAGATTTGCTTTATCCTATTAGGCGATATCATACGAATTTTTTGTGATGTGTAGTTACTTTAAGGAAAATTCTATTCTTAGAACGGTCGGAGATTTGCAAAACTGGACGGACTCGCCGCATGCGCCCGTGTATATGCGTGAGTGAGCTGGTGTAATAAACACAAAAGGACAAAAGTTAAGCATATGCATGCCCGGCACACATCGCGTGAAGTAGACGGGCACGACTGCCACAAAAAGACAAAATGAATCAGAGCCGGCTAAGGATCAAACCGAAAATTCAAAATGTTTTGTAGGTCAAACCATTCAATCGATTTAGGATCGTTTTCATCGTTAGACTAGTCGCGACGAGATCTTCGAAACTAGATTCCATATTGATATGTTTTGATGGAAAAAAATTCGGACCAGAAAGTTACCCACCTCTAACACGTAAGTTATCCATGTCATAGTATATATGTTATCCACCCTGTAATATATAAGTTATCCACCATATAAATGGGTTGTGTCGAGACGTTATCACATTTTTTATGTGGATAACTTTTGTATTTTTTCTACTAGCTAGTTTAATTGCGATGTGGTAACACATCAATGACGACGAAGTCTCGGTACCCTAACAAACCTTTGAGGCTTCATCACCCGTACGCCGAGGCACTAGACTAGTGATTGCGTTTTACGTTTGTTCACTACGACTTAAGATGGTGGATGGGTTGGGCATAAGTTCCTATTTATTATATCATATGCAAAAAAAATTAAATTTAAATCCTTTAAATAAATTATGCTAGATGTTTTAGAGCGGTTCCCTTTTGAGGTTGAGTCGTCGTACGCTGCGAGAGGATGACGAGCGACGAAGCCGAGCCGTTAGAATAACTTTTGTATACTATCCGTGAAAAGAAATTGTAGTGCTGGATAACTTATATGTTATTGGATGGGTAACTTATATGGTAAAACATGGATAACTCCCCGTGTTACTAGTGAATAACTTTTGGGTAAAATAAGTCATATAAACATATCAATATGGGATCTACTTCTGAAGACCTTCACACTCATTTCCTCTTGTATTGTCGCGACTTCTCTCACGTGTCTTGTCTGGACGGAGGCTGTCAGAACTGCAGTAGAACACCCGTCGGTAGCAATTTTTTTTGGATTTCTCATTAGTGTAGATAATGTCAAAAGTTTTGTCAATATATGTGTAAACACATTCACCCAAACCGTTTATAGGGTGAGTAACTTATGTGTTACGAGGTGGGTAATTTACACACGGTGACATAGATAACTCTCATCTTAGAGATGGATAACTTTTAGGTCTAATTTATTTATAAAAACATATCAATATGATGTTTAGTTTCGAAGATCTTAACACGACTAGTCTAACAGTGAAAACGGATTCAAAATTAGATAAACAGTTTCACCTACAAGACATTTTGAATTTTTGGATTTTATATTAAATCTCACGTACATGAGTATCTTTTCCTTTTATGTTTACGGACTAAATCATTCTTAACTTAGGCTATTTATGCACTAAGTCAATGATTAATTAGGAAAACTGTACTAAGTCTGATTAATTAGGGGAACGCTCTGGTTGGAACCGTACTTGTTCGATCCGCCGGTTTTTGCAATTTGCAGACCGGTCGATGGGTAGCACGGTCCTACTTTTAATGGGGACGCTTTAAAAAATGTGCATGCCCTTGGTCAGGCCATTGAACTTAGGGTGTGTTCGAAAGTCCTCCAACTTCCTGCTTCCCAAAAATCCATGGTGGAACGGTGCCGAACATCCTAACTCCGGGGAGCTATAGAAGTTGGAACATTTGTTGTACAAAACTCGGAGCAGCACTTTGGGGAATCCGCATATCGACAAATCGTGGAGCACCTCTAAATTACAAGTCAATGCCACCTCATAGTGAGAAAACATGGAAAATTATCATTGTTAACCAAATTTTATAATCTTATCTTTTGCAAGATGACACCCACATGTAGCGGATGGCATCCTATATGCCTCCGCCACAATCTGATACTCCGCGATGGACATCATGGAATCCGGAAGGGAATGGGAGAGGGTGTGGATGCGTCCATGTCCTCCCTTTGATCATAGTAAGAGGACCAAGTGTCATGTCTGTAAAATGTACCCATCACCAGGGCCGGATCTGACCCATGGCAACCTTGTGCAGCCGCCTAGGGCCCATGCATGTGAGGGGGCCCATCTCAGATCCTCTATATCCTTTTCGATTGATTTTTCCTGTTGGCTCGAAAAAATTAAGGAAAGGCATGGTAACATAGATGAGCCCATCGAGAAGATAGGGAGGAAGCAGCCACGGGAACAGGCCCTGCAGTTGCACGCCGATCGATCTCCAGAAGCATAGAAGTGCATAAGCCAATCAATCTTCTTGGCACTTCGACGGTTGGATTGCCTCCAGGACAGGAAGCGCGTGTATGCGAGGATGTCGTACTTTCATGGATTTAACTAGCGATTTTGATTTTGTGTCATGGATTTTCCTTAACTAGCGATTTCGATTTAGTTGTAATAATAAACTAGACTATCTATTATTAATTTATTTGGGTTTATTTGATCTTGTTGATTATATAAAAGTATGTAAAAACTGTTTGCGCCGTCCCCGCGCGCTGTAATTTGCGGTGCCTAGCGAGGACTGTTTTCGGCTTCTATATACGCATTACAAAATGCAGCTTCCGGTGGAGGTCGCGTTAATGCCGCGTGCTTCATGGCGTTACATCGCGCTCCAAAGAGCATATACATCACTAGATTGTAGTGCTGCTACTAGAGATGCTCTTAGGGCCCATATCTTGTCTAGGGCCCCATAAAATATAGAGCCGGCCTGCCCATCACATAATATATGATATCCCTCGCCCTTGTTCCACAAAAAAAAACCTTTGGTCGCCACCTAACAACTAAGCACGTGTCCACTATGACGAAGCCCTCGCTTGCACCGCTGCTTGTGGTCTGTGGTCACTCTCCTGCTAGGTGTGTGTAAACTTTCCACCGGCTGATGCTGCCCCCGCCATCCTTCGAAGGAGATTTGTCTCCCATCACCGCCTCCTAAGATTTCCGCCTGGAACCGCCTCCTAAGGATCTGAAACCAAACTTTAGATCAGCCCCAGATTACATACGCATATGTGAGGTGGAATTAGTCGCAAGTGACAGAACTGAAGAACACAAAGGAGAGACAAAGTCTTTCGATGCATAAAAGGTTTTTGTCCCTTCCTTTGATTCAACAGATGGAAACCTTAACAAACTTGCATTGGACCGAATCCTGCTCTATGTTCCACTTACATCGTGCCATCCCACGGTTAAGATCATGACTCAGTATGAACTAGATACAGCTCCACGTGAACACACAGAAACGACAAACTCGTGTCTTCCCCCAAGTCCATAAAATGAATTAAATTACGATGTGGTGATGAGCTTGACAACCTCTCAAGCGAGATGAAACGACAGAGTATACGCTGTTGATTCCGATCGAAATGATTAACATCTACTTGTACATGGTATAACTCCAGGTTCCTTCTATCGGTACATGGACAAGTAACAACTAATAAATGGACACCACACTAAGCACAATCCATAGTTGCATGGCGTCGATGAGTTCCACGCATACGTATGTTGGCTGATAAAAACGCTCGAACTGACTAATTATGCATCATCTTCATGCTCAGCGAGTGGCCGATTTCGGCAAATGAATTATTACCTCTGTTTCTAAATTATAACATATTTTGGAAGGCTATTTTAACTACTAAAACATCTTATATCTAGGAAACCGGAGGTAGCACATCAACATTGACTGCCGATCCTGGCAAAAAAAAAACATTGACTGCCGGCGCCGTTGTTGTGAGAGCCTCAGTACACTGACCCGTAAGCTACTCACACAACAACACCATTGCTGTAGTACTACTCAGATTAAATACACCACTTGAAGATTGACAGAGTCAAGAACGGACCATCTCGAGTCGGCTATCACAATCATGATACTCTGTGTACCATAAGATATCAGTACGGTAGTATGAAATCCCGATGCTTCCAAGTCCTATGTTGTTTGTGGATTTTAATGGCATTGCAAAACAATGTTTAGAACTTGCGAACATTATGCATATGGTATGAAGATATGAACAAAGGAACATCTGAGCTCTAATATTTGCTTTTCTCAGGTAAGCGGGAGGACTTGTTTGATCATGTTCAGATGTTCCACACTACGGGACGCGCGCGCTACGCCGAGGGCAAAAGGCCGTCGGCGTAGGCCAAAGTGTCCTCGGCGTGGGCTGCCCTCGGCGTAGCCTCCTCGGCAAAGATCTCCCTCGACGGAGCACAGTCAGGCCGTCGGCGTATGCTACGCCGAGGGCTTTGCCGTCGGCATAGCCTGTCGACCGGTTGAAAAAATATTTTTTTTTAAAATTTTTGAAAAATAATAATTTTTTTTCTCAATTTTTTTATTCTTTGAATTGTTTCACTTGTTAATCTCCTACTTTGAACATTTTTAACACTAATTATACTTACTATTTGATTAAATTCTAGTCTTAGTCAAACTTTTCAGCAGGTCACCCATCCTAATACTACTCTAGCTTCAGCACGCTTAACTTCCTCGTTCCTTCAGAATCCGTTTCGGTAAAGTAATTCATACATTGGTGTCAATACTATGATATCAATCTTATTAACTCTTATATCATCATGTCACATGTTTGTATTTTTTGAAATTACAAACAATTATTTAAGTAAATATTAATGAATAAGTAAAAATATTATTGAATTCAAATAAAAATATAATAATTTTTTATTATTTTTCTATTTAATATAGAATAATTAATATCTTTAAATCTGTAAATCGAAATTCAACAAATAATATGTTTAAATTGATAAGAAAAATGAGAGGAATCCAAATATGATATCCATATCAACTAATCACAAACCCTCCGTTTTTAAATTAGCTATTTGGTGGTTGCTTTAGAAAATCCTCTTTTTGCGCTCGGATAATGAAAAATGTCTTTTTGGTGCGATGAAAAGGAAAAAATGCATTGGATCTTTGATAAAATAGCATATTGTGAACCTAAAAATGATTTTTGTAAAAAAACATGAGCATCGGATCATGTACCTGTAGTTCATATTCGACCACTTCCTTGGATTCGCAGAATTTGTCTTTTTCACCAAAGGTGGACGGAAAGGTTTCGGATCCCCCTGTTGGGACATTGTCCATATAAGGTGGTATAGTATTTTTGTAAAATGTGGTGGTAGTATTTTGAATTATCCACTTGGTGGTTGCTTCACAAAACCGTCCGTTTTTTATGCTCGAAAAATAGAAAATGGTTTTTTGGTGCGACGAAAAAAAAAACTTCCTCCTGCAACATTGTTCTCCATTCCATGATGCATGTGTATGCATAATATGGGAACATTATCACAAACTATGCCTTAATTCTAGCCATAACATTGGTCATTTGACCCGAAAGCCAAGAAACCTCAAATGAGATAGGTCATTTTGTGAAGGGTTTTTTGAGACATAATCAATATATCAAGTTTGCTATTTTTCCTTATAAATATATCACATAATATGACACCACGCGAAGATTTCGCATTGTTTCGATCGTTTTTTATTTTTTATGCCCGTTTTAAACTATCGTCAAACTTTGTCGAACGACGGACATAAAGATTCTTAGCTCGGGCGAGAGCCTCGCTAAACTTTCATTAGATCTTTGATAAAATAGAATATTGTGAACCTAAAAATGATTTTTGTAAAAAAACATGAGCATCGGATCATGTACCTGTAGTTCATATCTGACCCACTTCCTGCCGATTCGGCAGAAATTTATCTTTTTCACCAAAGGTGGACGGAAAGGTTTCGGATCCCCCTGTTGGTATATTGTCCGTATAAGGTGGTATAGTATTTTTGTAAAATGTGGTGGTTGTATTTTGAATTAGCCATTTGGTGGTTGCTTCACAAAACCGGCCGTTTTTTATGCTCGAAAAAGGGAAATGGCTTTTTGGTGCGACGAAAAGGAAAACTTCCTCCTGCAACATTGTTCGCCATCCCATGATGCATGTGTATGCACAATATAGACACATTATCACAAACTATGCCTTGATTCTAGCCATAACATTGGTCATTTGACCCGAAAGTCAAGAAACCTCGAATGAGATAGGTCATTTTGTGAAGGTTTCTTTGAGACATAATCAATATACCAAGTTTGATATTTTTCCTTATAACTATGTCACATAATATAACACCACACGAAGGTTTCGCATTGTTTCGATCGTTTTTGAATTTTTTATGCTCGTTTTAAACTATATATAATGTTTTATGTTTCACTTAGTTTTTATTTATAAATGTGTAATATTTGAGTGTAGATAGATAGGTCTTATTTTTCTGAAAATTTTGATATATTATTTGTATTTTTCCGAATTAGAATGATTTAGTTATGATTTTTCAAAGTTTAATGAGATAAAATAAAAAATAGCTACGCCGAGGGCAGCCGTCGGCGTAGCATAGAATATGCCGAGGGCAATTTTACGCCGACGGCTGCTTGGCGGGGCTGGCCTAGACGATGGCTACGCCGACGGCCCCGACGTTTGGCCGTCGGCGTAGCGACCAGCCGTCGGCGTAGCTTTCCATTCCTGTAGTGCCATCTCTTGTGCTGCCATCTTTAAATAGGGATATTGTTACCAATAACTTAATGCCATGTGGTAACAAAAACATGCTCTTCAATACTTCCATAAGAAGTCCATCTCATTAATATACCACTCTGAGCACCCCTTCTCTCAAAGAAGTAGCGCCCTTATATAAACGAAAAGTGGCAGCAGCACCCGACCAGTAGCGCTCCCTATTTACGAAATTTTTGAAAACCATATTTCTAGGACTCCAAAAAATAGGGAAACGAGTATGCGCACATATATTCACAATCTGAAGGTATTGTACAAATTGCAGGGGAAAATATGTTGTATTTTGAGCTACACAAATAAAATATGGATTTTTGATAAAAAATCAGAGTTTTCTATACCTATATACATCCATTTTTTCTGTAGCTCAACATACAAAGGAATTTTTACTGACACTTCTCACGAATATTCAGGGCATCTATATGCCTTCAAGAAATACATTTTATTATTTTTCTAACTCAAACATACAATTTAAAAAAAAATAAAAAAGGAGCACTCGTGCTCGGGTGACACAAATCCGATATTTCTCATAAATGTTTTTAGTATTGTAGTTCTTCTATCATACTTATATAGGTTATGATCAAATGAACTCTTATAGTGAATTGAGACGCTACCGCCCCTTGCTGATATGTGCACAACGACGACCGCCATTCATGGTCACTCTCTGGTCTCTCTTCTGCTACGCGACACATACTTTCCATCGGCCACTGCCGCCGCTATCCTTTGAGGAGAGTTGTCACCCATCGCCTCCTCCGCAAATTGCCACCTAGAACCTAAGGGCTCTGAAACCAAATTTTAGATTAGCCCCAGAATACACGCGCACATGTGAGGTGGAATTTGTCACTAGTGACGAAGCGAAGAACATAGAGCAGAGACACAGTTCTATGATGATTACTGTTTTGTCATTTCGCCCCTTCCTTTTATTTTATTTTCACAAAACGCAAAAGTCTTGCGTTCCATTGCATTGATAGAAAAATAAGTTATAATTACAAGTTTGCATATCGTACCAACACCCTCGCCATACAAATCAAACCAAGACAACTAATCTAAGGGAGCAGCTCGCGTAGCCCTTGTGTTCCTGCCTCAGCCCATGATCCCGCCTCAGATTCGATAGTGTCCAAGAGGGAGGATACCCAAGGGCGCTCGTTGTTAAAGGTGATCGTGATTCTATGCTTTCAAATCCACCATGTTCTGAGCATGATCAACGACGAGGAAACTTTGCACATCTGAAACGAGATCTCAATCCAAAAGCACCATGGAGCTATATTAAACCTTTTGTGTACATGCTTTTTCATATATCAAACTTTTTTATCTGATGTCGTATGCAAAAGTTATAGCCGTTTTATTGGGATATAATTCTTTTTGCCAAAAAATGTTGAAACGTAACATAACTACATCTCAATGGATTTTAAAATTTGAAGTTGTTAATATTTTTTTATTTTTATTTTAAACTAAAAAGACGATCCAGGGGATGGTGTGGTGGTGACCACACTTACTGCCCATGGCACACCAGTATTAAGTGCACCACAGGTAAGGGGCCACCCTTGCCAGGTGGGCCAAAACATACCCGTGGCGCACCACTTTTCGCAGTGTGCCACGGGTATGTTGCTATCCGTGACACGCACCTATATGTAGTGCGACACGGCTATATATCCGTGGCGCACACATATGTTGGTACGATTACGGGTATTCAACCTATGGATAGTTATTTTGCTAGTAGTGAAAAATCCAAGGATTCCACTCGCACAACGGCAACCCCTATGTCATTGTGACCGAACCCAACGATTGTGGTAACTTAACTGGATGTCCTTCCAGCCTTGATGGACCTAAATCTGACCCACTCTAGCCCACCTCAACCACCATCAGAACTCTATCTTTTATAATCGAGAATTCTAGCGCGCACCTCGCCTTTGCCATGGCCTAGCCAAGAACCCATCCAATCGACGGTATCTACACCAAAACATGAAAAACACATCACAATTTTGTTAATGAAACCGCTGTGAGGCCCTCTTTATAAAAAAGTAGGACACACGCCTGTGATAAGGGTTTTGACGTAGCATGACATATGGTTAATTGCCACATCACATTATCTACCATTATCTAAGAGAGGGACTTGCATGCACGAGAGCCATGTCGATCTGCACACGCGCATTAAGCATGGTGATCAGAACTTGTTACAGTATCCCAATTTTATAAGATAACCTGAATAATAAGCTCTGCTAGCTGCCACAAGTTGAAAAAATTCGACCACATTTTTCTCACTTTTAATGCTTGGTTGTAGCTCGGCACACCAATTCATCGTCTCAAACGACATTTGTTATCCAGTATAGTTCCTTATAGAACATCAGAAATGCATATTCACTCGTAGTACAACAAAACCATGTAGAGTATATTGTTTTAAGATTTGTACTTACTTTTATACATGAGTAAAATAGACCGAGGTTCCATAACTCGGGTAGGAAAGTAAATTTTAGTCCACAAAATACTCACTTTCAATTAACTTGATATTCAGTTCCGATTTGCCTTCTTGGTGGCGCTAAGTCATCACATCTTGGCCACCTAATAGGCTAATATGGGTGTTGGAGTAATTTTCGGTCTCATCTTTTTCACTTGTTCATTCATGTGAGTATGTGTCTCGTGTGGCTTGTCGTTCTTCTTTGAGGAGTAAATTTTTTCATAAAGCTTGAATTCTAAGTTAATTTTATAGATAGCGGTTTTATAAATGTAGATTCTAGCGATTAAGAGTAAATCTTTACCCCCAATGCATGTTCTCACTCTTTCGACACGTCTGCACTAGAATCTACCAATATGTCAAGACTATAATATTCAAGTGACCAACTATTACTCGCCAATGCGTTCCACAAGACTAAAACATAGTGGGAAAATAATGAAATGGACCAACAGGATCCCCTTAGTACTAGCAATAACACTAGCCTTCCGGACTTCTGAACCTATGGAAACTCTACGAACTGACGTGCACTGAGTTGGTTGAGTAAGATTTTATCTCTTGCTGAAAAAACGGACTGCGTTCTCTATGGGTGACATCCATGCAGTACCACTGTGAGTGTCCGTAAGCATACTCCATACAAGTTGTCCGTAGATCGTTAGTGTTACTCTCAGGTAACATACAACACTCAGATACACATGGTTTCAAGAAGAGACTATCTTTAGCGGACTATCAAGATCATGCTACTCACGTAGTGTACAAAACCAGGGCCCCAAATTAAGAAATCCTGATACTTCCAAGTCCTATGACATTTGTAGACTTTAGTTGCATAGAAAGCTAGTTCCAACTAAAGTAAAACTTGAGCACATTACGCATATGGTATGTACATACAAACAAAGCACCGACTGAGCTCTACTCTTTACTTTGCATAGGTACACGGGGTGGCTTCTTTGCACATTATGATCATGTTCTATCTCTCGTGCTTCCATGCTTAAATAGGGGCACTATTCCATTAACTTATGATATCATGTCGTGCAACAACCATGCTCTTCAATATATACTGCCATAAGGAGCACACATCACATTAGCATCAAAGAACAAAAGGACTGGCATTACTCCTTTGAGGGTCTCCATATATGCAAACCCTATCCTGATGGGATAATAGTATATTATGACTTTGAGTGACCAAATAATTTGAACTTACAAAGTATGCCAAGAAAATAAACTACAAAGCTAATAATCTTTATCAGGTCCGGTGTTCAGATCCTCGGGTTATCCAAGGACACCACACTTGGAACAAAACTTCGGTTAAGGAGAGATACCTCCGCCAGTAAGACTGTTACGGTGCTGTCTTTTTCTAGTAGTGAAACCGAGCTTCCTCCGTCTTAGTGCAATCTTTCAGATTTTCCCGGCAAAGAAAATGATTCCAATTTATTCCCCCCATAGGTTTCTACTAGGGATCTCATCCTACTACTCTTGTTCTCATACAAAACTAGTCCTACCGACACTCTAGCAAACACAGTATACCCCTACCTTTTTGTTTACATAGTAGTAGGATCTTCTAATCTTTTGTTAAACGAGAAGTTCAATTATTCCTATAACTAATAAGTACACTACATAAAATTAATTCTACGCAGACACCCTGATTGAATGCTTAAGTCAACTACATGGCTGAGTAGTATGGCATTTTGGTGCTGTTATGGCCTCCATAAAAAAAATTGGCCATTTGGATGCTTGATACGGTCACTACATGAGTGGCAACGCTCCTAATCCATGCCATCCTTCATCTTATGATCAATCTTTCTAAAAATCTCAAGGAATCCACATAAAAAAAATCATCAACCACCAACATTTTTCACATATTTAAATATAACGATGATGATTTCAAGCAAAAAAATACATGGAAAATAATAATTCATTTTATTTTCTTGTAAAATCCAGGAGATGATTTCTGTTAACTTGTTAACTGAGTAGCATATAACAACCATACATGCATAAATTGGAGAAGACATCATGTGTCTACTAAATATTATGTAATTATCAATACATGTATGTCGCAGCACAATGATGATGGACTATTTCGTGTCAGATGAGTAAAACATATTAGTTTGTCTATTGATGCAGCAATGAGCAATACTCCCTCCATTCCAAAATATAAGATGTTTTAGTCTTTTTTTTTCTTCTAAAATATATGTATCTATACGTCTTTTAGTGCGTAGGTTCACTCATTTAGCTCCAAACCTAGACATTAAAGTGCATCTAGATGCATATGTTTCAGAAATAGGCTAAACTATCTTATATACAAGTGTATTGAAACATAATGATGAGGCCTACTTTGTCTATGTCAGTGATACTCATATACTTGATGCACCAGAGAATATAAGAAAAGTATTAGATACGTGTTTGTATTCATTGTAAACCTACTAGTGTTTTGGTTGTCCCTTACATCTGTGTTGCATCTAGTATACCTTCAATACTATATGACAAAGTTAAAAGACCATATAAAAAGATTCAAAATACATACTGTAACAAGAATCGTCATCAATGGTGCACACACGTACCACACACATAGGCCGAGCATTTCCATACCCTTGAATCCTCGGAATAAGCATAAGCTTAGCAAAGAATAACCTCTTGGTCCTGGATGTAGGTTGCGTAAAAATTGTCTGCTCCTGAGGAACCGCGGTGAATTTAACATGGCCATATGTGGTCCCGCGCGACTCAGAGAAACAATTTGATAGCAGAGTCGTGGCCAACTTAAACTTGCATTGTTTGTAACAATTTTTAAGAAATAATTTGTGAGTAATAAACTAAACAATACAATGCAAGAGAAATTGAGATGAGGAATAAATAAGTTTTTGCGCATCGTCTTGTTTTTCTCATTGTAGTGGGCCAGAGCAAGTTCAGCGAAGTCTGTTGCTTGCTTGTAAGGCTATTGACCAGGAAACTGTGCCAGTATATGTGCTTCCATGCCCTCAGGTTGGTCATAGTGGGGATAACTTCACTAGTAACTAAGATTTCAAGTCAGCATTTCTGCTTATGTGGCAATGATTTAATGAAGAGAGATAGATTAAGTAACTAGCTATGTTACTGTAATATCACATATACCAAGACAAGTGTGTCTACAATCTAATTAATGTGACATTACATGTTACTATACCTAAGTTATGTTCCACTATAAAGGTAGTAACTTAGACTATTTACATATGCATGTTACTACTCTAAGTTACTCCCCACTATGACCATCCTCAGCGGTCAGGTGCTCCTCCCTACAGCCTACATGTAGGTATGGTGGGTAATCAGTTCATACGATTGCAACTGGGGACCCCAAAATATAATTGAATGGGCAATTGGGCATAAAAGGAAGCAAAAAAGTATAATGACGATGATAACGAAAATAAAAATTGGAACCAGCGATAGATTATTGAACTAACATTTTATAAGGATTATAGTAACAAGTACTCCTTCCTTATGTCGTGTCACTGAATTCAATATGCAAAAACCCTGCAGTAAGTACTTCTTCCTTATCTCGTGTCACTGAATTCCAATATCTAAGGAATTGTATCATTCATACCCTAGTATCTAAACCCTCCAGTAAATAGTGAGCAAAAAGTTCTTTTCTGCAACAACAACAGCAGATCAGATATCACAGAAGCCGAACAGAACAATTTATAAATTGTAAATGGAAACCAAGCCAAGCTACGGACACAACCTCCTCGAAACATATTACTCCCCCTGCACGAATTATATGTCGTAGATTTGTCTAGACCATGACAAGTAATTCAGGAAGAAGGGAATAAAAAAATCCAAATGCAGATTGTTTGGACATGTGATAACTTCAACCACTATCTTCTTTTTCTAAAAAAGGAAGTGTTTGTGAGAGGTCCTTTTTACGGTGTGTCGGTGTATTTTGTGTAGCCGAGGAAGGTATTCTCGGGGGTTGAGTTGACGATGCGCAGTGCACGGACCACCTTCTTCTTGAAGGCATAGAAGTCGAGCCGGTTGACAATCCAAGGAAGACGGCTCTTATTTTCTATGCATATAAAAGCTATTATTTGAAGACCTCTCTAGGATACAAGTGAAGTATATTACTCCCTCCGTCTCAAATAGATGTCGGAGGTTTGTCATAATTTGGATGAATCTATATACTAAATAGTGTCTAGATTCATTCAATTTTTACAAATCCACGACATCTATTTTGAGACGGAGGAACTCGATCAATACATATTTGGGGCCCTGGGGCAAGACAACAAAAAGGGCCCTTGTTCACAAACACATACTATTTAGAATGCATTGTATTTCAAAACCAATCTAGCAAGTATGTAGACTGAGGGTGTTTAAACTAAAAAACTTACAATAAAAATTGTTTATGTATAGCGCTCTGAGGAACTTCATCATATTAGTAAGGAAATAGTATCGTTCTAGAAAAGACTGATTTTCTAAGTGGCATTGAGGCAAAAATCATTTGTAAAACAAAACAAAAACGAGCTTGTCAAAACTGATTGCTACCTAAAGCTTTTGTCCTACCATAAGATATACAATTAATAAACAAAACTTAGCACTAATGTTTATAATATGATGATCGGATCTAAATCCTCAGTTTGTTGCTCTTCAATAGTTACTAGGGCCAATGTAAGGAAGCTTCTAGAAGAACTATCAGTTCTAAAAGAAATATCAATTGAACCTCTTTAGGATTCTACGGTTAGTCTCTCTGTTCTGTTTCTATGTCTTTCTTTTCTCATAACCATATAAATCTTTTTCAAGACATGTAACCAAACAATTTCCAAAAAAATAGTCAATACAAGGAACAAAATCACTGGATATGGGAATGGTTCGATTTTAAAGTGTCGATGTTGGTTCCATATCACTCGCTCATTCCTGTCCGACACCAAGATGAAGAAGAATCTCACTCGCTCATTCCCTGTCACGGTCCCCTTCTCGTCTCCTAATATGCTCGGAATCAGATCGATGAACCCTTGAACAACTAACCTTAGAAGAGTAGAATTGGAGATGCGGAGCAATCAAAGCCAGGAAGCCAGGAATTGGATATGGGAATGTACCATCTATAATGCGGTGATGCCTCCAGGGTCTAGTTGATAGGGAATGGCTAGAACGTGGAAAGAGAGAACATTGGGGAGGAAAATAGGGCAGTAGGTCTCCATTAATGGCTGCGGCGATTTTGGAATTGGAAAAGCACGGGAGAGGGCGGCGTTGTTCTTTGGGAGTGGGGAATTTTGGGAAGAAGACGAGCAGATGAGTAAATACACAAACGATAATCGATTTGTTTTCTCGATCCATCGTGTTGGTGCGTGACTTGTAGCTACCGTGGTGGGCTTGGGACATTTTTTCTCTCTTTTTTTTGGACCTAATACATAAATATAATGACTACTATATTGGACAACTAACTGGGCTGGGCCCCCTACCTCCTAGGGCCCCTGGGCGGGCGCCCCGTTGCCCCTCCTTATGGGCCGGCCCTGGACGGAGTAGTTGTTGTATGCATATGATGAAGAAAGATATTTTGTATTGAGTTACATTTTAAGAAAAGAATATTTTTTGTGACCATCTTTTTCCATACATGTAAAGTTGCATTTATATTATATTTTCATATGTGGCAGAAATGTGCACCGATCGCCCGTGCAATGCCACGAGCATTTTACTAGTACATACATATTACATTAACTTCTTAACACTAGCCACCTTCCACCATATGCTGACTTAGCATCACCAATGCAAGCAATATACCATCACCGATGCAAGTACTAGCATAGCTTATCTATGAATTGTGAAGTTTTCCACACACTTAAATGCTTACATCTTTCATGAATGTCCTTAAGTGAAGTTATTTTTTTGAGATTCCTTAAGTGAAGTTAACTACACGGCAGAGTAGTATGGCATCCTGGTGCTGTTATGCCCTCCATCAAACAATTGGCCTCTCGGATGCTTGATAAGGTCACTGCATGCGTGACATCGCTCATAATCCATGTCATCCCTCATCTTGTGATTAATCTTTCTAAATATCTTATGGCATCCACCTACAATGCAACAATATCAATCACCAACATTAGATAGTTATTCAAGTTGGAAGATGACGATTCTAAATAAAAATAGCTACACTCTAAATAGGATTATAATGCTTGGGTTGGACAGCCCAATGCCAAGTTTTTTTTTCTTGCCAAAGGTCGTTCAAGTGATGTTTTGTTTTAACTTTGTAATAGAAAGTTCAAAATTACATGTAAATCTACTAATAGACCAAGCGATCCTTTGTGTTAAACTTTAGTTTCCTATTGATATGCAACAATAATTGATTCATGTATATGTCGCAATATAACACCAATGACTACTATATATTTTGTTTGTGTACCGATGCAACAATGATCAATTAATAATATATGTCATAATGTGTACGTCCACCTAGACTCGTACATCGAACAGAATAGACACGCTTGTCCCCTTTGCTCATTGACGATTTTACAAATTGTGGAATCATTGTAAATCTATACTAATACTGTCTTGCATCACCTATTCACTTAAATTCTAGTATATCACAAAATGAATATCTATAGCATATAAAAAATAACATATATAGATATAAAATACGTACCATAGCAAGAATCATCATCAATGGTACACACGCGCATCACGTGCATAGGTTGAGCACTTGGATATGCATGAAGCTCCCACGTAAACATAATCTCGGCGAAAAACAACCTCTTGGTCTTGGATGCAAGTTGTCCGGCAATTTGCTCATGGGCAACGGCGGTGAAATTAACATGGCCATATGTGGTCCCACATGACTCAGAGAAACAATTTGATAGCAGGGTCGTGGCCAAGTTAAACGTGTGCTGTTATTAACAAACAAGTTATGAGTAAATTAGATAATACTACAATGCAATAATAGAAACTGAGAGAGAAGAAAGTAATAAGTTTTTCGTACCGTCTTGTTCTCCTGGTTGTAGTGCGCCAGAGCAAGTTCAGCGAAGGTCTTTGCTTGCTTGCAAGGCTGGCGATGAGGAAACTGTGCTAACATTTGTGCTTCCATGTGCTCGGCGGTCAGGTGCTCCTCCCTACACGTAGAGTATCCAACAGGTTAATCAATTGATTCGGTTGCAAATAATGACCCTAAAATATAATTAAACTGGGCATGTATATGAGGAAATACTAACTTTTGATTGATCTAGCACCAATGAGACTTCAACCAATACTGATTTTTTTAAGCAATTAAAGAACCACAAGTGTTAGTGAGAGGTGTTTCTTACGGTGTGTCGGTGTATCTCGTGTAGCGGAAGAAGGTATTCTCGGGCGTGGAGTTGAGGATGCGGTGCAGGGACGGGATCATCTTCTTCTTGAAGGCGTAGAAGTCGAGCCTGTCCTCCTCCGTGAAGAGATCGCAGTCCTCCTCCCGCATATTCTCGATCTCCTTGATGTTTTCCAGCGTAGTCAGATCCCACTTGTCCACCATCGCTTGCACATCCGCCGAATGCGGTCGTGCTTGCCAGAGGGGTTCCGTCGTGCCTTTCGGGCGTGGGATTCTTCTCCACTTCCCGGGAGTCCTCTTCCTCCGCGGCGCCGTCGGCGGCGCGGATGGGGACGGAGCCACCACCGGCGGCGGTTCTCTTCCTTGGAGATACATGAGCGCTCCAACCCGGACGCTAGGCGCAGAGTCGAGCCCTCGAGCGCCGCGGGAGCTTCTGTGGTGTCGGAGACGATGGAGTCTGCCGGGCGTGCAACTCCGGCGCCCCCTTCTTCCTGTCTCGTGTCTCGAGTCGAGTCGAGTCTCGACCTAAGACGTCGTGAGGTTCGTGCTTCGTCGCGCCAGCACGAGGGCTTTTGTAGACCCAAAAAAGAAAGGATGTGCTCCGATCGAGTCCGAGCCCAACTCTGCTCTCGAAAAAGACCGAGCCCAACTCCAATACGACGTTGACCGTGGGCCAGCGAAGGGTCAGACTCCGAGCGCTCTACGTGGCAAAATGGTTTCCTTTTTTAACCGGGTACAAAAAATACAGTGCAAAAATGCACCACTCCAAAAAAATTAAAATAGTACCATATTTTTGTGACAATTTCCAACTTTTACGAATTTTCAAGCTTTCTAGCTACGTTCGCACATTCAAATAACTTTATGCTGATTCCCTAAAATAATTCAAATTTGAACTGCAAGTGTGTGTGTTATATCTTGGTCCTGAAATATCATTCTTACATACGCAATTAGTAATTATATAAAAGAACTCCTTGGAGTATTGAAAGAGAGAACCCCTTTCTATGAATAGTCATACCGACCATTTTGACCGTGTTTTGGAAAATTCAAAGGAACATGAACAAAAGTACATTTTGCGCGTGGACTCAACAACACTAACTGGCAAGTGGAGAGGAAAACTTGCATCTGCCATTGCCATTGATGGAAACAATTGGATGTTTCCAGTAGCTTACAAAAAATTCAGTGCAAAAAGGCACCACTCCAAAAAAAAAAAGTACTCCGTACCATATTTTTGTGACAATTTCCAACTTTTACGAATTTTCAAGCTTTCTAGCTACGTTCGCACATTTAAATAACTTTATACTGATTACCTAAAATAATTCAAATTTGAACTGCAGGTGTGTGTGTAATATCTTGATCCTGAAATATCATTCTTAGATACCTCGAAATAGGCTTACCGCTTTATAGATAAAGCACAGGTGAGATCACTCTTTGGGCAAAGACAACGCCCAAAGGACCAACACGATACACGGACCGAACAGGCAGGTCCAAACCGAAAACAAGAAGAAAGAAAAGAAAACAAAGCTGACAACGGCGGAGCGACGACACAGAAAAGATTCGCAACCGTTGCGCCCATCGGAGAAGTACCACCACACCGCTAGCAATCCAAAGCGCCGCGTACCAAAGCAGCAGCTCCAAGAAGGGGAGTGACGATGACGACACTGCTGCCCGGACTAGTCCTAGGGTTTCCCCCGGTATGCCATGGGAGGCGCGGAGGAGATGCCCCCAACGCCCTTCAGGAAGGAAGGCGATACCCAAAGGCGTCACCGCGCCGGTGTCAAAGCGACAAAGATTTCTCCCAATCCCTCCAACGACCCTCCCCACCGCTTTGAATTGCTCCGCCAAGCTTGTCGCCCACCTGCACGTGCCCACACGGTCTTGAAGACTTCACCACCATCACACCGTGGAACTCAGACTGAGGCCGATAGGAACAAGAGAGCGGGGCCATCGACGAGGATAGGCATGGCATCAGCACGCGGGAGAGGACCGTCTCCACCGCCCGAAGGCGATAGCCGACCGGATGCAGCAGCAGGCCATACCAAGCCTTCTTGGCCCGGCCGAGCCCGTCAAGGCTCATGAAGTCCCGCCGCCGCACTGCAGCAAGGGTGCCTCCGCATACGCCTCCCATAGCACCAGGCTCCACTCCTCCCTCCACCAGAAAATCGGCCACCTTGACGAATCCCCGCCGCCAAGCAGCAGCACCATCGCCACCGAGACCACCCAGGCAAGCCGGGCCGTTGGCAGTCTGAGGAACAACGACCGAATCTCGCAACCCCATGGCCAAAGGAACAGCCGCGCAAACCACCTTCCAGGGTCGCCGCCCCGGCTTCCACGCGCTCGAGTTAAGGCTCCGGCCACCATCACACCGCATAGCCGCTGAGAGGTCAGGCGAAGGGCAGGATTCGGATTCACAGTCAATGGGCACACGGGAAACCTAGGGGATGAGATCATCCATCCATCACCTTGCGGTGGGTGCCATCCGAACGGGCAGCGACATCCTTAGGGCCAAGATCAGGCCCGGCCAGGCCCGGATCAGGCCCAGATCTGGCCCGTGGAATCGCTCCCCGCTGCTGCAACCAGGTCTCACCGCCGCCATCGAGCTCCTCCGCGAGGCGCCCCCCACCGGCTCCGCTGTAGAAGCCGCGCCGCCATGACCCGCCACCGACCGTCCTAAGCCGCACCACCGCGGCAGACCACATCCGCTAGCTATGCTGGACGAGCCGCGCGCGACCAGTAGGAGAGCTCCACCACTGCGGCCCCCAGAGGCACGGCACGTCGTCGCCGCAGCCGCGTCGCCGCCGAAGCCCTGCTGTCGGACGAGCACAACGCCGCCCCCGGGACTCTGCCGAAGCCGCCAGGGCCAGGCCGCCGCCACCGAGCAGCGCGGTCCTCCGCGCCACTGAGCCAAGGCCCTGAAGCCACCAGCGCCGAACATGCCGAGGGCCGCCGCCGCCAAACACCACCTGACCACCAGAGTTGGAGGTGGAGAAACCGTCGATCCGAACCAAGAAGCACCGCACCACGCGGAGGCAACCCAGATCGGAGCCGACAGCTCCACTCGGCACCACGCCAGCAGGAGCACCACCCAACAACCCCTCCATACAAGATTTGCAGAGACCCCCGAGGAGGGGGAGGAAGATGGGCAGCATCACCACCTCCAACTTCAACCGCCGCGCCGTTCCAAACATCCACGCCGGCCGCCATCACCAAGAAACCACCGCAGGACGCAACCTGAGAACCCAACCACCGCCCTCCACGGAGGAAGCAGCCCGAGGAGCCGAGACACGTAGCAGCCGCGCCGCTTCGCACCGCAGTCGTCCGTGCCACCGTAACCGCTGGAAGAGGGCACCGCCGCCGAGCCGCCTAGATCCCGCGTGTAGGAGGGTGCCCCGCTGCCGCCCCGCAACCCGGGCTTTGCCCAGCGACTCCCACTAGCGGCGGTGAGGGCGGGGGTAGGCGGGGAGGACGGCCACTCGCAGGATCCGGGGCACTCCGGTGCAGCCCGAGGCAGCCGCACGGGAGCGAGGGGGGAATTTTCATCATTCTTAGATACGCAATTAGTAATTATATAAAAGAACTCGTTGGAGTATTGAAAGAGAGAACCCCTTTCTATGAATAGTCATACCGGCCATTTTGACGTTGTTTTGGAAAATTCGAAGGAACATGAACAAAAGTACATTTTGAGCATGGACTCAACAGCACTAACTGGCAAGTGGAGAGGACAACTTGCATCTGCCATTGACATTGATGGAAACAATTGGATGTTTCCAGTAGCTTATGGTATATTTGGTTCAGAGACGTCTAATAACTGGGCATGTTTTTTTGACAGGCTACACATGGCTATCGGGTCACCCCCTGGATTGGTTATATCCAAAGATGCAGGTAAAGGTATAGATGCTGCTGTTACCCAAATTTTCACAAATGGGTGGAGCATAGAGAGTGCATGAGGCACTTAGTCAAGAACTTCATGAAAAAATTCCATGGTGATGTCTTCCTGAAGCACTTGTGGCCAACTTGTAGAGCTTTCAGAATTTTTCTGTTTGAACAGCATTACAATCCTATGCTTGAAGCATGTCCCGAAGCCATTCAGTGGTTGGAAGACAACCACAAGAACATGTGGAAAAGGTACCAATTCTTTGAAATCAGCAAAGTAGATTATGTGACCAATAACATTGCTTAATCCTTCAATAGTTGGATTAGAAAAGAAAAGTCTCTTCTAGTCATTCCTCTTTTTGATAGAATAAGGCGGATGATAATGGAGAAAATGGACTTGAGAAGGAGAATATCTTATAAGTTGCGCAGGGAACTTATTCCTCATGTTGTCAAGGATGTAAATCCTAAGAGCCGAGGATTGCCATACATCCACAGATTTTCTAACAGAGATCAAGACAACGCTGCTCTTTTAGCCGAGGTTCAAGGTGTTGATAAGGACCTGGAACCATGGAGGCACACACTCGATCTCACAAATAGAACATGCACTTGTAGACAGTGGGAAGTAACTGGTTTGCCTTGCTATCATGTTGTACATGTTATCACTAGCATGAGAAATCCCAAGATGGAAGATTACATTGACAGTTACTACTTACTTCACAAGTTCAAAAAAGCATATGAAAATTATGTGGGCCCAATGAAAAATAGGTGCCAATGGCCGAAGGTGGACCTTGGATTTAAACTTTGGCCCCCTGTTCTGAAACATGCAGCTGGGAGGCCAAGGACAAGAAGATACAAATGATGGGAAGAAGGAGGAACGACACGCAGAACCGTCACATGTAAACGTTGTCATCAAAAGGGCCACATGAAGAAAACTTGCAATGAGATGGTCCTTGATCCTAATGCACCTCCACCAGCACCACCTAAATCGAAGAGAGTGAGAAACAAGAGCAAGAAGGCAATTGAAGCTCAACCACAAGCTAAACTGATTGAAGCACCATCTGCACAAATTAAAGCAACATCCCTGGTTATTCATACTACACCCTTGAAGGCCTCTACTCTAGACATGGATATTAGTAGCCCAATATCAAGAAGGTAACCATATTTTGTAATTCTTTTACTCTACTCACCCACCCTTGACTTAAATTTTTTTGCAGCCGCCAACGGCAATTAAATTTAGATTCTACGGCTATTCGTGGAATGTGCACACCAACAAAACAACTTCCTTCTACTATTGTTAACAACAGCCCTATGACAAGAAAGTAAGTAAAAACTACAAGTTTCTTATAATATTTTATGGACCATGTTGCCTAATGTGATTTGCATGCTTATGGTAGCCGCAAGAAGCAACTGGATGCTGCTATGCACAAGGCGTCAAA
Organism: Avena longiglumis; assembly: GCA_030063025.1. Classification (NCBI taxonomy): domain Eukaryota; kingdom Viridiplantae; phylum Streptophyta; class Magnoliopsida; order Poales; family Poaceae; genus Avena; species Avena longiglumis. The sequence goes on from CP125978.1 coordinate 511,460,109, forward strand.
AGTTGTCGCTAAGACTAAGATCATGAAGAAAATAGCTGGCAAGTTGGATGTCAAAAAGGCAAAAAAAATAGCGTGGAATGTTCTATGCCATATGTAGTACACTACGGGACGCGCGCGCTATGCAGAGGGCAAAAGGCCGTCGGCGTAGGCCAAAATGCCCTCGGCGTAGCCTCCTCGGCAAAGATCTCCCTCGGCGGAGTACAGTCAAGCCGTCGGCGTATCAAAATGCCGTCGGCGTAGCGGCCGTCGGCATAACTTGTCGATCGGTTGCAAAAATATATTTTTTTGATTTTTTTTTTTGAAAAATAATAATTTTTTTATTTTTTTTCTCATTTTTTTATCCTTTGAATTTTTTCACTTGTTAATCTCCTACTTTGAACATTTTTAACACTAATTATACTTACTATTTGATTAAATTCCAGTCTTAGTCAAACTTCCCAGCAGGTAATCCATCCTAATACTACTCTAGCTTCAGCACGCTTAACTTCCTCGTTCCTTCAGAATCCGTTTCCGCAAAGTAATTCATACATTGCTGTCAATACTATGATATCAATCCTATTAACTCTTATATCATCATGTCACATGTTTGTATTTTTGAAATTACAAACAATTGTTTAAGTAAATATTAATGAATAAGTAAAAATATTATTGAATTCAAATAAAAATATAATAATTTTATTTTTTTGTATTTTTCTATTTAATATAGAATAATTAATATCTTTAAATCTGTAAATCGAAATTCAACAAATAATATGTTTAAATTGATCAGAAAAATGAGAGGAATCCAAATATGATATCCATATCAACTAATCACAAACCCTTCGTTTTTGAATTAGCTATTTGGTGGTTGCTTTAGAAAATCCCCTTTTTGCGCTCGGATAATGAAAAATGCCTTTTTGGTGCGATGAAAAGGAAAACTTGCATTGGATCTTTGATAAAATAGCATATTGTGAACCTAAAAATGATTTTTGTAAAAAAAACATGAGCATCGGATCATGTACCTGTAGTTCATATCTGACCCACTTCCTACCGATTCGGCAGAAATTTGTCTTTTTCACCAAAGGTGGACGGAAAGGTTTCGGATCCCCCTGTTGGGACATTATCCATATAAGGTGGTATAGTATTTTTGTAAAATGTGGTGGTAGTATTTTTAATTAGCCATTTGGTGGTTGCTTCACAAAACCGTCTGTTTTTTATGCTCGAAAAATAGAAAATGGCTTTTTGGTGCGACGAAAAGGAAAACTTCCTCCTGCAACATTGTTCGCCATCCCATGATGCATGTGTATGCATAATATGGGCATATTATCACAAACTATGCCTTGATTCTAGCCATAACAGTGGTCATTTGACCCGAAAGCCAAGAATCCTCGAATGAGATAGGTCATTTTGTGAAGGTTTTTTTGAGACATAATCAATATATCAAGTTTGCTATTTTTCCTTATAACTATGTCACATAATATGACACCACTCGAAGCTTTCGCATTGTTTCGATCGTTTTTGAATTTTTTATGCCCGTTTTAAACTATCGTCAAACTTTGTCGAACGGCGGACATAAAGATTCTTAGCTCGGGGCCGAGCCTCGCTAAACTTTCATTAGATCTTTTATACAATAGCATATTGTGAACCTAAAAATGATTTTTGTAAAAAACCATGAGCATCGGATCATGTACCTGTAGTTCATATCTGACCCACTTCCTGCCGATTCGGCAGAAATTTGTCTTTTTCACCTAAGGTGGACGGAAAGGTTTCGGATCCCCCTGTTGGGACATTGTCCATATAAGGTGGTATAGTATTTTTGTAAAATGTGGTGGTAGTATTTTGAATTAGCCATTTGGTGGTTGCTTCACAAAACCGTCCGTTTTTTATACTCGGAAAATAGAAAATGGATTTTTGGTGCGACGAAAAGGAAAACTTCCTCCTGCAACATTGTTCGCCATCCCATGATGCATGTGTATGCATAATATTGGCACATTATCACAAAATATGTCTTGATTCTAGCCATAACATTGGTCATTTGACCCGAAAGCCAAGAAACCTCGAATGAGATAGGTCATTTTGTGAAGGGTTTTTTGAGACATAATCAATATATCAAGTTTGCTATTTTTCCTTATAAATATGTCACATAATATGACACCACGCGAAGGTTTCGCATTGTTTCGATAGTTTTTGATTTTTTTATGCCCGTTTTAAACTATCGTCAAACTTTGTCGAACGGCGGACATAAAGATTCTTAGCTCGGGGCAGAGCCTCGCTAAACTTTCATTATATCTTTGATAAAATAGAATATTGTGAACCTAAAAATGATTTTTGTAAAAAAACATGAGCATCGGATCATGTACCTGTAGTTCATATCTGACCCACTTCCTGCCGATTCGGCAGAAATTTATCTTTTTCACCAAAGGTGGACGGAAAGGTTTCGTATCCCCCTGTTGGGACATTGTACATATAAGGTGGTATAGTATTTTTGTAAAATGTGGTGGTAGTATTTTGAATTAGCCATTTGGTGGTTGCTTCACAAAACCGTTCGTCTTTTATGCTCAGAAAATAGAAAATGGCTTTTTGGTGCGACGAAAAGGAAAACTTCCTTCTGCAACATTGTTCGCCATCCCATGATGCATGTGTATGCATAATATGGGCACATTATCACAAACTATGCCTTGATTCTAGCCATAACATTGGTCATTTGACCCGGAAGCCAAGAAACCTCGAATGAGATAGGTCATTTTGTGAAGGGTTTTTTTGAGACATAATCAATATATCAAGTTTGCTATTTTTCCTTATAACTATGTCACATAATATGACACCACGCGAAGGTTTTGCATTGTTTCGATCGTTTTTGAATTTTTTATGCCCGTTTTAAACTATCGTCAAACTTTGTCGAACGGCGGACATAAAGATTCTTAGCTCGGGTCCGAGCCTCGCTAAACTTGCATTGGATCTTTGATAAAATATCATATTGTGAACCTAAAAATAATTTTTGTAAAAAAACATGAGCATCGGATCATGTACTTATAGTTCATATCTGACCCACTTCCTACCGATTTGGCAGGAATTTGTCTTTTTCACCAAAGGTGGACAGAAAGGTTTCGGATCCCCCTGTTGGTACATTGTCCGTATAAGGTGGTATAATATTTTTGTAAAATGTGGTGGTAGTATTTTGAATTAGCCATTTGGTGGTTGCTTCACAAAATCGGCCGTTTTTATGCTCGGAAAATGGGAAATGGATTTTTGGTGCGACGAAAAGGAAAACTTCCTCCTGCAACATTGTTCGCCATCCCATGATGCATGTGTATGCATAATATGGGCACATTATCACAAACTATGCCTTGATTCTAGCCATAACATTGGTCATTTGACCCGAAAGCCAAGAAATCTCGAATGAGATAGGTCATTTTGTAAAGGTTTCTTTGAGACATAATCAATATACCAAGTTTGATATTTTTCCTTCTAACTATGTCACATAATATAACACCACGCGAAGGTTTCGCATTGTTTCGATCGTTTTTGAATTTTTTATGCCCGTTTTAAACTATATATAATGTTTTATGTTTTACTTAATTTTTATTTATAAATGTGTAATATTTGAGTGTAGATAGATAGGTCTTATTTTTCTGCAAATTTTGATATATTATTTGTATTTTTCCGAATTAGAATAATTTAGTTATGATTTTTCAAAGTTTAATGAGATAAAATAAAAAATAGCTACGCCGAGGGCAGCCGTCGGCGTATGCTACGCCGAGGGCAGCCGTCGGTGTAGCATAGAATATGCCGAGGGCAATTTTACGTCGACGGCTGCTTGGCGGGGCTGGCCTGAACGATGGCTACGCCGACGGCCCCGACGTTTGGCCGTCGGCGTAGCTTCCCATTCCTGTAGTGGTAGGGATATGCAGAATCATTACTTGCTAGTTCAACCTGCTGCGTGTTGTTAAACATGTGTTTGAAACCTGTCATTTTGCCACAGTTATGTGAGGTGGGTCCGGTACTATACATGCCTATAAAAATCTGATTGGTCACATGTTTGTGTGCAATATTTCATATAGTTCATTGTTGAATATGTCATTCCTGGTCCACAAATTCTGGTTCACGTTGAGGATATATGATGCCTGATTTTTATAATTTTTGGCATCTCAGTGTCCGGCATTTCTATGTACAGCCTATATTGGTGCCAAAGAATTGTTACATGAAGCAAAACTATTTTTCAGGGATACACGAAGAAAAACTGTTCAAAACGATGCACATAGTTAAACTTTCTGTTTTGGGACGCTAGGTGTGTTGTGGCAAATGTACACAAAATTATATTGATACCTGACAAAGACATAATTAAATGGTGTGTTTTGGGAAACACCGCAAAATAACGGTGTCCTGTAGCAATTTTCCCTTATGTTAACTACATGGCAGAGGTGTATGGCATCCTGGTGCTGTTATGCCCTCCATTGAAAAGTTGACCATTTGGATGCTTGATACGGTCGCTACATGCGTGACAACGCTCCCAATCCATGTCATCCCTCATCTTGTGATTAATCTTTCTAAATATCTCATGGCATCCACCTATAAAGGAACAACATCAATTTTTAATATTCCATATAGAATTCAAATGAGAAGATTATGACTTTAGACAAACTAAATTAAAATATAATGCTTGTGGGTTCAAAGCTAATTATATGCCTTTTATTTGACGTATCTTGCAAAATGTCATCTAAGTGATGCGTTGTGTTAAAGATCAGCCTTACATGCACAATTTCGAGAAGTGAAACATATTGGTTTCTCTATTGATGCAACAATAATCAATAAATGTATGGCGCAGCATAAGGAGTAAATATGATCAATGCAGCTATGATCAATACATGTATATCGGGATATAACTCCGAGGCATAGTATTTGGTCCATGTCAAATGTGACTCCCATATTTTCGTGCACCGGAATACCAACCAAATATTTGCAAGAGAATATACAAGCGAAGCTTTAGATACTCACATATATCCCCTTTCCCCATTAATTTTACAAACTATTGGTTCATTGAAATTGTAAATCTACAAATGTTTTGGTCGTCCCTTACACTTGTCTTGTATCAGGCATCACTTCAATCCAATATCACAAATTCAAAAGACCATATCTAAAAATTACTACTAAAAGAGATTTGAAATACGTACCATAACAAGAATCATCATCAATGGTACACACACGTACCACACGCATAGGCTGAGCATTTGCATATGCCTGAAGCTCAGGAATAAGCATAAGCTCAGCAAAGAACAGCCTCTTGGTCTCAGATGCCGGTTGTGCGCCAATATTCTCCAGAGGAACAGCCGTGAAATTAACATGGCCATACGTCGTTCCACAAGACTCAGAGAAGCAATTCGATAGAAGTGTTGTCGCCAACTTAAACTTCATCTGTTTTATAAAACAAATATTGAGAAAAATACCTGTGAGTAAATTAATAACACAATGAATAGAAACCGAGATGATAATAAGTGATTAAGTTTTTGCACACCGTCTTTTTCTTCTCATTGTAGTGCGCCAGAGCAAGTTGGGCGAAATGAGTTGCTTGCTTGCAAGGCTTGCGATCAGGGAATCTTGCTGATATTTGTGCTTCCATGCCCTCGGCAGTCAGGTGTTCCTCCCTACAGGCAAGTGCAATAGTAAACATTGGAATCATAAACCGGATTATTCAATTGACAGAGGTTATTAACTTGAAATCAAGAGCCACTAGTACGTGTTTGTGAGATCGAGGTCCTTAATTACTTGGTGTCGCTGTATGTTTTGTAGCGGAAGAAGGTATTCTCAGGCGTGGAGTCGACGATCAGGCTCAGGGATCGGACCATCTTCTCCTTGAAGGCGTAGAACTCGAGCCTGTCGTGCTCCGTCTCCAGATGGCAGTCCTCCTCGCGCATGTTCCTGATGAACTCGATGTTTTCCCGCGTAACCAAGTCCCCCCTGTCCATCTTCGCCTGCACCTCCGGCGAATGCGGTGGCGGGCTCCACAGTAGTTCCTTGGTGCGTGGGATCCTCCTCCACTTCCCGGGAGTCCTCTTCCTCGGCGCCGCCGTCGTCGCCGCTGATGTGGACGGCCCCACGACGGCGTTCGGCAGTCCTAACCCGGACGGTGTAGCTCCGGCGCCGCCCTCTCCCGCGTCCGTGTCCGTGTCTATCTCCATGTCCATCTTGGCGTCTCGACCTAGACGTAGTGCGCGTGCGTGCCTTGTTGCGCCAGGTGAGTGGTTATGTAGGCCCTAGAACAGGAACGATGGGCTCTACTTCCTCCTCCGAGTCAAAACCAACTCCAATTCACTTCACGTCACACACACAAAAAAAAAACTCCAATTCACTTAATTAGTCATTGTTCGGTTACAAGGGGATTGAATCCCTGCATGGATCAGATCCAGATCTTACACCCAAATCCGTTCCAATCCTATTTCCTTGATCACTTCTTATCCATGTCTCCAGGAACTTGTTCGTTTAGGCGTGGAGGGGATCAGGGGAAGGCGCCGCGTACCCATCAAAGGTCGTTGTTTTCGTGTAGTGGAGAGAATCCATTGGTCGGATGTGGATGAATTTAATCAAGGCTGAGTTAGTAAAACTCTAGACGGGATTAATCGGGTTAGTAATACCGCCATTGGCTATTTCTACATAGAGAAAGTCACGTGCAATGAAATTGCAAGCACGATTTGAAGAGAAATTTTTCTCTATTGTAACAAAGAAGAATTATCTACTCCATCCGAGTAGTTTCGGGTTCAAGTCCCGGGTTCTAACCGAAGACTCCAAATTTCTCAAGGAGGTGGCCGCCACCTATGGCTGGGCACTCCATATTCTACAAATATTTATGTAGACATCTTCTTGAATCAATAAAATCTAGTTTATTATCTAACAATAAAACTTTTTTTTTAGAAAAACACATATATTAATATCATGAAGATATAAATTGTACCTGGTCTCTGCAACAACGCAGGTCTCTGCAACAACACAATGTCCTAAAGACATTACAAATGCACACATCCCTATTGCAAAAGAACAAGAAGAACAAAAAAACAAAATTAAAAGATCCCACTATGGTGATCAAGACATTGTACTTGCAACACCAAACACCACCAAGACAACATCCACAGTCCATGCTCACAAAACAATGCCTTTAACAAAGACATTGTCAGGCACAACCAATTAAGGCCAGACCTTGGATTTTCACCCTACATAAAGTCTGTCTCTCTCAAAACAATGCCTTCAAGTTCAATGCCAGGTACAACCAGTTAAGGTCAGACCTTGGATTTTCATCCTGAAAATAAGACCTTGTACTCTTCCTGTGATGTCGGCCCCGCTTTTCACTGTCGCTTCTACAAGTCAAGAATCAACAAGCAAGACCCTCTTCACCACCAAGACATAGACCGCCATCACTAGCCTCATATCTCAGCCGACTGACATTCTCCGTCACCGTGTCCTCCATGGAAATCGAAGACCAACATGTCCCATGTTGGCAACAGTCAGCGCAGCTTCGTGTCGCTCATCTGAATCACGAACACACGACTGAATCCCACCCAATTCAATTATCTGTAGGCAACTTGTGCGCAAAATAGATCGTCGGCAAAGCCTTCCGTAACTCGTCACCAACCAGAAAATGAGAGCCGACATCAAGCAGACCATCTTCCATGCGCGAGAAGCCCCGAAGGATCGTCCCCTTTATTGGGAAGATCGGCAGGCCCCCATGCCACCGCCCGCTAGCCGACCCCCTCTGGCAGAAGATGAGACAAGCCTACGACAGAACCACGCACACACGTCATCCCACTGGAAGCCAGCGAGGTCAACCGCGAGCATTGCGCCGCCTCCCCATACACCTCCAGGTGACCAAAGGCACACCGATGGCAAGTCTAAGCGGGAGCCTAGGCCTACTGCCGCCGCCTCCACCTTAAGCGTAGATTCCCAAGTGAAGTCTCCAAACTCCATGACCAGGGCGCCGTCCCATGGCCATGAACAGAAGAACTCCACCCGCGTGGACGCCAACACCACCCCGTTGCATGATCAGGGTCTCTGCCCCAGATCCCGCAAGCAGAAGATCACCAACGTTGTACCCAACCGCCACCGGAGATCTGCCACCATGCCGCCGCCCCCAGCACCTTCGGCACTAGAGCCCTCCCGTGGCAGCAGCGCCAGGGGAGGCCACCGAACTATGGTTTTTCGGTGGCTAGGGTTTTTCCCCGGTGCTGCCTCGGGGGATTCCATGGGAGCGAGGCTCTATGTGTGTATATATAGTCTGTTGGCATCTAACAGAAAAACTTAAACGGTGGCTATTCGAAAAATTATAAAATGATAGATTAATAGCTCCAAATATAAAAATGAACGACGTCTTGTGAGTGCTAATGTCCTCGCACTAAAGGTGTTTGGTCGGCAAAATGAAATTAACCTTGAACGTATTGGAATGTGGTTATGTTAGTCATCTGAGTGGTAACTGCAGGGGTTCGTAGCATGAAAAACAAAAAATTTCTACCGCATGCAAACAAACAAGCCAAGATCTATCTACTAGATTGTAGCAACGAGTCGATAGAAGAACTCACCCTCAAAGATTCCAAAGCGGTTAACGAGAGCAGATTCTCGTGGATGATGTAGTCGTACACTTCCGATCTCAAGATCGCGTAGACGATCCTTCCCAACGTTCGCAGCGCTTCCTTGGGTCGGTCACACGCTCGATGAAGACCTTATCCCTTGTTCCAGCAGCAGAGGTTGTAGCACTCTCCTCGCGATTCCGTGCACGGCGTGGTACCGGAAGTAGAGGGGAGATCTCGCAGGGCTTCGCCTTAAGCCGGAGCGAGTATGGTGGACTATGAGAGAGCCTCGGTGATCTAGGGTTTAGACACACCAAGGAGAGGAAGCAAGGACGGTGGCTAGGGCAAGAGAAGAGCCCCAACTCGTCAACTTTGGCAAACCCTAGAGGCGGCGGCGACAATGGTAGAGGTCGGCGGCTAGGGTTTAGGTTTAGAGGAGAGAGGTTTGTGTCTTGGAGGGGCAGCCCTGCCCCTCCTTATATAGGTGGGAGGGCGCGGCCAAGGGGAGGGGAGTCCCTCCCCAACTCGGCCTCCTTGGCCGGCGGTGGAGGGAGAGGAACTCCTCCCCATGTAGGTATCCTACTCTCCCTCCACCAAGCAAACTTGCCGTTTGACTTTTCAAATTGGCGTTTGACTTTTCAAACTAGGATTTGATTTATCCCTTTATTTTGCTCAGCGATGACACCTAGTACATGATGCAACCATTCCAACTTGTAATGACACATTCATGTACCCTTCTGTTGCCTGCCAAAACTCACCGGCGAGCAGCGACGAGCAACACGAAGAGCCGGGAGGCTCCTAAACTGGTGGGCCTCGGTCCTCGTGCAACGGCCATAAAACTCCGGCACACGTGCTGGCTTGGTTCGAGGGCGTGCCACCTGACCTATACCTGGTCAGGAAGGTGAAGGATTGCTCCGATTGATTTCCTGCATGGTAAACAAGTATACGTAAAATTCGAGCCATGACCGGCTCCCAGGTTTCCCTGTGAATCGGCTCCCAGAGCCGATTATCCCATGGTTCTGCATTAGATTTACGATAACATGGGTTTTTGCTTGATCATTACAAGTTAAATCGATCTACGACAGTTTAACGTTTTCACCACGTAGCTGGAACGTCCTACACGTAATTGAGCCTGGTATATACAAAAGATGAAGAATACTAACCCTAGAGGAGGCCTAATAACCAACGTAAAGTCAATTACCGGAACAACTTCTCTAGAACGAGTAAGCCACGTCCTTACGCATCTCGGATCGTTCAACCCGTTTGTAAGGCTTGACTACGCAGATGTCAAACTAAACCTTGGTGAGCAAGGCACAACCATAACAGATCGAATCAGCTAAATAAAGATCAAGCAAGATGCTACCCTTGCACTTGGGAAACGGTGCAAAGGTAGCGAGATAACTAGAGGTAGCATAGCTCAAACAAGTATAACGAAAAGCACCGATGCTAGCCTCAACAAATCTATGATAGTAATGTTACTCGCCATAAAAAAGGCTTCAGTACGAGTAACATCGAACAACGCATAAGTAAAAATACTGCCTAGATCGCAAGATGCGATCTAGGCAGCATGACACTTACCCGAAAGAAACCCTAGAAACAAGGGGTGGTGATGCGCCGAGATTGTGTTTGTTGCGAACGTGATTGTCCTCCTTTTCTTGATAACCCTAGGTACATATTTATAGTCCGGAGACTTTCTATCTTTGGAATAACTCTACAACTCTATCTTTACCTAAACTGAAACGAAACCTACTATGATACAAGATACACGGGCAATTTAGCCCAAATCCACGCACAAGGCCGATTCAACAACACGTTGAATATACGTATCTTCCAAGCCCATCTTGATCACGGCCCATCTCCGTCTTTGGCCAAAATATGGCGATAACACATGCCCCCCTGGTTTTGGCAATAATAATTCCAAAACCACTCTGTGTTTTTTTTTTCTCCCCTCTTTTTTTGTATCGGGTTGCGTTGTGAGAATGCATTGCGAACAGGATCGCCACGCTACCCTTCATCATGATGCCCTGTCGTCTCAACTCCTTCGCAGTGCATGATTTGACGATTTTGGCAGCACAATCTGGGAAGCCGCTATGGCATTGAACCGTCTCTCCACTATTCCCCTTATTTAAATTCGTCTGAGCAGTCGCAGTCCCCATCTTCCTCGAGCTGAAAACCCTCTTCCTTCGCCGAAAACCCTACTCCTCCGCCATGGCCTCTTCCTCTTCCGCCTGCCTCCCAGTCTTCCAACAAAGATCGCGGCGAGCCGACGCCAGAGCACCCGCCCATAATACAGATAAGATTTCGCCCACGATGGTGGGACGAAGGACTCGATTTCACCGTCTGTCGAGGGCGATCGTCCTCGACCGACGGCAGGAGAGCCTACAGTTCCTCGTTGACGGGGAACTGGAGGCGAAGAGCAGCGACGACGCCTGGTCTTGGGACGGCGTCGAGTCCTCCGACGAGGAGAAGGAATCGGAGGAGGACACCTCCTCCGACGAGTACCCGCCGACGAAGCGCTTCCGCCGGTCCAAATGAGGACACCAAAGACGCGCAGCGATTTAGGAGACCCCGCTGGCTTCTTCAAAGAAGAAAGACGACGGCAGCAAAGGTCGAAGACAATGAACAAGACGGCAGTGACGATGGCGGCGATCTCCTTTAGATTAGGACCCATTAGTAGTAGTAATAGTAGTAAGCCCCCTCTTGTAATCAATCTTTTGTAAGCACTCAGCTTCCGAATGAATGAATGAAAATCCGTTTCTCGAAGATTGTCTGTTTCGCCTCAATTTTGCCGATAACTTTAAAATAAGTCGATGCTCCAGAAGCCGATGACACTGTATCGGCTTTCATCATACTGCAATCATACAGTTAAACAAGTTAAATCGCAAAGAGCCGATGACCATGCATCGGCTTTCCCAAAAAGACATTGACAGGGTCAAAACTTGGTCGCATACTTAGGCAAATCTAAACGGCCACTTCTTAGTTTCAAACGGTAACCTGCGACCTCCTTCAAAAAGGGCGACCCAGATCTCCACTTGCCCAACGACCAGATCGAGCTCACAGCGACAAGAACCCTCGATTCCAACTGCATAGATTCATCTCCGCTGGTAAACTAGATGGCGGAATCGTCTAACACCAATCCAGAGGTCTCCGGTCTGAAGGTACGCCTACTCCTCGTAGTCTGAACGCGATGTTAGAATTTAATGGCGAACACCTGAATTAATGCCTTTATTCCACCATTAAACTTTCTAGGTTTCAGACATCCTGCTGCCGCATCCTTCTCTCCCAAATTCCCTCTGTCTTTCTACGGCTAAACAGCTCATTCGTGATAAAGAAGAATCCATCGCCCGCTCTCAAGACGAAGCAGAAAGCCTCAAAGCTCAAATGAAGACCGATCTGGGAGAAATACGTGCCCTGAACAAACAGCTAGTGACGGGCAAGGACGAAGACGACGAAGCCGAGATCGCCGAGGTGGATCGTGTCCGTGCTGACGCCCTCCACGCCTTCGAAGCATTTCTTCAGTAGCTTGTATGTGCAAACTGGCACCTGTTTGTACCATATGTGAACCTCTAGAGCCGATGACCGTGCATCGGCTATATATTTTTGTTTTGATTCGGCCGATTTCCAGCATCGGCCCCCACATTTTTACTGTCCAACGTCTCACGTGCTTTTACTTGGCCGATTTCATGTATCGGCCCCCAAGTTTTACTGTCCATCATCCCACATGCTTGGGAAATATTTCTTGAGATGTTGACCGTTGACCGCCATCGGGAATTTCACGCCCGAGCTCCTCAAGCATGTATGCTTTCCTCTTAAAACTTGATCGACTCAGACGGCCCGTGCCAATTTGGAGACCATTTACCATATGTTGCATCCTTAGTCCCTAATGGCAACACAGCCTTCCCATACCAGATCACCAACGTGGAACTCCTTTGGCCTCACTTTCTTGTTATATGCACGAGCTACCTTGGCCTTGTTCTCTTTGATTTTCTCAAGCGACCACAGCTGAGCTCTTAAATCCTCAACACCGTCACTCATCGTGGTTGCATATTCTTCGATTGTTAGATTGTCCGAAAAGTGACACGTCTCGATCCAGCCGTAATTTCCTGAACAATCGGCTTCTTGTCCATATACTAGATGGTATGGCGAGGTTTTAATCGCCCCATGGCATGACATGCGATAAGCCCATAATGCCTCGACAAAACCTCGTACAACGCCTAGGGTGCTCATCGACTTTTCTTGATCAGCTTGATGAGGCTCGTTGGATGCTTCACTTGCCCATTCGCTCGAGCATAGTATAGAGATGATATGATCGACTTAATCCCGTGTCCTCGAGAACTTTCTAAACTCACGAGAAATAAAGACCGAACCTCCATCGGTCGTGATAGTTTGGGGAATCAATCTATGGATGACATGTTATTTCACAAAGTTGATAACATCCTTTGAGCTTCGATTTCATCGGACAGCCTCCACCCATTTAGTGAAATAATCGTGATGGCCAAAATCCACATGTGGCCTTTGCTTGATGGAGGATTGATTTTGCCGATCATATCCATGCCCCAACCTCGGAATGGCCAAGGCTTGATGATGGGGTTCATTCTCGACGGTACCATCTGAATTTTCCCAAATTTCGACATGCTTGACACCCTTTGTAGTACTTGAAACAGTCCTCAAGCATGGTGGGCCAATAAAACCCCGATCGCTGATCAACCATTTCATCTTGTGAGCTGATTGGTGAGTTCCACAGCGCCTTCGTGTACCTCGTGTAGGAGCCGATTGGCCTTGGCTGTCCCAGACATTTGAGCAATAACCCTTCCAGTCCTCAGAAACATGTCATCCCCAATAAGCACATACTTCATGGCCTTATACCTTATCCGTTTAGGTGCCCCCGAATCCTTCAAGTAATTGAAGATATCGGCTCTCGATCGTCGACTTCAGGAATCAGCACGAACATCGGCTCTCGCTACATCCTTGTAGCCCAAGCCATTGTGCAAGATCATTTGCCTCTGTATCATGCGACCGCGGGATCCGTGAAGTTTATGTCAAACTGCCATCAGCTCATGGCGGCAACCATAATGGAAGAGGGACTCGCTCTCACACTTGTACTCCTCCGTGAGTTGGGAAATCACCAACTTGGAGTCTCCAAAATTTCCATCGCTTCGTCCGGCCGAGGAGTAACTCCATTCCTTGCGTATCGCCGCATCGGCGACATTGTTGGTGCGAGAGGTAGACAATCGATGGAGAAGGAAAATGTTGCCCCAGGCGACACGAGTAACATGCCGATGCCGCAACCATCTTCACAAACCGATCCGTCGAAAAACATAGCCCACTTATAGACAGTCTGCTATGTTAGTGTTGATCCTTTCAGCGATAAGGTCGCCAACGCCTGTCCCTTTAATCGCTTTCGGTTGATACCGGATGTCAAACTCTGATAATGCAAACATCCATTTGCCCAGTCGGCCTTTCAACATAGGAGCCGACAACATGTGCTTTATGACGTCTGATTTGCATATGATGATGATCTCCGCTGATAGCAAAATGTGGCGCAGCTTGGTGTAGGTGAAAAACAGGCAGAGGCACAACTTATCGATATCAGGATACCTTGTCTCTGCGTCCAGCATCCTTCTTCTTATGTAAAATACGACTCGCTCCGGCCCATCATAAACTTGCACCACCACTGAGGCGATGGACGTGTCAGCTACTGACAAGTAAATGTAGAACGGTCTGTCCGGCTGGGGTGGAACCAATACTGGCGGCTTCGTCAGATATTCTTTGATCTCGTCGAAGGCTCGTTGTTGTTCTGCCCCCCAGCGGAATTCCTCGTCAGATTTGATTTTCACTAATCCCATGAACGGCTCTATTCTTCCCGAGATTGAGATGAATCTTCCGACGGTTGATCTTGCCGATGAGAGACTGCAGTTCTTTCTTTGTGGTGGGTGGCTTCATTGTTCAGACCGCCTCGACTTTTCAGCCGATCTCAACTCCGCTCATGGACCAAAAACCCAAGAACTGACCGGCCACACCCGAAGGCACACTTCTTTGATTCATCCGTAGTCAATTTTCTTGTTCGGTCCAGACGCTGCAGATCGTCCAAGTGTCCTTGGCTTGAAGCAGACTTGACCACTACGCCATCGTAGATTTCCACCACTTGCCGATCGATCATGGAAAATATAATTCATGGCCCTTTGGTACGTGGCCGACATTCTTGATCCAAACGTCGGACTACATACTCAAACAACCCCACCGAACACGGACTCGAATGCAGTCTTGTGTATGTCTTCCGAGCCATAAAATTTGGTTGTAACCGCATTGCCATCCATGAAGCTCAAGATCTTATGACCACGCTGCGTTGATTAACGCCTACGCCACGGCATCGGATACTCATCCTTTGGGTAGCTCGTTGAGATCCCGAAAATCTATGGCAACACGCCACCGGCCATCCTTTTCTCTACAGTGCGATACTAGAAATCCACTCAAAGATACCGCATGGCCCGATTAGCTTGGTCACAACATTTTCTTGACCTCCTTCTTGATTCTTCGAATTTCGCCTTCATCCGTCGTGCCGCTGAAATGGCCGAAATCCTTTTTAAGCGGAGTCGATGCTCAATGATGCTCTGTCTAACCCAGCATCTCTGTAGTCCCGTGCGGCGCCCGATACTTTTTAACAGGCTATCATCGGACCCGCATACTTGATCTAACTTGTCGATAAATGTTGGCGTGGCTTATCCCCGTGACCAATGTCGATTTCTTCTAGTTCATCAATGGATGTAAACCCATACCCTAGCTTTCCGTCACTGTCAAATCGATGCTAAACACAAAAGCAAGAGTGAGGATAACAAAAATAATTTGCCGATTGCCCTAATCGCCCCCTTTTTGATTGCATTCGTTAAGGACGGTTTACACTTTATTATTTTGCAGTGGCAGAGTATCTCTCTGCTACGACTACATGATCTTCTTGTCGTATGATTGCTGCTTTTTATTTTTTGTGGCCGATCACAGGGATCGGCCGTACCACGCATGATCGTGAACTTTTCTACTCTCGTGCCGATGGATAAGACCAGCCTCACCCGCTTTTTGTAGCTTCACGCGCCACAGCCGTCTAGACGATTCCGAGATCGGCTCTGGTCTTCGCTTCCTGACGTTCATGCCAGCTATGGAGATTTCGATAGAATCATCTGCATGGATGACCTCCACTTCATCTCCATCCCATTGTATTAGGCACTGGTGCATTGTGGACGGAATGCAGCAGTTCGCGTGAATCCAATCTCTCCCTAGCAAGACAGCGTAGGTGCTTTTGCTGTCCACGACGAAAAATGACGTGGGTATGGTTTTCCTACCCACGGTCAGATCCACGTTCAGTACGCCTTGTGTGTGCGATGTCTGGCCGTTGAAGTCGCTTAACGTGATGTTGGTTTTGATCAGATCTGCAGTGGAGCGTCCCAAACGCCGTAGCATGGAGTATGGCATGATATTGACTGCCGCTCCGGTGTCCACCAACATCTTGCTGACAGGTTGCCCATTGATGTAACCTCGTAGGTACAGGGCTTTCAGATGTTTGTAACCCTTCTCACGTGGCTTCTCAAAGATAACCGGCCGTGGGCCGCAGTCGAACTGTGCCACTGGTAGCTCATTGGTTCTTGGCGCGCAGAATTCTGACGGAAGTATGAACACCATGTTTGTGCCAGCCGATGTCCGCATCGGCTTTACGGTTTGGGCGCCACTCTTTCCTTGTCGGGCGGTCTCCGCTTCCAAGGTCTGCTTAACTTTGACGGCCGATCGGGCGCGCTTTCTTAAAGCGTGAGATCTGCTCAGCTTCCTCCAAGTTACGCAGCCGCTGCACTCTACGCTTTTGGGTATGTCTGAGTCCGTCGGGACACCACCTTGGACGGTGATATCTATCTTCTTCTTTGTCATCCCTTGGCTTCTCGAGGTCTTTTGCTCGAGCGGACTCCCTGTAACGGCTCCGAGGTGGGAGAGGCCCTAGATGTTTGAACACTGAAGCTGGCCTCATGTCCTCCTTCTGCTGTCCACATTCCGGGCAGTTGTCGACTGTAGGCAATCGGCTCATTCCCGCGTCCCAGCGATACTTGAAGAAGGGACAATCCCAATGTTTGTCTGCGCCTTCCTTTTCTTTTGACGGTCCCCTAGCGGGGTGCTCATATCCCTCATCGTCTCCATCGCGCCGACGCCGTTGGTCATACTGACGCTCATATTTGTTAAGGAGATGCGTCGAATGTGGCTTTTGGTATCGCGCTCTCCTCACTTGTTCCTCTCATAGCACTTTGTCATTGTGGCGGGCCGCATGGACCAGCCTCCTTTCTTTCTTTGCCCCGAGCGACCACCTTCCTCCTTGTACGTGTCATGGTGGTACCCAGATCCCGCCATATTAACACCGAATCTAAAATCCAGTGACGCATGAGCGTAATCGAAGTTCTACCATGTTGACGCCGGAAATGGGTTTGTGTCACTTTCATGGCGAATCGCCCAAGGATCGATGGCCTTGTTCTATCGCCGTTTGGATTTGGCGCCGTAGCTCTTGCACTCGTTGGTGGTGGGTGAACGAGTGGTGCCACTTGCGTATGGTCTCCGCTCATTTCTCGAGCCGTGGGGATTTTGTGGCCTTCGTAACCTCACCGCTTCTTTCAAGAAGAATCGAATATCCGCCGGCTTTGCTCACATCAAGTCGAACCTTTGCAGGCCCTTTGTTTCACCCATTTGCGGATACAGATCTGCCCGAGCCCATTCAGCTACGGCCACCTCCTGGTCTGGCGTGGGATCATCTTCTTCTGTATCGACCAGGCCTATCGGACGTTTGAATTTGTCTTGGTACAACTCTGGGTGGCGCTGTTCATACATTGTCAGCTTCTGGGCCATGTGCGCCAACGAGTTGTACTCTACCTGGAAAGCCAGATCCTTGATGGGTGCTGAGAGACCCAACACTGCTAGCTCGACTGCTTCTTTCTCAGTTAAACGAGCTGAGTAACATCGGTTCTTGACGGTCCTGAAGCGCTGGATGTACTCGGCTACGGTTTCTCCCGCTTGCCGTACAGCCAGTCCGCAATGCCAGCCTCGGTAGCCTCGAATGATATTGGATGTGGAACCGCTCTTCCGCTTGCTTCCGTGTCTGAATCGAATCAGGTGGCAGCGAGGTGTACCACCCAAAAGCTGGTCCTGTCAGAGATTGCGCAAAAAACCTTACGCGCATCTGATCCGATGCCAAAATTATGCCTAGCTGTGCCAGGTATCGGCTTACGTGCTCGATCGAGCTCGATCCTTCTGACCCGCTAAACCTTGAGAACTCAGGGAGCCGATACTTGGGTGGCAGCGAAATCAGATCAAACTCGTTGGGGTACGACTTTGAATAGCCGATGGTCCTTCTCTTCGGCATGAAGCCAAACTGGTCTCTCAAGATGGTACGGATTTGCTCCACTGTTTGAGCTGCAGGGGCTAGATTCTCATGACTCGTTCCAGTGGCATACTTGGCTAGCCACGCTTGTCGGCCCATCCTGCATCGCTGCTCGAACGCCTTGCTCGAAGCTCCGCCTGTGCACCCGCCAGAGAAACTCCTGCGTTGCAATCTGGTTGGTGCGTGTCGTTATTGCATCCGATGCGAGGTGCATACATATCCGTGTGGGATTTCCTTAGGTGGCTCAAACAGGAATTGGCAATCGCCTGGTCGCCCAACCTTGTAGACGACGACGCCGCTGCCCTGGCGGCTCGGAGCTGCAAGTGTGAATGGCGGTGGCCTGGTCCGAGCGGTCTTTCTCCTGGTGAGTCCCTAAAGTGGGTCCCGACGGAGAGTGCGATGTTTCATGATCTCTGAACTACGCGAACCGACCCGCCGAAAGCGTTCACTGGCTCTCGAATGGCGGCAAGAATGAGCCACCATGTAGTTGACTTCTGTCAGAGCTGCAGTGCGTTCCTTCAAGGAACAGATGATCCACCTCATCAAGAGCACCTGGGAGAACCCTCCACTTGATGCCATGCTTACGGGTCCTCTCTAAAGAGCCGATGAGATCGGCTTCGAAGAGAGTTCTGATCTCGTCATACTTCGCCTTGTGCTCTTCAGGCAGCTCGTCGTACGTGACTGGTTTGTTCTCCATCGCAGCGTCGGATGCTGATGTAGACGTTGTTGAAGGTCCCACCGGGCGTGCGTAATGTGTTGCTGCCAAAACTCACCGCGAGCAGCGACGAGCAACACGAAGAGCCGGAGGCTCCAGAATCGCTGGTGGGCCCTGGTCCTCGCAACGGCCCGCAAAACTCCGAGACACGCCCCGCTTGGTTCGAGTACCATCGTCAGAAGAAAGAAGATTGAGAGATTGATTGATTCTGAATTAGGTAAACATATAAAATTCGAATTGACCCGGCTCCTGTAAGCCGTGAATCGGCTCCCAGCCCGATTATCCCATGGTTCTGCATTAGATTTACGATAACATGGGTTTTGCTTGATCATTACAAGTTAAATCGATCTCAGTTACGCGTTTAACGCGTTCACCACGTAGCGTCCTACACGTAATTGAGCCTGGTATATACAAAAGATGAAGAATACTAACCCTAGAGGAGGCCTAATAACCAACGAAAGTCAATTACCGAACAACTTCTCTAGAACGAGTAAGCCACGCCCTTACGCATTACCTGGATCGTTCAACCCGCTTGTAAGGCCCGACTACGCAGATGTCAAACTAAACCTTGGTGAGCAAGGCACAACCATAATGATCGAATCAGCTAAATAAAGATCAAGCAAGATGCTACCCTTGCACTTGGGAAACGGTGCAAAGGTAGCGAGATAACTAGAGGTAGCATAGCTCAAACAAGTATAACGAAAAGCACCGATGCTAGCCTCAACAAATCTATGATAGTAATGTTACTCGCCATCAAAAAGGCTTCAGTACGAGTAACATCGAACAACGCATAAGTAAAAATACTGCCTAGATCGCAAGATGCGATCTAGGCAGCATGACACTTACCCGAAAGAAACCCTAGAAACAAGGGGTGGCGATCTTGAGATTGTGTTATTCTGTAACGTGATTGTCCTCCTTTCTTGATAACCCTAGGTACATATTTATAGTCCGAAGACTTTCTATCTTTGGAATAACTCTACAACTCTATCTTTACCTAAACTGAAACGAAACCTACTATGATACAAGATACACGGGCAATTTAGCCCAAATCCACGCACAAGGCCGATTCAACAACACGTTGAATATACGTATCTTCCAAGCCCATCTTGATCACGGCCCATCTCCGTCTTTGGCCAAAATATGGCGATAACACCTTCCCCTCCGGAGTGCCGGACCTTCCGGAACCTTCTAGAACATTCCCGATGAAAACACTGGAATCATTCTCCAACTCCGAAACAGGACTTTCCTTATATGAATCTTATTCTCCGGACCATTCCGGATCTCCTCGTGATATCCTGGATCCCATCCGAGACTCCGAACAACATTCGGTATCTTACTCATCATTCCATAACTACTCAACAACATCGAATCCTTAAGTGTGTCTCCCTACAGTTCGTGAATTATGCGGACATGACCGAGACACTTCTCCGATCAATAACCAATAGAGGAATCTGGAAATTCTTATGGCTCCCACATATTTCTACGATTACTTTGTGATCGAATGAACCACTTACATACGATACCAATTTCCCTTTGTCTCATGATAGTTTACTTATCTGAGGTTTTGATCGTCGGTATCTCTGCATACCTAATTCAACCTCGTTACCGATAAGTACTCTTTTCTCGTTCCCGTGATATGTGATCCCTTGTGAGCCAGTCACATGCTTGCAAGCTAATTGGATGACATTCCACCGAGAGGGCCCAGAGTATATCTATCCGTCATATGGATGGACAAATCCCACTCTTTATCCATGTGTCTCAACCCATACTTTCCAAACACTCAATGCCATCTTTATAGCCACCCGCCACGGTGGTGTTTGATGTCATCAAAGCATCCTTCCGGTGATGGTGATAAGCATGATCTCATGGTCGAAGGAATTAGGTTACTATGTATCAGAAAGCTTATAGCAAATGAACTATATTAAATGACTTGATCTTTATGCTACGCTTAACTATAGGAGTATGTCCATCACATCATTCTCCTAATGATATGATCCTGTTGTTAATAACATCTCTATGTTCATGATCAGGAAACCATGATCGTATATTAACCAACAAGCTAGTTTAACAAGAGGCTTTACTAGGGACTCTTTTATGCTTACAAATCACACAAGTATTAATGTTTCCGTTTAATACAATTATAGCATGGTATGTAAACATTTATCATAAGTATGAAGATATGATAATATCCACTTTATTATTGCCTCGTGGGCATATCTCCAACAGTCTCCCACTTGCACTAGAGTCAATAATCTAGTTTCAAACCTTTGTGTATTCAACACCTATGGCTTTCTTGTGTCGTATGTACATAATTGCAAGTGGTCAACTGATCTCCGGATCTGACACTTCCAGGTCCGTGTGTAATTGCATGTCTTTGCGTCTCTATGCATCACTCATTCTCTAATGAGATGGCTTTGTATAAATTGTTCCCTTGGTGAGACCTTTAGTTATTTGGGGTTTTAACATGTTGATAATATTGTCGTACAATATATCTTCATAGTATTATCCCGCTGTGAACTACACCCAGTTTGATAACAAACTTCTTGACACAAATGCCCTCTTTAGCTGCTATAATAGCAGTCATATACTTAGCCTTTTATTGTAGTATCTGTCACAATGTCTTAACTTTGGAACTCATCCAAATCTATTATGGAACTTACTTTCCATTATATTGTGCCACCCTTAGTTTAGATTGAGATAAACTTAATTTGTACTTTGTGACAAAACTAGTATCAATGTAGTACTTTTACAATGAACTAACCATCTATTTGTCACTTCTACAAATAATATACTCTTACTTCTTCCAAAAGATCATAAGAATATCCTTACTATTGTCCAATGATCATCTTATGAATCATTCTGGTATATGCTCATAACATTTAGAGTATAGGACATATCTGGATTTGTACACACCACAACATGATTGATAAAATACTCTTTGTGATTTTTATACATCAAGTATCAATCTATACTTGAATCTTTGTTTCACTTACCAAGTGTCAATACACTTGAATATATCATCAATATTGAACTCATTCAATCCTTTCTGTGCGACAAGAACCTTTCTTGTAGTTTCTATATTGAACTCATTCAATATATCATCTATGTACTTTCGACACAACCATATTAGCGTCTATTGATGTCAACTATTTGGGTTTTGCCTAAGTCTTTCATCGAGATGAAATTCTTATCCTGTGTTAATAAAAGATACATTATTTCCAATCAACAATATGTCTTCCACATAATGTATTAGAAACATGTCTTAGCTCTCACACTTAATTTCTTGCAAATGCAAGCATCTTCATCGTCTCCGATGAAATTAAACTCTTTTAACAGTTTCATCATAGTGAAGATTCCAACTCCGCGATGCTTACTTCGACCATTGAAGTTTGCATATGCTTTTAGCATCCTTTGAATTAACAAAACCCTTTGGACCGTGTCATGCACACGTCCTTGGTAACCATTCTATTAGAAGAACTTGTTTTGTTTATTCAACACATAACAAAATTATATGTCGTGGTTGCTACATTAATCCGTCTAGACTAAATATCGCTATGAAAGATCAGATCTTGTCATAGTCAACGTTTGAACATTGTTGTGAACTCTTTCCCAACATGTCGAATATTTCATAGATGTGAAACATCCATGTCTATTTCTTTATATATCCAAATACGACTGTAAGGTCTTGTACCTTTCCAAAGGGTCTTTCAAGTTCAAAGCTTGATCTCTCTTATATGGAACTATCACGGATTCTATGGCTTCAAGCCATTTGACGAAGTCAGGACCTATCATCGCTTCTTTGCATGTAGTACGTTCATTATTCTCAAATAATGATTCAACCCTCAAATCTTGCTATTTGATTGTTTACTCGACCTACTTGGTTCAATAGAAACTTTGACCTTCGTAACCACAACCGTTGAGGCACGTGAGCCATGAGCATTGTTGCTGCCTCCGGAACACTTTTTGGCGCTGCGCAACTTTGCACATATATCTAAGGTTCTTTTAACCTTATCAAAGTTCTATTGTCCTCCCACTTATCTTTTCACGAAAAATTCCTTCTCAAAGAAACTTGATGTTCTAAGTGACAAACACTTTTGTCTCCGATGTTATGGAGGATTACTTAACAGTTATTCAAAATAACATACATAGGCAGGTTCATCCGACTTTGGTTGCAAACATCTTTCTTATGCATAGCATACCAATGTTTAAGAAAAGACAACTTGGGTTTTATTCCAAACCATAACTTTATATGGTGTCATTTCAACGGATTATGATGGAGCTCTTTTCAGTAGAAAACGATAGTCTCTAAAGCTTTTAATCTTTAAAATATAATGGCAGTTTTATGAATTACACCTTCGATCTTACCATGTCAAACAAGGTTTAATTACATATCTCGAACGCTCCATACTCTTATGGTGTTTCGGGACATGCAAATTCACGGAACGATTCCTTAAATCTTAGGTATTATGCTAAACTTGTAACTCAAATATCTTCCTTGATGATCTTATCATAAACTATTTATATTATTGTTACAATGATTTTGCACTTCATCTTGAAAATCTTTGAACTTTTCAAATGTTTCATACTTCATCCTTATTAAGTAAATATTCATATATCCACTTAAATTTTCGGAGAAAGCATATGAAGTTGAAATCCATCGCTCTTGACTACACATAATGGACTTCATACAACAATATGTACAAGTTCCAATAAGCTAGTCATTCGTTCCCTTTTGGTCTATGAACGAAGTTTTAATTATATCTAGGAAAGTTTCACAAGCGTAATTTGATCAAAAATCAAAAGACTCCAAAATTCCATCCACATGGAGTTTCTTCATGTTTTCTTTCCAATATAATTTAAACGGCGATGTCACTTCCTAAGTGATCTTTCAATCAGTTTGTCTTTCGACATTTTTAGCACTAGTTTTATGGATGTGATTTCTCCAACGAGATTTGTAAATCATCCATCTTTTATGGATTACGTCAATTAATTGAACAACCCTTTTGTTCTCATAATACCTGATAAAACAAATCTTGAAGGCAAGCTTTGATGTTTAACGAGCAACACAATAACACTTTATTTGTTCTCGATGAACATCATCACATATTCTTTTGCTAGTTACTTAGTCCATTGTAGTTCATGAATTGTGTTGTTTCGTATGACGATTCACCCAACAAATTCAGTATCAAATACTTAAGAACCACATTGTTTAATAAGCAAAGAATATAGACATAACATGTATATCATCTATATACTTAAACTGAACAATTCTAGTCTTTTCTTTTTTGCCATATATTTATGAGATTCTCTTCAAGATTTCCTTTTCGCTTGAAAGAATCTATCAACATCAATAGTGGAGTCATACATATGACACATAGTCCAAAGCGTGTATAATTAAATACCAATGTCTTTGGACTTGCACTTTGAAGTAGATCACCATCATCAAATGTTTGGTGTGCTTTCAAATTCAATTCTTTAGTAATCTCTTGGTGTGGTAAATATTTTACCTACATCAAATATTCACCCTTATCATGGAATTATTCATGATCAAGCTACTTTTAGCTTATAAAGATGAATCGCGAGTATAATGTTGCTCTCCAAAACCTTTTGGTGGATTAGGATAACTAGTGTCTCCAACCCTTTGCAAATTCTCATCAAATATGAGAGCATGACTTTTGCCATATTATACTCTATCATGTTGCAACCAAAACTTTGTTTCAGATATCACAATATCTTCCACACATCATGGTTTCTGAAACAACTCTTTCAGATCCTAGATAACCTTGATATTAAGACAATCCTTTGAATATCAAGAATCATGGAGACAAACATGATACTCATACACTAACACTTGGAATTGTCACTCTTGTTTTAATACCAATTATTAAACTTCATGGAGTAACCGGAACTTATTGAAAGTTTGCAATAGGACTTTTAAACTTTAGATTAACACTTCAAAACAATACGATACCAGTTCGTAAAGTAACTAACCAGAATTCTATAGTTCTATCATCTCAATTATAACTAAGCGCAAGGTGGTAAACGGATTCCAATGACTACAACAACTATGAAAATTCACTTTGATTTAATTTATGATAAATAGTGTTCAACTTTTAGTCATATTGCCGTTGAACTCCCACTTAAAACAATATCCCTCACATTGTTTTAGTGATCACACGAACCAAATCCACCACATCAAAACCGATCATCACGAGAGTTGATGTAGCTTCAATGGCGAACGATCAACATGTTCATCATATCTACTATATGACTCATGCTTTACCTTTCGGTGATCCGTGTTCTAAGACCATGTCTGTACATGCTAGACTCGTCAAGATCAAACCTTAGCTTCCGCATGAGCAAATCTGGCTTGCTAACGTTGTATACACTCGCAGAATCTAACACACCCGATCATCACGTGGTGCTTCGAAACAACGAGCTTTAGCAACGGTGCTTACTAAGGATGAACACTTTAAAACTTGAAATTGTGTGCTCGAGGGATCATCTTATAATGCTACCATCGTGAACTAAGCAATACAAGATGCATAAAAGGATTAACATCACATGCAATTCATAATATGTGATATGATATGGCCTTTCTTCTTTGTGCTTCTGATCTCCATCTTCAAGCACGAACATGATCTCCATCATCACCGGCATGGCGTCAAGGTCAATGGCGCCGTTTCATGGTTGTCGTCCACCAGTTTGAACTATTACAACTACTTTGAATAGACACGCGGATCTTAACAGAATTTAAAAACAACCATATGGCTACTGCCGGTTGTCAACTTACAATAAGGAACATTGCATACATCAAATATAATCACAATCATGGCCATATCACATCACAGCACACCCCTGCAATACAAAGTTAGACGCCTCTAATTTTCTTTGCATGTTTTACGTGGTTTGGGGCTTTCAATAAGTGTTGTTCTAACTTACGAACAAGAACCACAACATTGATACTAGTATTGTCAATCACCCGTTGTAAATTGAATCTTAACTATGTTGGGAGAAACAGGCACCCGCAAAGCCACTTATGCAATACAAGTTGCATGTCAAGCGTGGAGCAAGTCTCATGAACGATGTCATGTAAGGTTATGTAACACCCTCAGAATCGGCCCTATGCAAGTTTGAGCGAAACCCGCCAAACCCGCATAGAAACGATTCAAAGGTGCCCACCAGGCACTTTCGTGCGGGTGGAAAACGAAGTAATAACATTACACAACAGTCCTCGATGGGACCCACAGAACAGATATATATATAACAACGACTCAATGAGTCAAGAATACAAATATACAATACAAAGATCCAAATCACCTTGAAAATGATACAGCGTCCGACTACGGACAAGATGCAAGTGGGGATAAGAGCCCTGAAGAATAACCAATGGCGTCCATAACCGCCTGAGCCAAGCGGAAGGGTAACCACGCTAACGACGCCGCATCTCAAACCTCGCTAAAACAAAAGGTGCCGACAAAGGCAAAGGAAAAAGAGGAGCGTCGATCGAGGCGAACACGGCGAGGCTAGAATTCGGCGTCCTCGCCTACATAGGTATGGTGGATCAAGCGGCGGCAAGATGCACTAAACAACCTATAGAGACTCGATACAACCGGGCTATCGAGGGATAAGAAAGACCTATTCGGGACCAACCTGATGCTACCATCAAACAACCCATCCTGGTATTTCCCCCTCGAGACCAAACGAGGAAGTCAACCGAGGAACTCACACAGTTGGCAGTTTTATTTATTCAGTTATCGTTGCAGCAATTACTAGTCAGGTATAGCTAATCATCCTGATAAAATAAGCAGTGGGCCATTTTAGTTAACCATTCCGTTGTAGTTGCAACACTTACTAGTCAAATACAATTAGCATGAGATAACCCAAAACCCAGCAGTTTCTGGTACTTTTATTTAGCCATTCCGTTGTAGTTGCAATACTTACTAGTCAGATACAATGGTCGCAAGCGACAACCTAAACAAGCAATTGTGGGCAGTTTTATTTAGCCATTCCATTGTAGTGAAGCTGATTACTAGTCATCATAAAGTCAAATTTATAGCACTACTTTAGTTATAGTTGTCTATGATCGAGATACTGTGCTCCAAGTCGTCCATAACCGCGGACACGGCTTTCAGAAAGTTTTACCCTGCAGGGGTGCACAAATAGCAACACACACTCGATCATCCTCGGAAAAACCAAATCAAAACCCAACGAGGCCTTCACGACAAAGCAATCACAGGATTCAGAAATATTTCCAGGGGCCACCCCATTGAGTAGACCATAACAAAGCTAGTGACTCGAGACGGACTCAAGGT
Organism: Avena longiglumis; assembly: GCA_030063025.1. Lineage (NCBI taxonomy): Eukaryota > Viridiplantae > Streptophyta > Magnoliopsida > Poales > Poaceae > Avena > Avena longiglumis. The sequence goes on from CP125978.1 coordinate 511,487,070, forward strand.
TTGCGACAATGGTCAGAACGATCGGGAACCCAAAACCGGGCTTGTCGATACCGCGAAACACTCCGCTTACCTAAATAGATGTGTGCTCCTCGCACAATCGTAATAAAGCAGTAAAGCATGGCATAAGTACAAGATAGTAAATAAAACCTCAAACTAGTTTGTGGCCCCAAGAAATAAGAATGAATCAAGCTCTGGCTCAGGGGGGTCCCATAATCCTCCCGGATGTGGATAGCGCGAAAATTCAAGGAACATGTATCAAGTACTCGGGGTCCTACGGGACACAAGTGGACGGTTAACAACCAAATAACATCTATTGCCCACCTGTGCCTCTGCTTACCTACTTCAATTTTAGTTGTTAAACAGTAAATAAAGTCTGGATCATCTCCAACAATAAACACACGGCAATACTTCAACAACTGTGGCATTTAATGACACGCAACAGCACTTGAGCAAGCGACTACAACGCGCAAGTCCAACTATCTACCAAACAACAGGTAATAGGATGTGTCCAAGGCAATATAAGGCTGCAAGGGATATCACGGGTACGAAAACTAGAGCATCGCAACACAGATAGCAATAGATCAACAGGAGGAGATAAATACTATAAAAGTAAGATAGGTAGAAAGGGGGAGATGCTCGCCTGAAAACATTGTCGAAGATTCAACCGAAGATCGGGTCGACACTCACATCAACTCAACGGCCTAGTCCGTGAAGAAGCAAAGCACTAGCAGAAACACCGGATGCACTATTTAATACTACGGCAGAAGATCGGGCATGATGCATGTATGATGTATGACATGGCAAGGATGCGGTACAATCAGGCCATATTAAGCGGAACCGGGGTCCCGACATTTAATTAGGTGGTCTATGTTGTTTAGATACCCTGCACTTTAGATGTTGTCTTAACAGGGCAAGATAAGTTACCGGTTCGCTACACAAATTTAAATGAGGCCAATATAAGACTAGATTTGCCCGCATATGGGCCCCATATTTAATTAGAGGTGAATCGGCATAAGGCCCCCAAACCACACAATATGCATGCGAGATGAACAATTAATATGCGACAAGTTGTATTATATTATAAAATAGGGTTTCGGGAAGGGGTTCACACATCTGGGGTCGGAGATCTTGGGGTTCCGAGGGGTTCAGGGTCGGTCTCAGGGTTCGGCGGGGAAACGACTCGACGAGATCGGATACAAGATGGAGAAATTGTCATGACGGAGAACTTGGATCCAAGCGGTAGATCTTGCCGTCGCGAAGATCTTGTCGGGTCCGTGTTGTTGGTCTTGTCGTTTCATGGCGGAGATCTTGGCGTCCCGAATCTCGGCGTCTTCGGGTTCGAGAGGAAGAACTTGGCGTGCCGGGACGAAGAACTTGACGTCATCTGGTTCCATGTCGACGGTCTTGGTGTCCTCGATGGAGAACTCGGTGTAGCCGTGACGACGGCCTTGGCGGTTATCGGGTTCGGTCTTCGGATCCGGGTCGGCGCGCCCGAGGTCTCGGCCTTTGGTTTCCAAGATAACGAAGAAACACCAGATGGGTCTTGGGATCCGTGAAGGAGTTCATGGCGTTCCTGTGCCCAGGGTTCGTGTGGCGATTCTGTTGTCGATGGAGAGCTTGTTGATACCGGGGCCTTCAGGAGATCTTGGTAAGATTCTCGGTTCGGTCTGCCTCTCGAATAACATTGGCCAGAGGCGACGGATGAACCGAAACATCCCGGGGCAATGTCACATATCCAACAACCACCACACAGTAACAAGACGCCACCAGGACGGCACCAACCCGACCTGGTACTGCAGCAACAAACAAGAGCATAGGAGAAAGGCAGACTTTCTCGGAACAACTGGCCGGGGCACGGTCTTGCAGAAGACGGCAGGGAGGACGACGCAGGAAGGTAGGCTTAAGGAGGAGCTCGAGAGGCACGGAGGGGCGCAGTCGGCGCACCGGCCAGAGAGCAGCGGGATGCAGCGGTGCCTCGCGGGGACGACGCCGGTGAGCCGGACGATGCCGTGCAGGGCCCGAGCGATGAGGGGACCGAAAGCACAGAGGGAGAAGAAGCGTCGTGGGCCAGAGGCCCCGGTGGCGGCTATAGAGGCGGGAAGGCATCTGGCGGCGGCAGAGGCGGCGAGGGGCGCGGTGGGCGGGAGGCCTGGCGGAGCCAAAGCGCCAGGCGGGTTCGGGTCCCAGTGGCGGCTCCTGCGGAGGGAGGAGGCGGCGAGGCCGAGGAGGCCCTGCTCCGGCCAGAGGAGGAGGCGGCGGTGGCGGCGCGGAGAGGATGAAGAGGCGGCTCGGCGAGGCAAGGCCGGGAGGGGCAGGTGGAGGATCGCGGTGGTGGCGGCTTGAGCCCAGCTGTGAGGATTGAAGGAGTGGCGGCGGCGGCCGGAGGATCTGCAGGAGGGGAGGTGGAGAGCCATGGCAGAGGAGAGAGCAGAGGGCACGGGTGCTTTCATGGTGAGGCCAGCTGGGAGAGAGAGGGCAGGGGAGGAGAGAGGAAGAGGAACAGGGAGCGGGTGACTCGGGCAGGTGTGGTCGGGTGGGGCCAGAGGGGGGGGGCAGGGGACTGGGTCGGGGTCGCGTGCGAGGTGGGGGAAAACAGGGGAGTGGGAGTGGGCCAGAGGGTGGGGATGGGGTTGACTGGGGAGGTGGACAGGTGGGGACGTGGGCAGGTAGGCACGCGGTGGGGCCCGGGTGTCAGGGAGTGGAGTGGGGTGGGTGCGTTCTATGGTGTGCGTGCTCTGCGTGTGTGCTATGTGGGGTAGGGTGGGACAGGTGGTGAGTGGGGAGTGAGAGGGGAGGTGGCCAGGTGGAGGGCTAGGATTGGTTAGGGGAGAGAGGAGAGATGAGGTGGCGAGAGGGGATTGGGTGGGGTGAGGTGGCTGGAGGGGTGGGTAGACTAGGTTGGGTAGTTTTAGGATTTTGGTGGACCGATTGGTTTTGTACTGGGGGTGGCCAACTGGGTCGGATCGGCCCGGTTCGGCTGCCCCCTAAAAATAATTCAATATTTTATTATTTACAAAACGGGACTTTTGCAAACCGTTGACCGACAAACAAATTAATCCGGAGACCCGGTTTTGTGTTTGAAAAAAGACGGGGCGTTTAGAAACAATTCCGAAAATAGTTTTATGCAAGCAAATGCAAGATGATGACGATGCTCAAATGCAAAATGGCATGATGACATGAGCATGTGGTCATAATGATGCAATGCACAAAAACAACGCGATTTTCTAGTAGTGGTTTTGCGGGATGCCACAGGTTAGCCCGAGCCGCTTCATCCCACCAACCCGCAAGATGCAAAGTACACAAGAAGCAATCGACAACAAAAGCATCAACACCCACAATGACCATTGTGTTCTACTCGTGCAACAGATCTACATATAGACACGGCTCTGATACCACTGTAGGGGTTTGTAGCATGGAAAACAAAAAAATTCTACCGCATGCAAACAAACAAGCCAAGATCTATCTACTAGATTGTAGCAACGAGTAGATAAAAGAACTCACCCTCGAAGATTCCAAAGCGGTTAACGAGAGCAGATTCTCGTGGATGATGTAGTCGTACACTTCTGATCTCAAGATCGCGTAGACGATCCTTCCGGCGCTGCGTTCCGGCAGCTTCATCAGGTCACCGATCGATCGATTAAGACCTTCCTATCCCTTGTTCCGGTGGAGGTTGTAGCACTCTCCTCGTGATTCCGGCAGCCTGACGTGGCGGAAGTAGAGGAGATCTCAGGCTTCGCCTTAAGCCGGAGCGAGTATGGTGGACTATGAGAGAGCCTCGGTGATCTAGGGTTTAGACACACCAAGGAGAGGGAGCAAGGCCAGCGGCTAGGGCAAGAGGTTAGCCCCAACTCGGCAACTTGGCAAACCCTAGAGGCGGCGGAGACAATGGTGGAGGCCGGCGGCTAGGGTTTAGGTTTAGAGGAGAGAGGTGTGTGTCTTGGAGGGGCAGACCTGCCCCTCCTTATATAGGTGGGAGGGCACGGCCAAGGGGAGGGGAGTCCCTCCCCAACTCGGCCTCCTTGGCCGGCGGTGGAGGGAGAGGAACTCCTCCCCAAGTAGGTTTCCTACTCTCCCTCCACCAAGCAAACTTGCCGTTTGACTTTTCAAATTGGCGTTTGACTTTTCAAACTTGGATTTGATTTATCCCTTTATTTTGCTCAGAGATGACACCTAGTACATGATGCAACCATTCCAACTTGTAATGACACATTCATGTACCCTTCCCCTCCGGAGTGCCGGACCTTCTGGAACCTTCTAGAACATTCCCGATGAAAACACCGAAATCATTCTCCAACTCCGAAACAGGACTTTCCTTATATGAATCTTATTCTTCGGACCATTCCGGATCTCCTCGTGATATCCCGGATCCCATCCGAGACTCCGAACAACATTCGGTCTCTTATTCATCATTCCATAACTACTCAACAACATCGAATCCTTAAGTGTGTCTCCCTACGGTTCGTGAATTATGTGGACATGACTGAGAAACTTCTCCGATCAATAACCAATAGAGGAATCTGGAAATTCATATGGCTCCCACATATTTCTACGATTACTTTGCGATCGAATGAACCACTTACATACGATACCAATTTCCCTTTGTCTCACGATAGTTTACTTATCCGAGGTTTTGATCGTCGGTATCTCTGCATACCTAGTTCAACCTCGTTACCGATAAGTACTCTTTTCTCGTTCCCGTGATATGTGATCCCTTGTGAGCCAGTCACATGCTTGCAAGCTAATTGGATGACATTCCACTGAGAGGGCCCAACATATATCTATCCGTCATATGGATGGACAAATCCCACTCTTGATCCATGTGTCTCAACCCATACTTTCCGAACACTCAATGCCATCTTTATAGCCATCCAGTTACGGTGTGGTGTTTGATGTCATCAAAGCATCCTTCCGGTGATGGTGATAAGCATGATCTCATGGTCGAAGGAATTAGGTTACTATGTATCAGAAAGCTTATAGCAAATGAACTATATTAAATGACTTGATCTTTATGCTACACTTAACTATAGGAGTATGTCCATCACATCATTATCCTAATAATATGATCCTGTTGTTAATAACATCTCTATGTTCATGATCAGGAAACCATGATCATATATTAACCAACAAGCTAGTTTAACAAGAGGCTTTACTAGGGACTCTTTTATGTTTTACAAATCACACAAGTATTAATGTTTCCATTTAATACAATTATAGCATGGTATGTAAACATTTATCATAAGTATGAAGATATGATAATAACCACTTTATTATTGCCTCTTGGGCATATCTCCAACAGTAACTTCACTCATCTCTCGGGTGGCGCCACACACATCTAGGCAGAAGGGAGGCACCCACAAGATTTTATGTGACGGCATGATGTCTCGGAAGGGAGATGGGAGGAAATAGCGGGCCTAAGAGAGCCGGCTGTAGTGTGATCTTCGGACAACAGTTTGCTCTTGGGCGATAGCCAACTTCGGGTTGTTGGGTAGACATCTGGGAACTGTCCGACGATGGAAGGGGCAACGGTGCAGGCTTCACGAGAGTAGGGTAAGAACTCATAAGCAAATGTCGCGTGCTTTCTGGATACTTCACGATTTACCCATAAGAGGTCGTTTGGCTCCCATCATTTGGGGTTGAAATCAAGGAATACAGTTGTGATTCCAGAAATCAACCTGTTTGACTACCACGGAATTGGTTACGGAATTCATTTGCAAATTCCATTGTTTTCATTTCATGCCTAACCTTAATTCCTTTTGATACCCTGTCATATTTATGTGGAATTGCCAAATGAAATAGTATCATCAATGTTATTTTATTTCATTTCTACCAAATAAAATGAAACGATGGGAGCCAAACAAGCTCTAAGACTCCTTTTCGGATTTATGTTTTTGAGAACATTACGTGAAATCTCCACTTTACACAAAAGTGCCGCCTTTTTCTAGTTACCGTAACATTGTTAGATCATAATGACAGATAATATTATGTTGAGAAGTGATGAAATTTTTTCTAAAATGTTAATGCTTACCATTCAGGTTGGATAGACTTTAATTACTGAAATAAACTTTTTTTTGCTTTATAAAGTAGAACAACACTATGATACTTCGCATAGTTCTCAATCATCTTCACGGGAAAATCCAATCTATATATAGTACTCTCGCACATAACATGGGTTTCACTTAGTGTTATAACGTATCCACTACAATATAGACTTAATTAGGCACTCTTCTCTTGGAATGGTGTCAACGGTAAACCAAGAATACCATATGGTGAAACTAATTGATACCATTGTCACTAATTCTATTATGGAGCCTCGTGGGCCTCACTGCATCTTACACACGTCCTCAACATCGCATTACAACCTCTTCAATTTAGCTGGCTGTAGAATACAGGCAGATATCGATCGCCACCACAGCTGTTCAGGTAGACCAATAAGTTCACCTATGTTGCATTAGGTTTATCGTTTATTAGTGTGCAATACTAAGCATTAATTTAGTGCAAAGTAAATCTTCACCTCTGCACGGCCCAAAGCATGCTCTTCACCTTGTTGGATTTGATTTTTGCGAAAATGTGAGTTGGAGGGATGTGATCCATGAAAGGCAAAATCTCGAATAGTAAAACACTGAGTGGAGGTAAACCAAGTATTTAGTACTACCTAATTGGGTTACACCAAGAGTATATCTAGCTGATCAAGAGAGCAAAGCTTGGTCTTTTGCGCAGGGCACTGGGACATCCTGTTTCGCCGTTCCTTCAATACGGCTGAAGCGGCGGAACTCCGGCGCCTGATGGTGGCCCTCCCTGCCGCCCTCTCCAGGTCCCCCGACTCGGCCTCTTGGCGGTTGATCCCTTCCGGGGAGTTCTCCGTGGGCTCGGCCTACCGCGCCCTCTTCCAGGGCTCGGAGCTGCATTGGACTTCTCCCCTTTGGAAGGCCCCCCTCCCCCTCAGTATTCATATTTTCATTGGCGGCTGCTCCGTGACCGGCTGTCGTCGGGGGTCGAGGTGGCCAAGCGTAATGGCCCGGGCAACGGTCGCTGTCCCCTATGCGGGACACCGGAGACCTGCGCCCATATTATGTTATCGTGCTCGGCGGCGCAGTTTCTGTGGAGCTTCGTCCGGGAGGCCCTGGGTTCGTCCTGGCAGGCGCGGGATCTGGGGGAGTTCCTGCAGCTTCAGGCTAACAGAGCAGGAAGCGGGCACCGCCTCTTCTGGCTCATGTTTGCGGCCATGTCTTGGACGTTGCGGAATATTCGGAACAAGATGGTGATTGAGAGGATCTTCCCGACTCGGGCGTCTGGCTCTATTTTTGCTCTGCTTGCCTTCTTACAGCAGTGGTCTCCCCTGGTGCAGCAGCGTGACCGGACAGCCTTCGATGAGATCTGGCGGGCCTTGAGGACGGCGGCGCTCCCCTTCTCGGCTCCGACCTCTTCACTTGTCGCCCCCTGAGGGGCATGGTGGTCCTCGTTGGTGGTCCCCTCTTTTTTGTTTTTCTCTTGGGCCTTGTTGTGCTGTAGCCCCAGCGGACGCTCGTTCCTTTCTCTTTTTGTCTTGGCTTCGGCCGTGCTGGTTGGTTGTATGTCTGTACTGCTACCTGGATGTTGCTTTATTTATAAAGCGGGGCGAAAGCCTGGTTCGAAAGAGAGCAAAGCTACTTCAAGTGTAAATCTGGGATGATGAACAGTCCTGATGCTTCCACGACCTAGGATGTCTATGAGCTTTATTAAGCGACATTGTGAAAAAACTCAAATAGCTACCAGTTTTCATATATTTTGTGTGATAGCAACTACTAAGCTCAACTCCTTGCTCGGCTAAGGTGTAAAGAATGGCTTCTTGATGAACAATGGTCATTTTTAAATCTGTCTTCTCACGCTTAAATAGGATTCTACTGCCTCACCTTAAATAAGAGCAGTACTGCATTAACTTGGATGTCATGTGATGCAGCAACCATGCTGCTTTCATGATTTTTTCAAATGCGGTCATAAGGCCCACATGGGCATCCATATGTATGCTCTGATAGCTACGTGGTAGTTGTTCATTCTCATATTCTCTAAGCTAAATAACTCTTGTGTCTTAAGGAAAATAGAAAGAGCCCCTTCCTTTCCCTTACAAAAACTCTCGGATGGTTAATCGACGTGGCATTTTGTTCGCTTTGGTACACACCTAATGGTCAATCACTAGCAACCCAGAAGTTGTGCTTCTTGATGGTGATACTTCACAACATTTCACGTCAACTTGATTTACACGTTGTTCTGACTTTTTTTTCTCTTTTTTTTGTCTTTGGTATGGTGCCGTGTTTAGTGCATCTGCTCACTCTTATCTACTTTGTTTTGTTAGTATCCAATGATCGGTTGGGGTTTTCTGTAGACTCCTTGAATTCTTTTAGTGAATGAATATGACAAATTGTGGCGGAGTATCCACTAGAGGAAAAAGGGCCATCCGTTCGCGACCCCTCGGAGCATTAGTCCCGGTTGCGCCACCAACCGGGACTAATGTAACGCTGCGTCGGTTGGAGGCGGCACGGGGCCAGGGCATGGGTCCCGGTTGGTAAGGGCATGCGTCGGTTGGAGCCACCAACGGGACTAAAGGTTTACACAGCCACGTGGCGTGTACGCCTTTAGTCCCGGTTCTTGGCTCAGCACTAAAGACCTCTTGCCCTCTATAAATGCGCCCAGCCCCTCTACCTCCACTCTGTTTTTCGAATGGTGTAAGGTGTGAGGGTGTGTGCTAGTTTTTCTCATGCATGCATTGAAGGTGTTTGTTGAAATGTTTGAGTGAAAAATCCGTTGAATTTATCATAGAACAAAAATATAGAAGTTGTCCGAGACGCTTGAGCTTTCTCCTCTTTATTTCCCTCGATCGAGGTTAGCAATCTTATCTTTTCTAGGTCATTGATACAATTCATGTGTCGGTGTGAATTGGTTATTTCACTATTTATGATGTCCTGTTTTTGATAAACTTACTTATATGATGCAGATGAGCGGTCGAGAATGGATGTACGGTGACCGGTGGTAACGGGTATATCAAAGGCGTGGATAAATTTATCGATGTGGCTACGGCAAACAAAGAGAATGGATTTATACGTTGTCCATGTGTTCAATGTCGGAACAACAAGGAGTACTCTTCCTCGAAAATCATTCGCCACCGATTATGAAAGGTTTCATGCCCAACTATAATTGCTGGACCAAGCACGGGAAAGAGGGGTTATGATGGAAGATGGTGAAGAAGAAGATGATGATAACAACTATCATCATATGTTTCCTGAATCTGTGATACTACAATGGAAGACAATGGAGGAAAAAGGTGAAGAACGAGCATCGGATGAGCCGGTGATGAACTTGGTAGGGTCATTTCTGATGCAAGCGAGGCGTGAAACAGAAAATGAGAAGTTGAAGTTAGAGGGCATGTTAGAAGATCACAAGAAATTGTTGTACCCAAATTGTGAAGATGGCAGCACAAAGCTCGGTACCATTAATGGAATTGTTGCGATGGAAGGCAGAGTGTGGTCTAAGCGACTCCTCATTTGAAAAGATGCTGAAAATAATGAAGCGAAGTTTCCAAAACATAACGAACTTCCCGAGAGTACCTCTGAAAAGAAGACTCTCTGTCTGGGATTAGATGTGCAAAAGATACATGCATGCATTAATGACTGCATCCTCTACATGTAAGGAGTATGCGAATTTAGATAAATGCCGGTATGCAGCGTTGCGGTATAAGATCGAGAGATGACCTGGTGATGTTGAGGGAGAGCCCCTCCGGAAGAGGGTTCCTGCTAAGGTTATGTGGTATGCTCCTATAATACCAAGGTTGAAACGCATGTTCAGAAACAAAGAGCATGCCAAGTTGTTGCGATGGCACAAAGAAGACCGTAAGAAAGACGGGGAGTTGAGACACCCTGCCGATGGGTCACAGTGGAGAAAAATCGAGAGAGACTTCCCAGACTTTGCAGGTGACGCAAGGAACTTATGGTTTGGTCTAAGTACGGATGTCATGAATCCTTTTGGGAGCAGAGTTGCGATCCACGACTGGCCCGTGACTCTATGTATCTACAACCTGCCTCCTTGGTTGTGCATGAAGCGTAAGTTCATTATGATGCCAAGTGCTCATCCAAGGCCCAAGCAACCGAACGACATTGATGTGTACCTTAGGCCATTAGTTGAAGAACTCTTACAGTTGTGGGCAAACCAGGTGTACGTGCGTGGGATGAGAACAAACAGGAGCCATTAAATCTACGAGGGTTGTTATTCGTAACCATCAATGATTGGCCTGCTCTTAGTAACCTTTCGATGGACAAACAAAGGATATAAGGCATGCACCCACTGTTTAGATAAGACCGAAGGTACATATTTGCATAAATGCAAGAAGGTTGTGTACCTAGCGAATCAACGATTTCTTCCGACCAATCATCCCGTAAGAAAGAAAGGCAAGCATTTCAAAGGTGAGGCAGATCAGGAAGAAGCTGAACTCCTGCTGGTGATGATGTATTTGGTATGGTCAAGGACATAGAAGTAATCTTTGGAAAGGGTCCCGGTCAATCAGTTCCGAACGCAGCGTCAGGACACGCACCCATGTGGAAGAAGAAATCTATATTTTGGGAGCTGCCATATTGGAAAGTCCTGCGTGTCCGCTCTTCAATCGACGTGATGCACGTGTGAAGAATCTCTGCGTGAACCTGCTAGGATTCCTAGGCGTGTATGGGAAGACAAAAGATACACAAGCACGGGAGGACCAACAAATTATGAAAGACCCAAAGAACATGCATACAGATAACAAGGCGGATAAAGGCGTCACTTAAGTCCTGCCGGCTATGCTCTTACCAAAGCGAGGAAATCTTTTTGAAGTCCTTTACAGTATCAAGGTGCCGTCGGGCTTCTCATCTAATATAAAGGGATAATAAATATGGCGGAGAAAAAGTTCCAAAACCTGAAGTCTCATGGTATCACGTGATTATGTGATTGCTTCCGATTGCATTGAGGGGCTTCTACGGAAAATGTTCAGTACCCATTGTGAAGCTGTGTGCATTCCTCAATGCAATATCTCGAGGTAATCAATCCAGATATTCTGCCAAGGTTCTGAAGGATGTGGTACAATGTCTTGTTAGTTTTGAATTAGTGTTCCCACCATCCTTCTTCAATATTATGACGCATCTCTGGTTCATCTAGTGGAAGAGATTGCCATTCTCGGTCGTATTTCTGCACAATATGTTCCCCTTTGAGAGGTTCATGGGAGTCTTAAAGAAATATGTTCATAACCGTGCTAGACGAAGGAAGCATCTCCAAGGGATATGGAGCAGAGGAGGTCATTGAGTTTTGTGTTGACTTTATTCGACCTTAAGCCGATTGGTGTTTCGACTCGCGGCATGAGGGAAGACTAAGTGGAAAAGGCACTGGGAAAAGCAATGATATGTAGGGATTCTTTCACTAAAGCACACTACAGTTCTACATAATTCCACCTTGGCGCTTCGTATATCGAGGAACACAAGAATATTGTACGCTCCAAAAACCCGGGGAAGCCTGAATCATGGATTACAGATGAACACATGAAGTCTTTCAGTGGTTGGATGCGGACACATCTCTTGAATGACACCACTGTTGGAGATCAGCTATACTTGTTGGCCGCGTCACCATCTTTTACTGTATTGAATTTCCAAGGGTACGAAATAAATGGGAATACATTCTACACGATCGCCCAAGATAAAAAGAGCACCAACCAAAATAGTGGTGTCCGCTTTGATGCAATAGACGAAAATGGACAAAAGGACACATATTATGGTTACATAGAGGAGATATGGGAACTAGACTATGGAGTCTCTTTTAAGGTCCCTTTGTTTCGCTGCAAATGGGTCAACCTGAATGGGGAAGGGGTAAAGATAGACCAGTTGTACGGAATGACAACAGTGGATCTCAACAATCTTGGTTATAGAGATGAACCATTCGTCCTAGCCAATGATGTGTCTCAGGTTTTCTATGTGAAGGACATGTCCTCCAGACCGAAAAAAAGAAAAAATATGCAAACGAATACATCATATGATGAGCCAAAGCGTCACATAGTTCTTTCAGGGAAAAGAAACATCGTGGGAATCGAGGACAAGACAGACATGTCAGAAGATTATAATAAGTTTGATGAAATTCCGCCCTTCACAAAGGAAAAGACCCAAGCATTCCGTTAAGTAAAGAAGATGCTCCATGGTTACGTCAAGCGGTCATAAGGAATGACATATGCCAAGAAGTTCATGCTCATATTATGTAACTCTAGTTCATGTCTTTCGCGGTTTGTGGCTTGACAAGGATATCTTTCATGTTTGTGGCCTTTAGTCCCGGTTTTGTAGTCTCGCTTAATATTAATAAATGTCTTGAGTGTTAGTCCCATTTTGTGGCTGTACTGGAGTGCCTCTATGACCAGTTTCTTGGAGATGCCGGAGGACTGGCTCGGCATCTCCTCAAACTGGTCAGTGGTGTCCTCGCCTCGAAAACCATCTCGCAGCTTGTAACTTCACTAACTAGATCAATACGCCGGAGCTAACTAATTTCACATATTAAGGAGTGCCTCTATGACCAGATCTCGGAGATGCCGAGGAGGGCTGGCTCAAGATCTCGAACTGGCCGCAGTGGTGTCCCCGCCTCGAAAACCATCTTGCAGCTTGTAACTTCACTAACTAGATCAATACGCCTGGAGCTAACAAATTTCACATATTAGGAGTGCCTCTATGACCAGTTTCTTGGAGATGCCGAGGACTGGGCTGGCATCTCCACAAACTGGTCGTAGTGGTGTCCCTGCTCTCGAAAACCATCTTGCAGCTTGTAACTTCACTAACTAGATCAATACGCCTGAGCTAACTAATTTCACATATTAGGAGTGCCTCTATGACTTTCTCGGAGATGCCGAGGACTGGGGCTCCGCATCTCCTAAAATCGGCCGTAGTGGTGTCCTCGCTTCTAAAACCATCTTGGAGATGCCTCAAAGCTGGAGGACTGGACTCACAAGGATGCATATTTATAGTACAAGCAGCTCGGCATAATGTCGACACTCACGACATAATGTCGACACTCACCCCTATTATTAGTGTCGATTAATCTTTAGTCCCGGTTGGTGTCTCCAACCGAGACTAAGGTTCATTTTAGTCCCGTTGGTGACACCATCCGGACAAGACAAGCCGCACGACATAATGTCGACACTCACCCCTATTATTAGTGTTGTCGCCCACTGGCAATCCCTTCAACAAGTTGGTTTCTCCAACCGAGACTAAATATGAACCCTCTCTTTATATAGGCATTTCCTCTATTTATTAGGTAACACTTAAGACATTTATTAATATTAAAACCGGACAAATCGGGACTAGATAACACTCAGCCTAAAGTCACTTTAGTCATAGTCATGCCTAGTCCTATACGCAGCTTCGTGGTCTTCATCGCCGTCCATCATCATCGCCATCACCTGCCACTCGGGATCCTCGGCCCATCCATGGCATATACCAGGGCCATTCCAGCCGGATTCACGGCGGGAGAGGGGTCTCCTGAAGATGCCGCCATCACGGGATGGTGGGGCTGTGGCGGGTGGACTCGTGGCACCGTATGGCGAGGATGGTCTCCCCGGATGTAGCGCATCACTGATGATAGTACGGTTCGCCCACCATAGACGACGGCCGACTTCGTTGTGGTTCACCGGTGGCGGCCATCACCCTCTGGCGAGCTCCCTTCCCGCCTATTAGCGAAGAAGGCATTCCAGTGTCATAGTTGTCGGGATCCCACTGGGATCCATCCGCCTCGGCATGAGCTCGTGGTAGAAGTGGTTTGATGGTCACTGGCAAGGAACCTTGAGGGACAGAGGGACAGAACCCCTCCAGCCAAAGATCCGGCCGGGCGGTACCGGCAGTGGACAAGGGTAGTTGAGGCGCACAGCCGGTCTCCTTGAGGGTCGAATGGCCCAGGGCGTTGTCCATTGTTCTAAGAGAGGAAGGTGTGGATGTGTGGATAGCCATGACACGATCACCCTAAATATAGAGGAAAGGGCGGAAAACTTGGCATGAAGCTTTGGGAAATGGCGAAATATCTTTAGTCCCGTTAGTGACTACATCCGGACTAAAAGCTCTAGTAGAAAGGAAAGGGGAAAACTTGGCGGAAGAGGTGAAATGGCGGGAAAAATACCAGACTTGGTATATTGATCATGTTTCAAAAAACCTTCACAAAATGACCTATCATGTTCGAGGTTTCATGGCTTTCGTCCAAATGACCGATGTTATGTCTTGAATCACGGCATAGTTTGTGATGTTGTGCCCATATTATGCATGTGTGTGGACATTGGTATGGAGAACAATGTTGCAGGAGGAAGTTTTCCTTTTCGCACGAAAAGCCCTTTTCCATTTTCCGAGCAAAAAACGGGTCGCTTTGTGAAGTAACCACCAAAATGTTTCACAATGCTACCGTCCCATTTTCCTAAAATACTAGAGCACCTTACATGGACTATCTCCCAACCGGTACATCTCAAACCTTTTCGTCCATCCCGGTAAAAGGATAAATGTCCGCCGAATCCAGGAAGTGGCTCCGTTTGTACTAGCTACATGATCTGTCGCCTGTGATTTTTGAAAAATCATTTTAGACTCGCAATATGTGGTTTCTTCAGAGATCCAATGCAAGTTCTAACGATGCCCGCCCCTATCTTCATGCACACCGTTCACCATAGTTAGAAATTCAGATAATTCAAAACGGGCATAATAAATTCAAAAAATCTGAACAATGAAAATCCTTCGGTGGTGTCATATTATGTTACATAGTTGAAAGGAAAATACCAGACTTGGTATATTGATCATGTTTCAAAAAAACCTTCACAAAATGACCTATCATGTTCGAGGTTTCATGGCTTTCGTCCAAATGACCGATGTTATGTCTGAATCACGGCATAGTTTGTGATGTTGTGCCCATATTATGCATGTGTGTAGACATTGGTATGGAGAACAATGTTGCAGGAGGAAGTTTTCCTTTTGTCGCACGGAAAAGCCCTTTTACATTTTCCGAGCAAAAACGGGTCGTTTTGTGAAGTAACCACCAAAATGCCGCTTCACAATGCTACCGCCCCATTTTCCTAAAATACTAGACCACCTTACATGGACTATCTCCCAACCGGTACATCTCAAACCTTTTCGTCCATCCCGGTAAAAGGATAAATGTCCGAATCAAGGAAGTGGTCCGGTTTGTACTATGGTACATGATCTATCGCCTGTGATTTTTGAAAAATCATTTTAGACTCGCAATATGTGGTTTATTCAGAGATCCAATGCAAGTTCTAACGATGCCCGCCCCTATCTTCATGCACACCGTTCGACCATAGTTAGAAATTCGATAATTCAAAACGGAATAATAAATTCAAAAAATCCGAACAATGAAAATCCTTCGTGGTGTCATATTATGTTACATAGTTGAAAGGAAAAATACCAGACTTGGTATATTGATCATGTTTCAAAAACCTTCACAAAATGACCTATCATGTTCGAGGTTTCATGGCTTTTGGCCAAATGACCGATGTTATGTCTTGAATCACGGCATAGTTTGTGATGTTGTGCCGATATTATGCATGTGTGTGGACATTGGTATGGAGAACAATGTTGGAGGAAGTTTTCCTTTTTCGCATGAAAAGCCCTTATCCATTTTCTCCGAGCTTAAAAACGGGTCGTTTTAAAAAATTAATATTCAAAAATAGAATATAAGTTAATTCATTTTAAAAGGTTACATTAATTATTTTTTAAAAATAGAATATGTTTTTGAATTATTTATTCAAATCCATACACTTCTTATGTTTAAAGTTTTTCTAAATTCCAAATTGATATTAAAAAAATATAAGTTAATTCATTTTTAATTGTAAATGGTTCATATTTTAAATGGTTACATTAATTATTTTTTAAAACAGAAAATGTTTTTGAATTATTCATTTAAATCCAAACACTTTTTATGTTTAAATTTTTTCTAAATTCCAAATTAATATTCAAAAATATAAGTTAATTTATTTTAAAAGGTTACATTAATTATTTTTTAAAAATAGAATATGTTTTTGAATTATTTATTCAAATCCATACACTTCTTATGTTTAAAGTTTTTCTAAATTCCAAATTGATATTAAAAAAATATAAGTTAATTCATTTTTAATTGTAAATGGTTCATATTTTAAATGGTTACATTAATTATTTTTTAAAACAGAAAATGGTTTTGAATTATTTATTCAAATCCAAACACTTTTTATGTTTAAAGTTTTTCTAAATTCCAAATTAATTATCATTTAAAAAACAATACAAATTTAAACCCCAAAATAAAAAATAAGGCGGGAACAGAGAGAAAATACCTGAAATTTTTTGAAAACAGGGGAATATGTCCCGGTTGGAGCCACCAACCGGGACTAAAGACCCCCTGCGCGCCAACCCTTGGTCTGCTGAAAATATTGGAGTATAGGTCCCGGTTGGTGGCTCCAACCGACATATATCTTTAGTCCCGCTGGAGCCACCAACCGGACATATTCTCCCCTTATACACGACGCCTGCCTCTCCTTCCCTTCTCCATTCTCTCAACTCCGACGCGCAAGATAGGAAGACGCCGCCGCCCGCCGTCGCTCACGCCTCTTTCCGCCGTGCGCATGCGTTCTTCCCTCTTTCTCCTCGCGGTTCTCTCCTCTCGCAAACGGAATCGCCAACCTCGTTGCCTTCCGACCCGACAAAGCTCGGCTGCCGATTAGCTCACCTTCGCCTCGCCGATTCCAAGACCCCACGCCGAGCACCGTGGTGATTCTTGTGCTCGTGGCACCCTCCGCTTGCCTCCTAGATCTTTGTAGCCACCGCGTGCGCTTCGCTTGTGAGCTCCGCCGCCGCCGCAAGCCTCACTGGGTGACCCTAAAGGCGACGCCACCACTATGTGGTTCCCTTGTCACGCTTCTTTCCAGCGCCCCTCACAGCGTCGGGTGGCCAGATCGTCGCCCGACCACCGCCGACGCCTCCCGCGCCGCGTCGACGTGGCGCCACGTACACGGGTGGACCCAGATCGCCTAGGGCCCCTAGTCGATGGTTGTGGGTAGGAGCAGCCGGTGTAGAAAGTTAGGGATAGGGTTGATGACGCTGTGGTGCAAGAATGGCTTAATCCTTTTGTAAATGTTTAAAATAGCAGAAATTAATATAATTTGTAAAATCAATAACTAATTCATATTTAATCATAAAAATATGTATAATGTATCAAAATGTTCAAATTTGAGAGCCATGTGTCTAAGCAAAAATGTTTTCTGTTTCTGTTTGTTTAAATTCATAAATGGTTTAATTAAATCCATAAATTGATATAATATTGTAAATTCAATAATTAATTATTTATAACTCAGAAAAATACAAATAATATATCAAAATGTTCGTAAAAAATGAGATCTAACTATTTAACCTCAAGTTTCTCCCACTTAGAACAAATCCACCCTCTCATGTGTTCGGAGTTTCTCCGAGTTAGGTTTTCACCCTCGGAACCCCGATTAAATCATCGAGCATTTCTTAGGGTTACATTCCAATGCAAATTAGCTTGTCATATCATCATACTTGCTTGAGCATTGCATCGATGCCATGTGTTGATTGTTTCCCTTTCTTTTTGGTGTTTGGATTATTAGTGTTATTATTAGTTAGGTATTATTAGGTTTATTAATTAGTTTGGTATTATTGGTCTTCGCCCCACTGGTCACCACCGTGGGTAGCCCTGCACCGATTCACATTTTCAAGCAACTTAGGTGCATGTGGGTTCGACGATGTGCCTATCTACTACACTTTCTCTTTCATTTTTATTATTGTGTATGTATATATTAGGGTTTCTCAATTAGGGTTTATATCTCTCAACATACTTAACTTTCTCCTTTAGCTTTGACTTATTCGTTTTTCCACCTATGCAGAAAATGTGGACCCACACGTCAGAGACGAAGAAAAGGAAGAGTTAATCCAAGGTGTGATCCGCGGGGAAGAAAATTTAGATGTATCAACGTTTACGAACAACTCCGGTGAGGTGATCCTCTTTTACCGAGTAGACAACTTGTTTGAGGTTGAAGGTGTTGCCTTCATGAGAGAAGGCGATGCCTTGTGTGTCGAGAAGACGAGCTCCGCAAGGTGCATGTAATATAAATCAATTCATTAATTAATCATCTGCTATCTATATAGAAATAGTAGACGATCTTTCTTCTTTTAGCCCTCGGATCGAAGGAATCTCTTGAAAAGAGCAGATGAGGCCCAAAAAAGTTACAAGACCATGAGAGGTTCAGGATCGAAGATGTCGTCAAGACGGCAAACCGACGGCTCAAGTTGTCGCAACAAATTTGTGGCACAATGCGGAGTAATCGTTAGGGACTTAATCCCGATCACCATTAGAAATTGGAATAGGCCTACTAATGAGGATGAAGAGGAACATGTTTATTTGTCCCTAACCACGCCAAAGATTTCTTGTGGAAGAAGCTCATGGTTAATTTCAAACTAGAAGATAGAGCTGGATCCAAATGCGGAGGATCCAGTTGAGGACGCCTTTACAACATGGGAGAGCCATGGAGGCTAAGGTCGGGTGGGCTTTGAAGAAGATGGCCCTGTTTCACCAACTGGAAGAAAAGATTGCACCTTGACTATGTCGTGAAAAGAAGACTCGATTTCAAGAATATTCAGTTTGAGAAGATAAAACCATTCGGGATGAGTTTGTGGAATACAAGAAATCGAGAAAAAACTAAGAAAATGTAAAACGAATAAGTGAATCTTGCTAAGAAGAAGTATCACCATACTATGGGGCAAGGTGGCTACAAGGTTGGCATTCCTAAGTGGGAGAAACTTGAGCAGGAACTGCGTGATAAAAATATCACCCAGGCAGATGCGATTGGGTAGAACGTGCAAGGAATTGGTTTTACGGGCATGGGGGCACGTTGGACTCGGAAGGGAGGTGTATATATAACATACGACATAAAGAAGACCCCTTGCCAATCGAGAGGATGAGAAAAGCAGTAAAGGTTGTTAAAGATGGGGACTTCATTCCCGATAGAGAGAATGATGATCTCACACTCGCCCTTGGAAATAAGGAACATAATGGATGAACACGAGGCACAATAGGCTCCCAATCATGGAGGACTGGGTTTCCCGAAGAGAGGAAGAAATATCCTGATAGAAGCCGTCAGAGGAGTAAGGATAGGGCGGCAGTTGAAGTAGAAAGTCAGAAAGAGCGAATGCGTTTAATTGAAGAACGATTAAAGCAACAACAAGATGAAATTAACACACTTAAAGAGCAAAGTACTACTGGCCCATCTCAGCAGCACACTGCATTCGATGCTACCCGCCTATCGAATAATCGAAAAAGCAGTGTGGCTTCCACCGAGGTCCCGGGTGATGACAATGGCGATGACGATGATGCACCGACGATGGATCCTGTTGGCTACCCAGTGGATGATATTCTGCGAGCTACATGTCAAAGTTGTGAACATATCAATGAAGGTGGCGGTCGTCTATGCCTTACCAATTGGACCCACACCAACTTACCACTGTCGTCCGGTTCCAGAGGGCTACGCTATTGTCGGCGTGGATGAAATCATGCCCACCTTTGATGTTTTGGATCTTCACTACCCTTTGGTGAAGGGATGATCGTCTTGGGTGGCAAAACGTCACCATTCTATGGCGAAGGATTGTATCGTGCTTCAAATCACACGCCAAGGCCATCTTCGCCGCCTCACCCGTCTCCGCCGAGGTCGCCGCCCTTGGGCAGTCGTCTTCGTCGCCTCACCCGGCTCGTCGCCTCACCAATCTCGGTGCCATCGCCGTGGGAGCCATCGCGGCCTCAGATAAAAAGCGTAGCGTCACAGCTCTTGTCGTAAGCAATCGCCGAAACGTAAACAAGAGCCTCTTCCAAAAGTACCAACGGTTCCTCCCAAGAGAGCTTATGGTATCAAGAGGAGATCTGGCGATCGTTGATGCGGAAGCAATGCGTTTTAAGCTGTCGAGGCGGCCGAAAGAGCGAGTTCCCAACACCAAAGAAGAAAAGCCAAAGTGTTGAAAATGCTAAAGAATCTTCATCAACCCGAGCCAAAGCTGTCATCGACTATGAGCGTTCTATTCTCAAGTCACATGCAGCACAAAAGCCTCAAGAGCGATCTGCAAGCGGAAATCTGTTGCCCGGCTCGGAGAACAAGAAAAAGCAGACTTGCGCCCTCTCAAGGTGATTTCTCAAACCAATGTGGGTCGAGCAAATATGGGGCCAAAGAGCAGATGATCCGTAGGTAGTTACTGTCACGGAGAAGCCGCTGCTCAAGGTATGAGTATTGCCCAAGTACTTATCGATTAGAGTTCTTCCGTGAGTGAAGTAGCATACCAATACCAAAGACGGAAAACCTCTCGTCAAACTCGAGGAGGTAAACAATCTTCCAACAAAATGCGAAGATTGCATAAGCTGTACATGCATGCCACAAGGGTGGGCTAACTGGATAGTCTTGAGGGTTACAAAAAGCATCATGGGAAAGATAAGGATGACATGATATCCATTGAATTTGATGAACTATTTCAATTATTCAATCAAGACGCCTTGGACAAATCGATTATGAGTGCCTATTGTCCGTAAGTACTAATTCGTAATTAATTTAGTCTCCATCTATATTATTTTGTTTATTGCATGTATATAATCATCTTTGTAATATGCAGAATGAAGATTCTCGAATGCGAGAGGACAAATCTATGATATTGGCTTCATTGACCCATATTGGGTTCATGAAGCTAATCTCAAAATAAGCCCCGGATACGGAGGATAATATAGTACACGCGTTAAGGTTTCAAGAAACCAAAGGAAATACTATTTCCTTACAACTTCCAAAGTGAGTGTTATTGTTTTGTATACACTTTCTATTTCGCACTCGATGTTAAGTATATAATTGATTAGTTCATTCGCAGTAACACTATATTCATTAATCTTTCAACTTGACAAAGGGCGGTACTAGTCATGGACTCAAACATAAACCCTTGAGACGTGGAAGGACATGCAGATCCTTCTCCAGCGGTAATTCTAATCATTACGACACTATATCGGCAACGTTCGTGAATTTTATGATATCAAGTACTTAATAACTTATTTTATTCGTTTTCTACGCCGGGCAGCGCTTGGAAACGGTTCACCAAGAAGGCTAGGGGTGTTTGGAAAGAGGAGCTTACATTTCTGTAGGGGTTCGTAGCATGGAAAACAAAATTTTCTATCGCATACAAACAAACAAGCCAAGATCTATCTACTATATTGTAGCAACGAGTCGATGGTATAACTTACCCTCGAAGATTCCAAAGCGTTTAACGAGAGCGGATTCTCGTGGGTGATGTAGTCGTACTCTTTCCGATCTCAAGATCGTGTGGACGATCCTTCCGCCATGTTCGATTAGCGCTTCATGATCGATCACCGTTCGGTACTGACGAAGACCTTCCTCTCCCTTGTTCCAAAGAAGCCGGAGGTTGTAGCACTCTCCTCGCGATTCCGGACTGTGTGGTACCTAAGTAGAGGGAAATCCTGAGGGCCGTCTTAAGCCGGTAGTATGGTGGAGCTTATGAGAGAGGCTATTAGTGGTCTAGTAATTAGACACACCAATTAGAAGGCTCTAATCCGCTGGCTAAAGCAATTAGAAGCTCTAAACCAAAACGGCTCTAAACCGGAGATTTAGAGGTAGGAACTTGTGTGTCTAGGAGGGGAGCCCTGCCCCTCCTTATATAGATGGGAGGGGCTGGCGTCGGGGAGGAGGAGTCCTCCCAACTCGCCTAGGGCTGGGCCGGCACTGGAGGAGTCCAACTCCTCCTCGTTGGTTCCAACTCCTCTTGCTTGTTTCCCACAGTTTCGCTTCCCACATTCTGTTATCCGCTTGACTTTCAAACTGGCAATTTGACTTTCATGTTTTTGGAACAGCAAGAACACTTAGTACATGATGCAATCATTCCAATATGTAATGACACATTCATGTACCCTCCCCCCAGTCTTGGGACAATCCGAACCTTCTAGAACATTCCCGATGAAAACAGGAATCATTCCGAACTCAAAGCAGGACTTTCCTTATATGAATCTTATTCTCGGACCATTCCGGATCACCTCGTGATATCCCGGATCCCATCCGAGACTCAACAACATTCGGTCTCTTTCTCATAATACCATAACTACTCAAACAACGTCGAATCCTTAAGTGTGTCTCCCTCGGTTCGTGAATTATGCGGACATGATCGAGACACTTCTCCGAACAATAACCAATAGAGGAATGGAAATTCATATGGCTCTACATATTTCTCGATTACTGCGATCGAATGAACCACTTACATACGATACCAATTTCCCTTTGTCTCACGATACTTTACTTATCCGAGGTTATGATCGTCGTGATCTCTGCATACCTAGTTCAACCTCGTTCGATAAGTACTCTTTTCTCGTTCCGTGATATGTGATCCCTTGTGAGAGTCACATGCTTGCAAGCTAATTAGATGACATTCCACCGAGAGGGCCCAGTATATCTATCCGTCATGTGGATGGACAAATCCCTCTTGATCCATGTGTCTCAACCAATACTTTCCGACCACTCAATGCCACCTTTATAACCACCCGATTCGGTGTGGTGTTTGATGTCATCAAAGCATCCATCCGGTAAAGGTGATATGCATGATCTCATGGTCGAAGGAATTAGGTTACTATGTATCAGAAAGCATATAGCAATTGAACTATTGAAATGACTTGATCTTTATGCTACGCTTATCTATAGGAGTATGTCCATCACATCATTCTCCTAATGATATGATCCTGTTGTTAATAACATCTCTATGTTCATGATCAGGAAACCATGATCATATATTAACCAACAAGCTAGTTTAACAAGAGGCTTCACTAGGGACTCTTATTTTAGTTTACAAATCACACAAGTATTAATGTTTCCGGTTAATACAATTATAGCATGGTATGTAAACATTTATCATAAGTATGAAGATATGATAATAACCCACTTTATTATTGCCTCTTGGGCATATCTCCAACAGTCTCCCACTTGCACTAGAGTCAATAATCTAGTTTCAACCTTTGTGTATATAACACCTATGGATTTCCGGTGTTGTATGTACACGATTGCTAGTGGTCAATCGATCTCGGATCGACACTTCAGTCCGTGTGTAATTGCATGTCTTTGCGTCTCTACGCATCACTCATTCTCTAATGAGATGGCTTTGTATAAATTTGGTCTTTCGGTGTGACCTTTAGCTCTTTGGGGTTAAAACATGTTGATAATATTGTCGCACAATATATCTTCATAGTATTATTATCACTGTGAACTACACCTAGTTTGATAACAAACTTCTTGACACAAATGCCCTCCTTCTTTGCTATAATAAGGTCATATACTTAGTATTTTGTTGTAGTATCTGTCACAATGTCTTAACTTTGGAACTCATCCAAATCCATTATGGAACTCACTTTCCATTATATTGTGCCACCCTTAGTTTAGATTGAGATAAACTTTAATTTGTACTTTGTGACAAAACTAGTATCAATGTAGTACTTTTACAATGAACTAACCATCTATTTGTCACTTCTACAAATAATATACTCTTAGTTCTTCCAAAAGATCATAAGAATATCCTTACTATTGTCCAATGATCATCTTATGAATCATTCTGGTATATGCTCACAACATTTAGAGCATAGGACATATCTGGATTTGTACATATCACAGTATGATTGATATAAATACTCTTTGTGATTTCATACATCAAGTATCAATCTATACTTGATTATTTGTTTCACTTTACCAAATGTCAATACACTTGAATATTCATCAACATTGAACTATTTCAATCCTTTCTGTGCGACAAGAACCTTTTCTTGTAGTTTCTATATTGAACTCATTCAATATCTCATCTATGTACTTCTGGCACAACCATATTAGCGTCTATTGATGCCAAATATTTGGGTTTTGCCTAAGTCTTTCATCAGGATGAAATTCTTAATATGTGTTAATAAAAGATACATTATTTCCAATCAACAATATGTCTCCTACATAATGTATTAGAAATATGTCTTAGCGCTCCCACTTAATTTCTTGCAAATGCAAGCATCTTCATTGTCTCTGATGAATTTAAACTCTTTTAACAATTTCATCATTGTGAAGATTCCAACTCATGATGCTCACTTCAACCATTGAAGTTTGCATATGCTTTTAGCATCCTTTGAATTAACAAAACCCTATGGACCGTGTTATGCACATGTCCTAGGTAACGATTCTATTAGAAGAACTTGTTTTGTTTATTCAACTACCATATAACAAATTATATGTAGTGGTTGCTACATTAATCCGTCTAGACTAAATATCACTATGAAAGATCAAATCTTGTCATAGTCAACCTTTGAACATTGTTGTGAACTCTTTCCCAACATGTCGACTATTTCATAGATGTGAAACATCCATGTCTATTTATTTATAGATCCAAACACAACTGTAAGGTCTTACGCCTTTCTTGAGGGTCTTTCAAGTTCAAAACTTGATTTCTCGTGTATGGAACTATCACGGATTTTTATGGCTTCAAGCCATTTGACGGAGTCAGGGCCCATCATCGCTTCTTTGCATGTAGTCGGTTCATTATTCTCAAATAATGATTCAACCCTCAAATCTTGGTATTTGATTGTTTACCCGACCTACTTGTTTCAATAGGAACTTAGATCTTCGTGACCACAACCTTTGAGGTACGTGAGCCATGAGCTTTGTTGCTGCCTTCGGAACACATTTCGGTGCTGCGCAACTCTGCACATATAGCTAAGGTTCTTTTAACCTTATCAAAGTTCTATTGTCCTCCCACTTAACTTTTCACGAAAAATTCCTTCTCAAAGAAACTTGACGTTCTAAGCGACAAACACTTTTGTCTCCGGTGTTATGGAGAAATACTTAACAAAGACAGATTCATCCGACTTTGGTTGCAAACATCTTTCTTATGTATAGCATACCAATGTTTAAGAAAGGACTACTTGGGTTTTATCCCAAACCATAACCTTATATGGTGTCATTTCAACGGATTATGATGGAGCTCTTTTCAGTGGAAAAACGGTAATCTCTAAAGCTTTTAATCTTTAAAATATAATGGCAGTTTTTATGAATTATACCTTTGATCTTACCATGTCAAACAAGGTTTAATTACATACCTCGAACGCCCCATACCCTTATGGTGTTTCGGGAAATGCAAATCCACGGAACAATTCCTTAAATCTTAGGTATTATGCTAAACTCTGTAACTCAAATATCTTCCTTTATGATCTTTATCATAAACTGTTTATATTCTTGTTACAATGATTTTGCACTTCATCTTGAAAGTCTTTGAACTTTTCAAATGTTTCATACTTCATCCTTATTAAGTAAATATTCATATATTCACTCAAATTTTCGGAGAAAGCATATGAAGTTGAAATCCATCGCTCTTGACTACACATAATGGACTTCGTACAACAATATGTACAAATTCCAATAAGCTAGTCTTTCGTTCCTTTTGGCCTATGAGCGAAGTTTTAATTATCTCTAGGAAAGTTTCACAAGCGTCATTTGATCAAAATCAAAAGACTCCAAAATTCCATACATATGGAGTTTCTTCATGTTTTCTTTCAATATAATTTAAACGGCGATGTCACTTCCTAAGTGATCTTTCAATCAATTTGTCTTCGACATCTTTAGCATTAGCTTTATGGATGTGATTTTTCCAGAGATTTGTGAATCATCCATCTTTTATGGATTATGGCAATTATTTGAACAACCCTTTGTTCTCATAACACCGATAAAACAAATCTTGAAGGCAAGCTTTGATGTTTTAACGAGCAACATAATAACACTTTATTTGTTCTCGATGAACATCATCACATATTCTTTGCTAATTACTTAGGCCATTGTAGTTCATGAATTCATTGTTTTGTATGATTCATACCAACAAATTCAGTATTAAATACTTAAGAACCACATTGTTTAATAAGCAAAGAATATAGCCATAACATGTATATCATCTATATACTTAAACCGAACAATTCTAGTCTTTTCCTTTTACGCCATATATTTATGAGATTCTCTTTCAGTATTTCCTTTTCTGTTTGAAAGAATCTATCAATATCAATAGTGGAGTCATACATATGACACATAGTCCAAAGCGTGTATAGTTAAATACCAACGTCTTTGGACTTGCACTTTGAAGTAGATCACCATCATCAAATGTTTGGTGTTCTTTCAAATTCCTTTCTTTAGTAATCTCTTGGTGTAGTAAACATTTTACCTACATCAAATATTCACCCTTATCATGGAATTATCCATGATCAAGCTACTTTTAGCTTATAAAGATGAATCGTGAGTATAATGTTGCTATCCAAAACCTTTTGGTGAATTAGGACAACTAGTGTCTCCAACCTTTGCAAATTCTCATCAAATATGAGAACATGATTTTGTCATGTTATACTCTATCATGTTGCAACTAAAACTTCGTTTGAGATATCACAATATCTTCCACATCATGGTTTCTGAAACAACTCTTTCAGATCCTAGATAACCTTGATATTAAGACAATCCTTTGAATATCAAGAATCATGGAGACAAACATGATACTTATATACTAACATTGGAATTGTTACTCTTGTTTTAATACCAATTATTAAACTTCATGGAGTAACCGAACTTACTGAAAGTTTGCAATAGGACTTTTAAACTTTAGATTAACACTTCAAAACAATACGATAACTAGTTCGTAAAGTAACTAACCAGAATTCTATAGTTCTATCATCTCAATTATAACTAAGCGCAAGGTGGTAGCGGATGCCAATGACTACAACAACTATGCAAATTCACTTTGATTTAGTTTATGATAAATTGAGTTCTAATTAATAATTAAATTAATCTAGGTGAACTCTCACTCAAAAAAAATATCCCTCACATTGTTTTAGTGATCACAGACCAAATCCACCACATCAAAACCGATCATCACGAGAGTTGATATAGCTTCAATGGCGAACAATCAACATGTTCATCATATCTACTATATGACTCATGCTCTACCTTTCGGTAATCCGTGTTCACGAGGCCATGTCCGTACATGCTAGGCTCGTCAAGATCAAACCTTAGTTTCGCATGAGCAAATCTGGCTTGCTCACGTTGTATACACTTGTAGAATCTAACACCCAATCATCACGTGGTGCTTGAAACAACAAGCTTTAGCAACGGTGCTAACTAAGGGTGAACACTCTATGACTTGAAATTCATGTGCATGAGGGATCATCTTATAATGCTACCGTCGTCTACTAAGCAATACAAGATGCATAAAGGATTAACATCACATGCAATTCATAATATGTGATATGATATGGCCTTTCTTCTTTGTGCTTCCGATCTCCATCTTCAAGCACGAACATGATCTTCATCATCACCGGCATTGCATCAAGGTCAATGACGCTGCTCCATGGTTGTCTTCCACCGGCTTCAACTATTACAACTACTTTGAATAGACACGCGGGTCTTAACAGAAATTAAAGACAACCATATGGCTCCTGCCGGTTGCCGACTTACAATAAGGAACATTGCATACATCATATATAATCACAATCATGGCCATATCACATCACTGCACACCCCTGCAAAACAAAGTTAGACGCCTCTACTTTCTTTGCATATTTTACGTGGTTTGGGGCTTTCGATAAGTGACGTTCTAACTTACGAACATGAACCACAACATTGATACTAGTATTGTTAATCACCCGATGTAAATTGGATCTTAACTATGCTAGGAGAAGCGCACCCATAAAGCCACTTATGCAATACAAGTTGCATGTCAAGCGTGGAGCAAGTCTCATGAACGATGTCATGTAAGGTTAGCAGGCGCTTCATCCCAACATACCGCAAGATGCAAATTACACAAGAAGCAATCGACAATAAAAGCATCAACGCCCACAATGACCATTGTGTTCTACTCGGCAACAGATCTACATATAGACACGGCTCGATACCCTTTGAGGGGTTCGTAGCATGGAAAACAAAATTTTCTATCGCATACAAACATACAAGCCAAGATCTATCTACTAGATTGTAGCAACGAGTCGATGGTATAACTTACCCTCGAAGATTCCAAAGCGTTTAACGAGCGATTCTCGTGGGTGATGTAGTCGTACTCTTCGATCTCAAGATCGTGTGGACGATCCTTCCGTGCTGCGTTAAAGGCGCTCCATGATCGGTCACACTTCGATTTACTCGACGAAGACCTTCCTCTCCCTTGTTCCAAAGTAGCGGAGGTTGTAGCACTCTCCTCGCGATTAGGCAAGACACGGGCGTGGTACCGAAGTAGAGGGAAATCATGAGGCCTCGTCTTAAGCCGGTGCAGTATGGTGGAGCTTATGAGAGAGGCTATTAGTGGTCTATTAATTAGACACACCAATTAGAAGGCTCTAAACCAATTAGAAGGCTCTAAACTGGCTAAAGCAATTAGAAGCTCTAAACCAAACGGCTCTAAACCGGAGATTTAGAGGTAGGAACTTGTGTGTCTAGGAGGGAGCCCTGCCTCCTTATATAGATGGGAGGAGGCTGGCGCCAGGAGGGAGGAGGAGTCCCTCCCAACTCCTAGGGCTGGGCGCCCGACTGGAGTCCAACTCCTCCTCCAGGTTGGTTCCAACTCCTCTTGCTTGTTTCCCAGTTTCTGTTTCCCATAGTTTCTGTTTTAGCCGTTTGACTTTCAAACCGGCAATTTGACTTTCATGTTTTGGAACAGCAAGAACACTTAGTACATGATGCAATCATTCCAATATGTAATGACACATTCATGTACCCTCCCCGGAGTCTTGGGACAATCCGAACCTTCTAGAACATTCCCGATGAAAACAGGAATCATTCCCGAACTCAAAGCAGGACTTTCCTTATATGAATCTTATTCTCCGGACCATTCGGATCACCTCGTGATATCCGGATCCCATCCGAGACTCGAACAACATTCGGTCTCTTTCTCATAATACCATAACTACTCAAACAACGTCGAATCCTTAAGTGTGTCTCCCTACGGTTCGTGAATTATGCGGACATGATCGAGACACTTCTCCGTACAATAACCAATAGAGGAATCTGGAAATTCATATGGCTCTACATATTTCTACGATTACTTTGCGATCGAATGAACCACTTACATACGATACCAATTTCCCTTTGTCTCACGATACTTTACTTATCCGAGGTTATGATCGTCGGTATCTCTGCATACCTAGTTCAACCTCTTTACCGATAAGTACTCTTTTCTCGTTCCCGTGATATGTGATCCCTTGTGAGCCAGTCACATGCTTGCAAGCTAATTAGATGACATTCCACCGAGAGGGCCCAGAGTATATCTATCCGTCATGTGGATGGACAAATCCCACTCTTGATCCATGTGTCTCAACCAATACTTTCCGACCACTCAATGCCACCTTTATAACCACCCAGTTACGGTGTGGTGTTTGATGTCATCAAAGCATCCATCCGGTAAAGGTGATATGCATGATCTCATGGTCGAAGGAATTAGGTTACTATGTATCAGAAAGCATATAGCAATTGAACTATTGAAATGACTTGATCTTTATGCTACGCTTATCTATAGGAGTATGTCCATCACATCATTCTCCTAATGATATGATCCTGTTGTTAATAACATCTCTATGTTCATGATCAGGAAACCATGATCATATATTAACCAACAAGCTAGTTTAACAAGAGGCTTCACTAGGGACTCTTATTTTAGTTTACAAATCACACAAGTATTAATGTTTCCGGTTAATACAATTATAGCATGGTATGTAAACATTTATCATAAGTATGAAGATATGATAATAACCCACTTTATTATTGCCTCTTGGGCATATCTCCAACAATTTCAACCACTAGATGTAAGCACCACTAGCTATATCCGCGCATCTCTTTGATTCTAGTTTTGATACAGTTATTATCATGCTTGATTATTATTTTGATTGAACTCTGTTGTCGTGAAAGTGCACGCAGGACCAGGTAACAATCTATGTGGATACTATGTATGCGAGTTCATCCGGCAGACGTGCGATGAGAAGGGCAGAAATTTAGAGCAACTCCACGTACGTAAACAATTTCTATAGTTTTTAATTACAATCAAATTGTGTTTAGTTTCATATTCATATAGGCTGACTCCTTTTAAATCAGATCGAGCGTCTGGGACGGTCTTCGCCAAAGGATCGTGATCGAGCAATCTGAAGGAATTGGCGGGATTCTTTGATGCAGAAGTCCTAAACACACAAGGGGAATACTACTCGGCTGTGTATAGACAATAGGAATTGTAAAAATAGCAACTTTCAAGAAATTGGCCGGTAGCATCGAATAACAACTTTTGTATGTAGTGCATGAACTCGATACGTGTATTGAATGTAATGTTGTCATGATGATCTTGTGTAATATAAGGTTCCTTCATTGATAAGTGCAAAACACTAAATAAACAATAAAACAACCTAAATGAATTCTCTGCCGCGGCACAAAAAGTGGCTAAAATGCTGCCGCGGCAACAAAATGTGCCAAAATGAATTCTCTGCCGCGGCAGAGAAATGGGCCAAATCTCTGCTGCGGCAGCAGGTTATTAGTCCCGGTTCGTGTAATGCTCCACACCCCCTCGCGCTCTGATGCCGCCACGTGTGCCCTATTTGTCCCGGTTGGTGGGGCAACCGGGACTAATGGTTAGAGCTTTAGTCCCGATTGCCCCGTCCCGGTTGGGCAACCGGGACTAATGACCCTTACCAACCGGAAAGTATGGGCCCTTTTCTACCAGTGATCACCATAAAAGTGATTAATGTAGATTCCAGTGACTAGCAATAAAGCACCGCTATCAAGGTTCTCGGTCTACAACTCCATAGTTTAATCTACTAATATTGCCATCACATAACATTGAAGCGACAAGTACTAGCTGGTGCATCTTTAAGGGACTGAAGCAAGTGTGTGGATCAAGAGACATCCCAAGGTGGCGGTAGTACGAGTTCACTGGAATGACACGCCGTGGTGAATACTTGAAAAGGACTCCATATATCTCGAATATCACCGTGCGATGTTACTTTGTGTACGGTGATAAGATTTACCGTCTCGCGTCTCGCGTCGCCCCCCGCGCGGGCGACCGAGGCGCAGCCCTAAGCGCCGCCCCACCTCTCCCCCTCCCCTCCTCCCCCGCCGCGGTGCGCCGCCCGCAAAGCCGTCTGGTGCCAGCGGCGGCGGGTCCTCTACCCGGCGCCGCGTCTCTTGGGAGGCCTTGGCGGCAGATCGGTGACGGCGCGACGAGCGACGGGCGGCGCGGCTGGTCCCCGGGCGACGCGGCTGTGGAGCTTCCGGGCGGTGGCGGCTGCTACCTCGGGGATGGTCCACGGTGGCGGCGCGGCTCTAGATCTATCGGCGGCGGGGCATGGCGGCTCGGCCGGCGGGATGGCGACGGGGCGGGTCGCCTGGCGGCGGTGGCTGGTGACCTCACTGCAGCAGTGCAGCGGCGGAGCCGTTTGGGCCCGATCTGGGCCCGATCTGGGCCTGGCCGGGCTGGCCGGGCCTGATCTGGGCCTGATCTAGGTCTGAGTGGCACTGCTGCTGCACCCGGTCGGCACTCACCACGGCTCTCACCGTAGGTGAGGGAGGGCAGATCCCCTCCCCTAGGTTACCGGCCCGCTGCCTGCTGACCCGTGCTTGGTCTCTCTCGTCTTGTTCAGCGGCTGTGCGATGCGGCGCTGGCCAGGGTCTGAGCTCGAGTTCGTGGATGCCGGGGCGGCGGCTCCGGAAGGTGGGCTGCGCGGACGGCTCTTCGGCGAGCGACGCGGCGGCGGTGGTGGCTCCTCTCCTCGCTCATGTGGATGGCGCGGAGCGGGCTGTTGGGGATCCTTGGTGTTGTCGGCGTTGGCCCTGGCAGCCCCCAGATCGTGTGGCGGAGGCCTCACTTGGGGATAGCGGGCATGACGGAAGACGGGGAGCGGCTTCGAAGGTTTTTCTGGGCGTAAGCTCAGTTCTTCGGCACCTACGGCGGCGGTGCCTGCGGGTATCGTTACCCTCTTGGGGGCGCCGTGGCGGCTACCTTCTCCGCGATAGGACTCCGGGTGAAAACCTTTGACCTTTGGTCTCAGCGGCAGCGGCACAGTGTGTTGTTACGCTCTTGGGGGCGTCGCCGTGGAGTCTCGGTTCTCCAGGGTCTTTGCTCGTTTTCCCCGGTGGCAAGTGTTGACCTTCCTGTTTTTCTTGCTTATTTTGATCTGTTGTAAGGGGTCTCCCCATCACCTTATATCTTGTTTGGCCGATGTGGCTTTATTTATAAAGCGGGGCGAAAACCTATTTCGTCATGTTACTTTGTGTACTAATTCACGCCAGTGTAGTTACAACTTTGGATGCTTCCAAATACTGGGATGTGTGTTTTTTTAACAATAATACTAGGATGTGTGTTGGTTTGGGTAGATTATGAAAAAAATTTAAAATAAGTGAATCACATTAGCATATTTTGGGGAAAATATAAACTAGAGACTACTCCCACGCGTCTTCTGACCCCCGCGTCGCTCCGCTCGAGCGACACGGGGGAACCCACCCCCGCCGCCGGCTCGATCTCCCCCGGCTCCTCTCCGCCACTGCCGCTGCTCGCAAGATGGTGGCGGCCCGGCCGAAGGTGGTGCGGGAGAGCTCATGATGGGCCGATGGTCGGCTCCTCTCTTGCGGCGGCTCGGTGTGGGGTGTTGGCGGAATTCTGGCGGCGGCACGCTGGCGGGTCTCGGTGGTGCTCGGAGCGGGGTCATCGCGATGTGGCTTCCGCCCTCGCGGGGTTTGAGGTGGTGGTGTGGCCGCCTGCTGTGGTGGCCACGCCTGGCGGGGCGGAGGGACCGATCTGGGCCTGGTAGGGCCGCGGCCCGGGCCGGCGGCTACACTGCTGGTGGGCGCGCGCAGTTTCTGCTGGCTGCGTGCGGGGGCCCCGTGGCCTTGGTCGAAGGGGGTGGTGGAGGATGGTGGCGGTCGACAGCAGGCTGGGGTGCTTCTCCGGCGTCGGTTGCGGACGTTACGGATGCCAGGGTGGCGGCCTCGAGGACGCAGCGGCGGTTCGGTGGTCGGTGGCCATGGGTTTGTCTAGACACGGGGGGTGTGTGGAGGACGGCCGGGCTGGGGTGCTTCGGCGGGATGGTCTCGTGGAAGTCGCGCCCAGCTTCGTCGGTGCCATGGCGGCTGTGGTGGGCCGCTGTGTGTGGCTGGCGGGGGCGTGGTGGCCCTCGTGGGCATCCCTGTGGCATAGGTGTGCCATGGTGCTTGGACGGCGACACAGTGGCGCCGCTCTTTGGTGGTCGGGGCGTTTTATTGCTCCCTTTGGACGGTAGCGGGTTGGCATGTGGTGCTCGCTCTGCTACGCATGTAGGACGGAGAGACGGCTCCGGGCCAGGGGTGTTGCTGCTATGCTCTGGCCGTGCGGGCGGCGAGGCATGGGGGCGTGGGCGCTGTTTCTCCGGTCGTCTGGTCGCTCTTGTCAGGCGGTGTGGGTTGTCTTCGTGACAGTCCTCTGGAGGTGGTGCAGGGTCTTCGAACGAAAGTCCTGCCCGACTTTGGTCGGTGCCGACCTCGGCGACGCTGTGGGTGCCGTTTCCCCCTTGGGGGCATGGTTGTGGAGCCCGTGCACCCCTCCGTCCATCACTCCGGGGTGAAAACCCAAATCTGGCTTTGCCAGATTGGATGACGGCAACGTTCGCTCGGACACCGTGACCTTCTTGGAGGCGTCATTTTTCGGAGCGATGGGAGCCTTGTCCGGGGTGTGCTAGTACTTCTCGGTGAGTCGGTGTCTTCGGGCCCTGTCGACGTGCGAGTACCGCTGGCGAGTTTCCTGCGGCCTGCCTCTCGCCATGAGCCTGCGAGGCCTAGCCGTTCCTTTGGCTCTGACTTCCTCTCTGAGGACGTGGACCAGGCTCTTCGTAGATCCCGCTGTTGCCGTTGTGCTGATGTCGTTCGGCGGTGCTCCAGACCTAGTCGAGCTAGGTAGTGCGGCCTCGTGTGGTTTTTTGCCGGTTTTTCCTTAAAAACTGTGTCGTTTTGGGGTCTCTTTTTTGGTACGGTTCCCCTTTTAACCGGATCCGTGTATATATACGCCTGTATCGGGTTTCGGCCGGTTTCCCTTCCAAACCGGCCAATTCTCTTCTTCTAATAGAAAAGGCAGAGCTCTTGCTGGTTGCTCTAAAAAAATATTAGCATATTTTATGTGGCTTTTTTTATAGTATTATAGGTCAAGTGTGATTTATTTAGAATGTATATTTTGAGAAGCCATTATTGCATTCACTCTGCCCAGCCGATGAGCTAAAGAATGAAAGAGGGGAGACACATAATAGATGAGTTAAGAGAGAAACATGAATGGACATCCATTGAATGCATGCTAAGGTAGCCAAAAAACGACA
This sequence comes from Avena longiglumis, assembly GCA_030063025.1. Lineage (NCBI taxonomy): Eukaryota > Viridiplantae > Streptophyta > Magnoliopsida > Poales > Poaceae > Avena > Avena longiglumis. The sequence continues at coordinate 511,521,453 of CP125978.1, forward strand.
TTGGCTAGAAAAGTGATGATCTTCACATAGATAATTAAGTCAAATCTTATAATACATTACAACTAATGTAGAGTTATAATTGGGTTCTCCCAATTTTAGTTGTTTTGTCTTAATAAGTAGATCATGTACAATAATTATACTGATTTTAGCAAAATATAATTTCCATGAAATATGATATTTTATGTTTTATTTTTCAAAATAGTCGATCCTGCCTTAAGGCGCACAGTGAAGCTCCCTGATAGACATTCTAGTCAATACAACTTTACATTCCGGCATACGAGCAAACAAGACCGAACATACACTGGTGGAAAAGGGCCTACAGTCCCGGGCCGCAACTGGCTTTAGTCCCGGTTTTGGGCCCAGGACTGCGAAAAAAGGACTAGAGCCCCCCTCTAGTCCCGACTCGCTATGACCCGCGACAGATAACAGCCACGTGGCTGTTTCAGCGCCGCGGGGGGCGGAAACCCTCTAGTCCCGGGCCGTAACATCACCCGGTACTAAAAGGTTTCCTGCCGCGGCAGAGAATTGTGTGTTTCTCTGCCGCGGCAGAGATTGTGTATTTTCTTCTTTTTTTGCCATTTCGTTCCTTTTTCGTTTTGTGTTTCACTATAATTCAAACATATATTTCAGTATACATATTATACGCTACTACATACACACTACACGTCGATGCATTTATATAATTAATTGATCCCTTGTAAGCATAAATATAATCAATCATATCAAAAGGAAGAAATGTTTTGAAATTACATGGTCATTGATGAATATATATATCATATCAGCTACATGAAGATAACTAAGGCAAATCGAGTTCCACGTCATCCGCATAATGCTCTCCATGTACATCAAGGACTTCCTTCATCATAAATCCCTTGACTCCTCTTGAATTGCTCTTATGCGCTGGTCTGGCTCTAGTTTCTCCCGCAAATCATAAATATAATGTGAGTCAACTTTCCGCTCACTGGTCAACTCGCGGATATACTCGCATACGTAGTATCCACATAAATGAGTTCCTGGTGGCTGCTGTAAACTCTTCACCATTTTATAAGTTAACTCCTCTTTGAATGGACCTGGTATTTTATGTCTGAACCGTGTCCAACACCTGCTCGGCAAAGAAAATGAACAAAGGAGTTATTAGTTACTTGATATCAGGAAATGAATGAAAGAGGACGATATAATGCGATAATGATTGAAATTACTTATGGAGCATTGCTTTCATGTCGCTCCACTGCTCTTGGTCCCAACTTAATGAGTCGTGGACTTCAACTAGGGAGTTGTCAATTTGAATGTTTAGCAAGATCCAGTGGAATCTGCGGACGTTTATATAAGCATACATGCATAGCTCATCCAGTAAGCAAAAATAAAATTTATACAAGATATAAACACTCACTTGAAGTTGTAAGGAAATAGTATTTCCTTCTCGGTTAAGAACCTGCACAGGTCTTCCTCCACGTCCTTGGGGTGATTCTTTAACGTATATTCATTAACGATATATGGGTCAGTGAGCCCAACGTCGTATCTTCTAGCTCTTATGCATTCAAGCATCTTCATTCTGCAGAATATAATATCATCATACAAAAGGATATATAGTTAGGATAATATATTAAATGCAATGAAAGATCTGAGCTACAAACTTAATTATAGAAACAAATCACTTACAAACAGTAGCAACCAATGATAGATTTGTCGAGGGCGCGCTGGTTGTATAACTGAAACAGTTCGGTCATTTGACCTATATCGAGTATGGTTAAAGTGATGCTCCTTTCTAACGTCCACCGGAAACCAATCTTTCTGATGCTTTTTTCTGCTTGCGACATGTACCATTCGTGCAGATTTCGCATATGTGTGGATAGACGCGCGAGCTCATCATTACTGACTAGAGGCTCCCGTTGGACATATTGCCGTACTATCTGACCCACTGGCGTATCATCATAGCCTAAATATTGACCAAGAGACATATTTGCTTCGGTAGCAAGTGCTTTGGCCTGCGATACAGTAATTCCCATAAGTGCAGCATTATTACGGGCTCTGGCGTCCATTATTTGCATGTCCATATCCATTTCAGCTCTGAAGGCCTTGTCGAGGTCTGAAATGACTTTGAGCGGGGCGACCGATTGATTCTTCTATGCTCCGAGCTGGGCAAATTGCTTCCCGCTTTTTGCACTTGTGATTTTTTTCTACTGTGCTTGCTTAATAATCTCCCGGTCATAGTCTGATTCCAGATTCATCAATATCTGGGATGGTTGCTCAAGAAAGGACTTAGTCCACTTTTTGGTTTTTTCATTATATACCAGCTTTGGCTCGGGCTTTTTGGGTGCAAAATGCGCCTTAACTTGGGCAGCCACATCCGCGTTAGTTTCCTCATCGGTCTTGTCATAAGGTCTCTTTGGAAGAGCCGGCGGGATGTCGACTATCTTCGCTGTTTGACCTTTCTTCGATGTGGGGCGCGGGGGACCGTCGAACTTCCGTTTCTTCGACGAGGTAGTAGTATTGCACGGAGGCAGAGCCGGAGATCGAGTATTGTGCGGAGGCAGAGATCGATTTGATGTACTCCTGCTGCAGCGATCGTCAGTGGGGCGGGGTGGACTTAAAGGTCGGCAATAGTTGGGTTGGGGTGGACTTGGAGGTTGACGATATTCGATGCGGGGTGTACTTGGATTCCTCGGAGTAGGTGACCTTGGCGCTGAGCCTGGAAACTTGATGTACTTCTTATTCCATAGAATGATGTTGCGCTTGACATCTCCTAGTTTCGTAAGGCCTTCAGGCGTAGCGATTTCAATCTGTAGGTCCGCAAAATCCTCCACTATGTCATCCACCATGACACGAGCATAGCCTGGTGGAATCGGAAGTGAATGGTGGAGTGCTCCAGGTAGACAAGGTAAAGCAGTGTCGATCGCCACCTTGAAGGACATGTTGTTCATTGGCTGATGTAGCTCAAATTGTGCCATCTCTCAAACATCATCCACGGGGTAGTGAGGAGCCAGTGCATCATCCAACAGTGCTTGATCATTAGCCCGGACCTCCGTGAAGGCCATGCTGCTTCTCCGCTGGCTAAGATCCAATGCAGGATCATCAGACCGCTGGTGAGTTGACGACGGCGACCTTTGGCTAATTTCATGCATGAGGTTCTTTAGATCATCTATGTCCTGCTCTACCCTGGAGATCCGGTCTGCCTCCCGGTCCTTCTTTCTCTGACGGCTTCTGTAACTGGCATCGTACTGAGGAAACCCTTTCTTCCACGAGACACCGGCGCCTTTGCCTCGTGTTTGTCCTCCCTTTTCAGGATTCCCTAGGGCGCGTGTCAGCTCGTCGTTCTCTCTCTCGGGACGGAACAATCCCAATTGAGCATCGTTCATTGCTTGAATAAGGTCTTGGGAGGGTTTTAGAATTTTATCCTGAAATAATGTCTTCCTGCTTCGGGTCCAAGGATCCTCGTGCCTGCATACCAGTGCTTTGACCTCTCGGGCCATCCATATGTACCAGGAGTGACGCCTCTAGCCCTCATGTTCTTCTCCATAGTTTCCCACTTAGGGACGGCACTCTTGTAGCCACATGTCCCTATTTTATGATGGTATTTCTTGTTGGCAGCATAAACTGGAGTTTTCTTTTTCGCGACATATTTCGCGTATAAACTTTTCTTGTGGTTCCGGTATAGTTCAGCCATCTTGCTCAGAGCCCACTCCTTCACTTTCGCTCTATTTTCAAACCCACCCGGCCTTGGGGTAATACCATCTACCTCAAATTCTTCATACTCTGGAGGTAGTATGAAATGCTCTATGATCTTCTGCCAAAGGTCATCTTTGGCATCATCGGTGACATAGCTAGATTCTTCACCGGATTTCTTTGACTGATTGCATTCTTGGATGGTGATCGGCAGGTTGTCCCTAACAAGCACACCGCATTAATTTATAAACATCCGCTGGTGCTTCTCTGGAGCAATCGGTTCACCATCATCATCTATTTCTTCGATGGTGAACCTCTGATTACCGTCCAACTTTTTGTTCGGCCCTCGTTTCGTTCGAGCTGTCGATTGCTTCGATCCGGTGGGCTAAAAGAAGAAGAGAGAGTGATTAATATATATCTAGATCAGTTAAAGAATAGAGGTAACATGAGACTTTATATATATATGTACCTCGCCGGATCCTGTCGAGGAGCCATCATTATTGTTGTTATTTGTTTGCCCTTCGTCCATCTAGTCTTCCCCTTGGTACATTAGGTTTTCCTCTAGTCCATCACCAGATGGATTCAGATATGAGGATATCTCTTCCTGAAGAAAAATATCTTTGCTGGTAGTAATATTAAGAGGAATTTCACCTCTTATCATGCCCTGAAGAAAACCTTCACCGATGCGATCAGGATCTTCGGATGGATCCATGACTTAATTATCTATAACAAAAGGAGAGTTAAACAGGTTTGAAAAAATCCTAATAACTAAAACAATATAATCCTAATATTATTTGTGCTAAAACAATAATCATAATAACTAAAACAAAAAATAACCCTAATAAAAAATCCTAATATTATTTGTGGTAAAACAAAAAATAACTAAAACAATATAATCCTAATAAACAAAACAAAAAATAACTAAAACAATAATCCTAATTCTAATACTTTAATTAAAACAATAATCCTAATACTAATCCTAATATCTAAAACAATAATTCTAATCCTAATAACTAAAACAATATAATCCTAATACTAATCCTAATAACTAAAACAATAATTATAATCCTAATAAAAAAAATAACTAAAACAATATAATCCTAATAAATAAAAAAAATAACTAAAACAATAATCCTAATTCTAATATTTTAATTAAAACAATAACTAAAACAATAATACTAATCCTAATCCTAATCTTAATAACTAAAACAATAATAATCCTAATCCTAACTAAAATAAAAAACCACCTCGATCGAAGGCCACCGACGCCGGCCACGACAAAGACGTGATCGCGACACGGTGAGGCGGCGTCACGCTGATGCTGGCACATGAGCGAAGGCGCTGTATGGCAAGACGCCAGACGAACGGTAGAGCGCACGACGAGCGAATGAGCACACACACGGAGAGAGGGCGACGGGGTGGAATCGGCGGACAACACCTCCCTCGCTTGCCTTTCGCTCGGCTTGCCTTATTCGTCTCTCTCGAGAAATGCAAGTCTTGGGCGGATGGCGGTGCTGGAATATAAAGGGTGAACCTTTAGTCCCGGGCTAAGCTACCGCCCGCGACTAAAGGGTCTTTAGTCCCGGGCCGTGGCTTAACCCGCGACTAAAGACCCCCCCCCCCTTTAGTCGCGGGTTAAGCCACGGCCCCGAACTAAAGGGTTTTTTCGGCCGCTTCGTTTTCGCACGCGCAGGCACCCTTTAGTCCTGGATCCAGCCAGGACCCGCGACTAATTATTTTTTTTGTAAATTTTCTTTTTTAATTTAAATCAAATATAAAACTTTGGAAAATCATATCTTTTATTGTAATAATCCAAATAAAACAAATAATATGTCTATTATTATCAGAAAAATATAAAGAATCTTAATATAATATCCATTTATATGTTTGCATCATTTATTAATTATTTCATTTGTGAATTTCCTTTTTTAATTCAAATCAAATATAAAACTTTGGAAAATCATATCTTTTATTCTAAAAATCCAAATAAAACAAATAATATGTCTATTATTATCATAAAAATATAAAGAATCTTAATATAATATCCATTTATCTGTTTGCATAATTTCTAAATTATTTCATTTGGAAAATTCCTTTTTTAATGCAAATCAAATATAAAACTTTGGAAAATCATATATTTTATTGTAAAAATCCAAATAAAACAAATAATATGTCTATTATTATCATAAAAATATAAAGACTCTTAATATAATATCCATTTATCTGTTTGCATCATTTCTAAATTATTTTATTTGTAAATTTCTTTTTTAATTCAAATCAAATATAAAACTTTGGAAAATCATATCTTTTATTGTAAAATGTAAATAAAACAAATAATAAGTCTATTATTATCAGAAAAATATAAATAATCTTAATATAATATCCATTTATCTGTTTGCATCATTTATAAATTATTTCATTTATAAATTTCTTTTTTAATTCAAATCAAATATAAAACTTTGGAAAATCATATCTTTTATTGTAAAATCCCAAATAAAACAAATAATATGTCTATTATTATCAAAGAATATAAATAATCTTAATATAATATCCATTTAGTCCTGGTTGTAGTCACAAACCGGGACTACAGATATTTCCCGCCATTTCCCACCGCTTCCCGCCAAGTTTTCCCGCCCTTTCCTTTCTACGAGAGCTTTTAGTCCTAGATGTAGTCACTAACCGGAACTCAAGATATTTCCCTCCATTTACCAAAGCTTCACGCCAAGTTTTCCCGCCCTTTCCCTCTATATCTAGGGCGATCGCGCCATGGCTATCCACACATCCACACCTTCCTCTTAGAACAATGGACAACTCCTACTGGGCCATTCTAACCCTCGAGGAGACCGAGGCGCTGTGCGCCTCCAACTACCCTTGTCCTGGCTACGCGCCACGCCGGATGTCGAAACTTGGAGGGTTCCTGTTCCTGTCCCTCAAGGTTCCGACGCCAGCGGCCATCACAAACCACTTCTACCACGAGCTCCGTGAGCGGATGGATCCTGGGATCCCGGCAACCACGACACCGAATGCCTTCTTCGCTAATAGGCGGAAAGGGAGCTCGCCAGTACAAGGGTGATGGCCCGCCCGGTGAACCACAACGGCCGGCCGTCTGTGGTGGGCGAACCGCATTATCATAGGAGTGATGCGCTACATCGCCGGGAGACCATCCTCGCATGCCCAGAGTCCACCCGCCACAGAGCCAAAAGGCCCCACACCGGCCTGGCGGTAGCAGCATCGTCTTCCAGGAGACCCCTCCCCCGCCCGCCGTGAATCCGAGGCTGGAATGGCCCCTGGTATATGCCATGGCTGGGCTGAGGATCCCCGGAGTGGCAGGTGACAATGACGATGATTTAAGAAGACCACAAGCGCGACTATAGGACTAGGCATGATTATGACTAAAGGGGCGGCTTTAGTCCTGAGTGTTAGCTAGTCCCGGTTTGTCCCGATTTTTAATATTAATAAATGTCTTGAGTGTTACCTAAATATGAAGATGTTGTATTTAGAGGAAAAGGCCTATAAATAGAGCAGGCTGGATCGAGCGGCCTATAAATAGAGGGAAATGCCTATAAAGAGAGGGTTCATCTTTAGTCCCGGTTGGAGAAACCAACCATGACTGAAGGGATTGCGTGCGATCGGGCTGTGCAACACTAATAATAGGGGTGAGTGTCGACATTATGTCGTGCGGCTTGTACCTTGTCCCGGATGGTGTCACCAACCGGGACTAAAGATGAACCACCAACCGGGACAAAACATGAGTCAGCACTAATAATAGGGGTGAGTGTCTACATTATGTCGTGAGTGTCAACATTATGCCGAGCTGCTTGTACTATAAATAGGCATCCTTGTGAGTCCAGTCCTCCAGCCAGTTTGAGGCATCTCCAAGATGGTTTTCGAGAGCAGGGACACCACTACGGCCAGTTTCAGGGAGATGCCGCCGGAGCCCAGTCCTCCGGCATCTCCAAGAAACTGGTCATAGAGGCACTCCCTAATATGTGAAATTAGTTAGCTCCCAGGCGTATTGATCTAGTTAGATAATTTACAAACTGGAAGATGGTTTTCGAGAGCAAGGACACCACTACGGCCAGTTTCAGGGAGATGCCGCCGGAGCCCAGTCCTCTGGCATCTCCAAGAAACTGGTCATAGAGGCACTCCCTAATATGTGAAATTAGTTAGCTCCCAGGCGTATTGATCTAGTTAGAGAAGTTACAAGCTGCAAGATGGTTTTCGAGAGCAGGGACACCACTACGTCTAGTTTCAGGGAGATGCCGCCAGAGCCCAGTCCTCCGGCATCTCCAAGAAACTGGTCATAGAGGCACTCCCTAATATGTGACATCACGCATTTGGAGATCATATCTTAATGGTAAGTATGAATCGGGACTAAAGGCCCTCCTTTAGTCCCATTCCAGCCACAAAACGGGACTAACACACTCAAGATTGTTTGCAGATAACACTATAAAAATGGACACACAGAGCATCTTCACTCATAAAATGTTACAATTATTACATATCATTTCTTCGCATGCGTTCCTTTCTGATTCCATCGTATCCATGGAGCATCTTCATTCATTAACATGATGCTTGGGTCATCCTTCACCGCGAAGGGCGGAATTTCATGAAACTTATCACAATCTTCTGACATGTTTGTCTTGTCCTCCACTCCCACGATGTTTCTTTTTCCTGAAAGAACTATGTGGCGCTTTGGGTCATCGTCTGATGTATCCTTTTTCTTATTTTTTATTTTTCTAGGTTTGGTAGACATGTCCTTCACATAGAAAACCTAAGCCACATCATTGGCTAGGACAAATGGTTCGTCTAAGTACCCAAGATTGTTGAGATCCAACGATGTCATTCCGTATTTCTTGTCTACCTCAACCCCTCCTCCTGTCACCTTGACCCATTTGCACCGAAACAAGGGGACCTTAGAAGTAGGTCCATAATCAAGTTCCCATATCTCCTCTATGTAACCATAATTTGTGGTCTTTGACCCATTGTTGTCTGTTGCATCAAAGCGGACATCACTGTTTTGGTTGGTGCTCTTTTTATCTTGGGCTATCGTGTAAAATGTATACCCATTTATCTCGTACCCTTGGAAAGTCGATATAGTCGAAGATGGTGACCTAGACAACAAGTATAGCTGATCTCCAAGAGTGTTGTTTTTTATGAGATGTTGCAACCAACCGCCGAAACTCTTCATGTGTTCATCTCTAATCCAAGGTTCATGCTTTCCAGGGTTGTTGGAGCGTAAGATTTTCTTGTGTTCCTCGATATATGGGGCTGCCAAGATAGAATTCTGTAGAACGGTGTAATGTGCTTCGGTGTAAGAATGTCCGTCCCGATTTCCTTCCTAGAGTACCCTTTCCACTCAGTCTCCCCTCATACCGCGATTGAGGAAGACCAATCGGCCTAAGGTCAGGAACGAAGTCAACAAAAAATTCAATGACCTCCTCTGTTCCATAGCCCTTGGAGATGCTTCCTTCTGGCCTAGCATGGTTACGAACATATTTCTTTAATATTCCCATGAACCTCTCAAAGGGAAACATATTGTGTAGAAATACAGGACCGAGAATGGAAATCTCTTTGACTAGGTGAACCAGCAGGTGCGTCATAATATTGAAGAAGCATGGTGGGAACACCAACTCAAAACTGACAAGACATTGGACCACATCATTCTGTAACCGTGGTAGATCTTCAGGATTGATTATCTTCTGAGAGATTGCATTGAGAAATGCACATAGCTTCACAATGGGTACTCGAACATTATCTGGTAGAATCCCCCTCAATTCAATCAGAAGCATTTGCGTCATAATCACGTGGCAGTCATGAGACTTTAGGTTTTGGAACTTTTTTTCTGCCATATTTATTATTACCTTTATATTCGAGAAGCCAGACGGGACCTTAATACTTCTTAGGCATTCAAAAAATATTTCCTTCTCTTGTTTGGTAAGAGCGTAGCTGGCATGACCTTGAAACCATTCTCGATGCAGGCCATCTAGGTCTTTCATATGTTGATGGTCCTTTCGTGCTTCCGGTGTATCTTTTTTCTTCCCATACACGCCCAAGAAGCCTAGCAGGTTCACGCAAAGATTCTTCGTCACATGCATCACATCGATTGCAGAGCGCACCTCTAAGAATTTCCAATATGGTAGCTCCCAAAATATAGATTTCTTCTTCCACATGGGTGTGTGTCCTTCAGCGTCCTTCGGAACAGATTTTCCTCCAGGACCCTTTCCAAAGGTTACCATTTGATCCAAATCTTTGACCATATCAAATATATCAGCACCAGTACGCTTCTTAGGATTTGTCTGGTGACATGCCAGACCGTTTAAATGATTGCCTTTCTTTCTTAAGGGATGCTTGGCCAAAACAAATCGACGATGCTCATTGTATACATTCTTCTTACAATGTTCCAAATATATACTTTCAGTCTCATCTAAACAGTGTGTGCATGCATTGTATCCCTTGTTTGAATGTCCTGAAAGGTTACTAAGAGCAGGCAAATCATTGATTGTTATGAAAAGCAATGCTCGGAGGTTAAATTCTTCCTGCTTGTGCTCATCCCACACGTGTATCCTGGGTTCGTGCCACAACTGTAAAATTTCTTCCACTAATGGCCTTAGGTACACATCAATGTCGTTGTCGGGTTGCTTCGGACCTTGGATCAACACTGGCATCATAATGAACTTCCGCTTCATGCACAACCAAGGAGGAAGGTTATAGATGCATAGAGTCACGGGCCAGTCTTTGGATCGAGCTCGCTCCCAAAGGGATTCATGTCATCTGTACTTAGACCAAACCTTAAACTCCTTGCGTCATCTGCAAAGTCCGGGTACTTTCTATCGATTTTTCTCCATTGTGACCCATCAGCGGGGTGTCTGAACATCCCGTCTGACTTACCTTCATCTTTATGCCATCGCAACAACTTGGCGTGCTCTTTGTTTCTGAATAAGCGTTTCAATCGTGGTATTATAGGAGCATACCACATCACATTGGCAGGAACCCTCTTCCAGGGGGGCTCGCCCTCAACGTCACCAGGGTCATCTCGTCTAATCTTATACCGAAGTGAAGTGCATACCGGGCATGCATCCAAATTCTCATACTCCTCACCGTGGTAGAGGATGCAGTCATTAGGGCTGACAACCTTCTTTGCTTCGTACGTACTGGCGGGCAATACGTTATCTTTTGGAAGCATATTCTTCATCATTTTCAGCAACTTTTTAAACGAGGAGTCAGGTATAGCACACTCAGCCTTCCATCGCAGCAATTCCAGTGTGCTGCCTAGCTTTTTCAGACCATTTTCGCAATTTGGGTACAACAACTTTTTTGTGATCCTCTAACATGTGATTGAACTTCTCCCTATCCTTTTCAGTTTCACAATCTCTTTGTGCATCGACAATGGTCCGACCAAGATCATCAGCGGGTTCATCATGTGTCTCTTCTTCATCCTCCCCTTCAGCATCCCCCATGGAAGTATCTCCGTACTCAGGGAAACCATGATAGTTGTCATCCTCCTCCTCTTCTTCATTGTCTTCCATTATAACCCCTCTCTCTCCGTTGGTCCAATAATTATAACTGGGCATGAAGCCGGACTTCAATAGGTGGCTGTGAAGGGTTTTTGAGTCAGAGTAATCCTTCTTATTCCTACATCCATTACATTGATAGAATAAAAAACCATTGCGCTTGTTTGCATCAGCAACACGGATGAATTCATGCACGCCATTAATGAACTCGCTAGAGCATCGGTCAGTACCGTACATCCATTCCCGGACCATCTGCATTATAGTAAAAGTATATCAAAAACCATTACACAACATGATAAAATTATTACAAGTTATATTGAGAGCTTCTAGAGCATTAATTTTGAATTTTGAAAAATTTACATGCACCAATTTGTGAATTGGAGAAAACAACCAACATGATAAATGTGGAGTTTTTTATTATTGTTCTATCAGTGAAAACCTCATTCCATTCTAAGCTCTGAAACTCTAAAATTACACATTTAAATTTTCAGTAACTATGTGCCTAATCAAAATTTGTTACACATATATATCAAAATCCTTCTAGCTACTTCTAGAGCATGCATGCATTGATCCATATCTCTATACTTCTAGAGCATTATAGAGCTAAAGTAGCAATAAGAGATGAAAGAATGAAGTTCTAACCTTTTAAAGCTTTGGATTTAGGTGTTGCAAACTAAACCTTGAGAAAAAATGGCATGAACTCTCTTGCTTCTTTGAGAAAAATGGACACCATATGCTTTAGGGCAGCAGGACAGGAAGCAGAATATATAGTGGTGGACAACTAGTCCCAGGCCATGATACGACCCGAGACTAATAGTCCACGAAAGGACCAGCTGGCCTGCTCCAGGTTATTAGTCCCGGGCCGTATTATGGACCGGGACTAATGACCTGGTTCGGCCCGGGACTAGTAACTACGGCTGTTTCTAGCCGTATAGAGGCCTCACGGCCCGGGACTAGTGCTCCCACTAGTTGCGGGCTGTGCTAGGCCGGGACTGCTGGCCTTGTTCACGTCGAACCGAAGATGGTTTTCCAGAAGTGATACATCTAGAAAATACTTTTGGTAAAATTACATTCTTTGTTAGAGTGGGGATATCATTTATCTTTTACATATGTATGGAGTTCTGCAAAAGCAAATACCTCAGAGATAGATATAGAGGTTGGAATTCGTCGAATGAACCACATTCCTTCATTGACATAAGGAGGCCATTGATAAAAAAGGAAAGGGCAAAGCTTGAGCCGATGACCTACAATGATGGATATAAGAGCGATTGAAATTCTTGTCGAGTTATACATTTGTGTATTGTAACACCGTTCAAACTTATACAATAACACATGGAAAAAATCATTACATCCCCATATTGCAAAGGTAATGAATCATGTTTTCCACATTGATTTTTTGTTTATGTCCAAAAATGAAGGCTTCAGTTTTTGGGCTCAACTATAGTTTTTTTTGAGATTTTTATTAATTTTTGTTTTATGGGGTTAAAATCTCTTATGTATTTTTTCAAGAGTATGAAAACATGGATACCAAGCAACAGGGAGATATCCTAGCCGTTCCTTGTTGCATGGAGATCTTGTCCAAAATGAGTTGCCTTCAAAACAAAACAAAATACATAGCAGTTGTAATTATTTCTGAACATGATTGGCCATCCTGATGTGATGCACAAATACCATACCTAAAATCCATATCATGGGCGCATCTTTTTGTTGATCTAATTCCGTTGAAGGTTGGTTGCCCCTCTTCCTCTCAGGCATCCTCTCTCTAATTCATGATTGTGACAACTATATGACCCTGACTTGCAGTCGCAAGATGCAGATACTGGAATGAGAAGACAAGTATTTTTCCTTGACTTTCAATAGAAAGCTGCAAATTGAGCGTGGAATCGTCTCAACAAGGTTGGCCAGTGCTAATCTGGTGTCGGTAGGAAAGTCGAGGAGATATGGGGAAAGGCCTGGTAGTGACCAATCTGTGAGGATCCGGTTCATGAGGCAAGTTGGGAGGATGTAGCATGTCGTATATCCCTGCTCAAATGACGAAGTTTGTTAGTGGTCATGGCCATGGAAAGATGGGGTATCTAGGAAGACTAGATCTGGCCGAGTACATAATTTTTGTTTAGGATTTTCTCTGTTGCTCCACTGAGACAAGGCAAGCTGTGGTAATTAAATTTTATTTGTGCGCATTTTTTTGCTAGTTATATCCCCGCAGAAGTTTTCATTATTGTTTGTTAAATTCCGAACAAAAACATTTGTATTTTTGTAAAGATATCGGTGTGAATTATTCATGTGTCTCCAACTTCTACCATATATTTTCTTTCATTTAGTCATATGCATATGGTTTATATTTTATTTATTATGTGTTCCAAAAAATTTGATGAGCATTTTCCAGTTTATGATGAATCCATCCGTCCTTTTCAATGAATACCAAAATCATGTATTAGCATTGCTAATGAAATGATGCAATCCGATAATGTTTATACTTGAACCTAAGCGATCAATTAAGTCTATCATAAAGACATTTATTTGAGGAAGGGTTGTCGAGAAAAACATATGGATGCCCATGTTCTCTTTGGAAGCAACTACATGGAAACATGTACAAAATTAATGCATTAGTGCTCATATGTAAGTGTGAAAAGAGAAATGGAACATCATCATAGTTCACACAAATTTCATCGCTAGAATTTAGGCAAGCAATGAGTAGACCGAATTGTTCTCATAATTGCATTAGCATACCTCATGCGTATACAAAAGTTTTCCACTTATTTGAAATGGATTTTGGCCCGCCATAAAAAAACAACAAAAATCTTAGGATTTGGAAGGCTCGGGAGTTGTGACTACACTTGGTATTCGAGTTGGACGAAGTAACATGGCATGATGGTTAGCTTTGCCATCCAAGAGGCATTCTTGGGGACGTATAATATCTTTGCCGTCTGATGCGATGGTGCTGGGTTGTCCTTTGGATCGTCTAAGTAAAGCACCCTAGAGAGTTTGCTCGGTGGAAGTCACAACACAGCTGAGCCTCGAAGCTTAGCTCGGTTCCTGCGTTTTGTACTCAAATGCATGTTAGCATTTTAATTTTTTTCATGGAGACAAGCTCCATGCTCGTTGATAGTAGTGTTTAGGTTCACATGTACAAAATTTGACTAATCGACATTGCGCTAAACAAAAAATCAGGATAATGAATATTCGTAGCAAGCCATTGATGGCTTCATTACTCTTGGTTCAACAATCTTTCGCACACTTAGACTCCATCCAGACCGCACGTGTGCTCTTTGGCAGTATTGAACTACATGGAAACATGGTACAAAAAATAATGAGAAGTGTTGTATTGAACTGTGATAAGAGAAATGGAACATCATCATAATTCACAACAAAACCATTGTTCTAACTCAGCCGATCCAGGAGTAGACTCACTCGGTTGTGTCTGTTAAGTGCATTAGCATATCACATAGCCAATGTATGCTAGTTTTGTGGTTAGTTGAAATGGATTTTGTGCTTCCATCGAAACCAGCCCTAAAAGCATCGATTTAGGACTTGGAAGCATCAGAGTTGTAACTATGTAGAGTCGAATATGTTTACGAAGTAACATGGCATTATTGTCACATGCGGCTTCTTCTTGGGATTCCCAGTGACTCATTTAAGAAAATGGGATTTTCTTGAAATCGTAGTATTGCACCCTACTGAGTTTGCTCGGTCAATACTGGTTGAAGATGCAACACAGCCAAGTCAGTGGGGTTATACTACTTCGTCATCAAAGGAGATGGGGAGAGGTTCACCGCTTGCTGGTCAACGTCGTAGTATTGCACCACACTGAGATTTGCTCTACTGAAGTAGCAACATAGCGAAGGGCGAGGTCCGCCTCCAGGCCTCCAGCCTTGTCCCAAGTACCTACATTTTTATCCATTGTTAGACATATGGCTAAAAGATTTACTAGACTCACGTATAACGAATAAAATCTGCTCCACCGTTTAGACTAGATACAACCCCACTCACCAGAAAACACAATAAATAAAGTTTTCTAGAGACTGACGAGTGAGTCTCTCTGCCTGTTAGTTGATTCCCTTAGACACGAGTCATATACTAGACTCGGCATTCAGAAAACTTAGCTAGATTCATGCTTTCTAGTGTTTCTAACATGCTAACATGTGCATGAAACATTAAATAGGGATTGTCATGTTTTCCATCGCTGGGATGAGCGTCATTTTGACCATATTAGTGTGGCCCAGGTTTTGCACCAGATCACAAGTTAATTACTCTGATTCATAATAAGTGTTATTGATTTAATATAAAATTATAATAAATCAATGACACTTATTTTGGATCAGAGGACGTCTATAACTTGGAGGAAGTATATAACTTTGCTTAATGTTCTGGCCCATCAGTTGTTGCCATTGGCATTAGAATTGGCCCGTTGGCCCTTTCTTGGTCGCCCATCATTCTCCACGTCTGGACTGAATTCATGCAAGTTTATTTGCAAACCAATTTTTTTGTAGATTATAACTTGCACCTAAGTTATTGTTTGTTTGAATCTAGACGAAAACTTGTGCATTGTTTCAAAGACATCGGTGCAAATTATTCATGTGCGTCTAGCCTTTCCAATTAATTGTTTTGATTATTTCATAGGCATATGGTTTTGTAACTGATTTTTGGTGTGTTCCTCAATTCTAGATGAGTAGTTTTGAGTATGAGATGAATGTGTCCATGATTTTAAAGGATACCAAAATCATTTTTTAGCATCGCTGATGAAATCCAATATAAAATTAGATAGACTTTATCACCAAATCGTCTATCACAAAGGTACTTCATTGAGGGAGGAGATGATGATGATAAGAACATATGGATGCACATGTGCTCTTTGGCATTATGGAACTACATGAAAACATGGTACAAAAATTAATTAGATGTGCTATATTGAAGTGTGATAAGAGAAATGGAACATCATCATAATTCACAATGAATCCATTCTTCTAACTCAGCGGAGCCAGAAGTAGACTCACTCGGTTGTGTCCGTGAAGTGCATTAGCATACCACATATCCAATGTATGCTAGTTTTGCGGTTAGTTGAAATAGATTTTGTGTTTCCATGGAAACGAGCCCTGGCAGCATTGAATTAGGACTTGGAAGCATCAGGAGTTGTAACTACGTCGAGTCGAATCTGTTGACAAACCAACATGGCATGATTGTCATATGTGGCATCTTCTTGGCATTCCCAAGGACTCATTTAAAAATATGGGATTTTCTCGATATAATAGTACTGCACCCTATTGTGTTTGCTCGGTCAATATTAGTCGAATAACCCAACATAGCCAAGTGAGGTTCACCGCTGGCCGGTCGACGTCATAGTACTGCACCGCACTGAGTCTGAAATTGCTCGATTTAAGTAGCACGTGGCGAAGGGCGAGGTCCGCCGCCAGGGCCTCAATCCTTGGCCGAGTTCCTACATTTTGATCCATTGTTAGACATATGTCTAAAATATTTACTAGACTCGGTTTAACAGATAAAATATGTCCACAGTTTAGACTAGATACAGCCTCACTCACCAGAAAAAACAATAAATAAAGTTTGCTAGAGACTGAGAGTTGATTCCATTAGACATGAGTCATATACTAGACTTAGAATTCATAAGAACTTAGCTAGACTCATCCTTTTTGGTGTTTCTAACATGCTAACGTGGGCATGAAACGTTAAATAGGGATTTTCATGTTTTCCATCGCTAGGATGAGCATCATTTGGACCATATTAGGTGTGGCCTAGGTTTTCCACCAGATCACAAGTTAATTACTCGATTCAAAATAAGTGTTATTGATTTAATATAAAATTGTACTAAACTAGTGACACTTATTTTGGATCAGGGGGACATATATAATTTGGAGGAAGTATATAAGTTTGCTTAATGTTCTGGCCCATTAGTTGTTGCCATTGGCATTAGAATTGGCTCGTTGGCCTTCTTGGTCGCCCGCTACGCTCCACGACTGAACTAAGTTCATGCAAGTTTATTTGTAAATCGTTTTTTTGTTTTTTTTGCAAATTCTAACTTGTACCTATGTTTTTTTTGTTCTGAGTTTGGACAAAAACTTGTACATTGTTTCAAACATATTGGTGTGAATTATTCATGTGTGTCTAGCCTTTCCCTATTAATTTCTTTGATTATTTCACAGGAATATGGTTTTGTAAATGATTTCCGGTGTGTTCTTCAATTCTTGATGAGCAGTTTTGAATATGTGATGAATTTGTCCAAGCTTTTTAATGAATACCTATTTGACACTCCAAATTATTTGGTTCCCTATTTGACACTCTAAATTATTTTCTTCCGTATTTGACACGTAGTCTAAGTTTTTTCCCTTATATGACATCGCCGTCTGGTCCGTTAGGATCTTCCGTTAGCTAGGACCAATGTACCCCGTGAATCGTTTTTCCCTAATGTTTTTGTCTGGCGCGTCATCCACGTTAGTTTTTAGCACTCTAGACGAATACGGCCAGCAGCAACAGAATACATGCGCTTGCCGTGTAGCTGTGCCTGTGCGAGGAAGCAAGCTGCATATGTGCATGATGGATATTCGCTGTACATGAAAATCTACCTCATTTAGGATCATCTAGCTATCTCTAGCTTGATCGGAACCACGGCAAAAAAACTCACGTGAACCTGGCGACCGATAAAAAAGGAAAAAAGATGCGTAAGTGCTAGCAGCCCTGCTGGTTCTTTTTTTTACATGAGGATTAGGAGTATAAATCCTAGTTCTGCTAGGACAATAGAGGTGCTTGTATACACGTACGTATAGGGTTATTGGACCAATTAGTATATGCAAGGAGTTAAGTCTGTGTGGTCGATTCTGGCCATGGTCGCGTGGGAATCTACTGCAGCGTCCACGCGCACTACGCACTAGCCTTGTCTATGAAGTGCTTAACTAATCATCTCTCCAGAAGACCAGCAAGACGACAGTTAATTGAGATATACAGAATATAAACATAGGGCATGAATACATATATCCACCCTACACTAGTGCACAACCCCCCCTCTAACACCGGTTTGGAGGGCCCTCTAACAGCGGTTGTAGAACCGCTGTTGAGGGTTCGGTGTTAGAGGGGCCCCCTCTTTAACACCGGTCACGTGGGGCTGGCGCAGCGCTCAGGGACCCCCTTTAACACCGGTTCGTAACACGAACCGGTGTTAAAGGTTTTCTGCCGCGGCAGGAAAACGGCATAAATCTCTGCCGCGGCGGAGTTCTGTCCCTGCCCCGTTCTGGGCGTATTTCTGTGGCGCGGCGGAGATGGGGAGGGGGGAGGGGGAATCGATCGGGAGAGGTATACACATACATCGTCATCGATACATACGAGTACATGAATAATTAAGCAACTATTATTATACACAACATCGTCATTGTGTGGTATTCTCCGTAAACGTTGAAGCATCAAGTACAAGACAAACACATTCAAGCATATATACAACGTTTATTTTGGTGGATATCTAAAGAGTTCTTCGCCAGGCGTGACGACCTCATCAAGTATGAACCCCGCCAATTCCTCTTGAATGGCTCGTATGCGTTCAAATGGTAGGAGTTGGTCCCGCATCCGTTCGATCTGAATATATATGAAGAATGGGGTCAATATATATATAAGAATAAAACTCAACACAATTGATGGTAATAAAATAATGTTGTGAACTTTGTTTACTTACTCTAAGTTGTTCTAGTGTGGCTTGGCCCATCGCACATATCGTGTTGCGAATGAACTTGCAAATATAGTACCCACATAAGTTATTGCCGTGTCCCTGATGCGCGCACTTTACGAGAATAGAGAGTTCAATCAAAATAGTAATCAATAAAGCATGATATAATGGAATTGGAAGCAGAATCAAAGAGATACGCAGACCTAGCTAGCTAGTATTACTTACATTTTGGTCTACAAATTTTAGTTCTTCTGACCATTCACCCACGGCCCTGCCCGTGAACCTTTTCCAAACCCTGTCCGGCAAAGAAAATGGATAAAGGAGTAATTAATTACTTGTTGTCACGAAAGTTGCCGATCTAGTGCGATAATATGATTGAAATTACCTCTGGAGCATCTCTCTAAAGTCTGCCCATATCTCTTTTTCTTTTCGTAATGAGTCCATGACAAAGACTTTTCCTGAGTCGAGTTGAATGACTAGCAGAATAAAGTGGAACCTACGCACGCATAACTCATCATCAGTTACACTTAACATCGAGTAAGCCGAAACAGAATGTATACAAGAGAGGGTAACAGTACTCACGAGAAGTTGTAAGGCAATAGTATTTCCCTTTTGGTTTGTTGTCTCAGTAAAGACCTTAACAAGTAATCTTCTGTTTGCCCGGGTTTGGTTCTTACCACTTCTTCATGAGCTCTATTTGTGTCAACGAACCCAATGTCAAAAGGGCCTCCTTTCATGCATTCCATAACCTTTTTCCTGCATAATAGTATATACATATATGGTGAGCATATATATAGATGAAATTAATGAAGTGAATGAGATGAGATATAAATTACAGAAATAGTACTTACACACAATAAAGGCTGATGGCAGCTTTGTCGAGTTCCTTCTGATTGAATAGAAAATGCAAGTCTTGAATGTTGAAGTCGATCTCGTCGTCTCCGCACAAGAAAATCTGATCTCTTATATGCGTCGTGATCCATTCTTCCTTTCTCGTCTTGCAGAAATCAAGGTACCACTTGTGCAATCTTCGCATCTTTGTTGGTAGATTCTTGAGCTCCTCTTTCTTGACGAGATTCTTCCCATACTTCCATGGTTGTATGGGGTTGGCATCGCATTTGGGCAAGTTGTCTCCCATGATGTTCAAGTATGCAATGTAAGTCATCCCCATCTCATTGGCCTTTCTTTGTAGCTACGCCTCGTAATCATTTACGGGAGGAGCGCCCGTGTCGAACACTTGGAGCGGGGCGCATGGTTGGTTTTCCTGCTCTCCGAGCATGGGAACTGTTTTCTGGGGTGCCGCACGACTGCTACTTTCAGTCTCCCTACGGCGCCTTGCATCCCCCTTCAAAATCTGGCGCTCGTAGTCTGGCACAAGTGGGGTTTCGGGTTTCAAAAGATTATTGTAAAACTTCTCCACCACCGCCGGATCTATTTCTCCTTTGGCTCGGCCCGTCTAGGTGCAAAGAATTTATTGACCTCTTCTTCCGAGATCCTATTGGTCTCCTCATCGCTAAGATTCCATGGTAAAACCGGCAATGGCTTGGTGGAAGGCTGCGGGACGTAGTTTTTTGAACTCTTTGGCGTACGGTTTCCTGCGGATTTCTTTGTGGCAGTGTTAGTGATGCTCTTCGTGGCAGTGCTCTTTCGCTTACGCTGAGGAGATGGCTGAAGCGTCGGAGATGGCTGACGGGCAGGAGATGGCTGGCGCGCCGGAGATGGCTGTCATGCAGGAGATGGCTGAAGCACCGGAGATGGGTGCCGCGCAGGAGATGGCTGAAGCGGCTCAGACTGCTGACCCTGCGGAGACGGCGGGGTGCCAGTGGCCTCCAATTTGGAAGCACGATGTGTTCCTTCTTCCAAAGAATGGTTGTTTTCGCTGCAAATTTTAGTTGAGTTTCCCCTTCACCTGTAGCATGGTCAAGATGTGCTTCCTCATATTCCTTCACAACCTCATCCACCCCGACAATAGCATAGCCATCTGGAATCGGTCGGCAGGAGGTAAGGCATAGCCGACAACCACCTTAATGGATAAGCTCATTAATCTCACATGCAGCTCAGCGTGTTCGCTCTCCGTGATCTCATCCACGGGGTATCGAGAACCCGCCATTTCAAGCGTGGGTTGCACGTTCTCCGTGGAAGCCACGCTGCTTTTCCGCGCAGAGTCTGGGCCGCCGGCAGCTTCCAATGCATGCTCTTCGTGCCGCTGAGATGGCCCGGTAGATTGATGGCTTTGTTGTGCATTCACTTGCGCCTGCAGCGCCACAGGTGCATGTTCTATCTGTGTTATCCTCTCTGTACGCTCTTTTTCTTTTCTACCGCGCCATCTGTAAGAGTCGCTCCACTAGGAAAACCCATCCATCCACTTCATACCCCCTGTGCCTCGTGCATGTCCAGGGTGTTCTTTTTTAGCGATGGCGCGTGTGAGCTGGTCATTCTCTCTGTCGGGATGGAAGGTCCTGGCGGCTGTTTCCTCGTATGCCGTGATGAGTTCAGTGACGGGTTTGGCAAGGAGTGTTGGGAAGATACACAATCCTGTTTCTGGGTCCAACCTTGCCCCAATTCCGTAGAACCAAGTCTTTGCACGTAGGTCCCACCCATCTATCTGGGGTGTGATCCCTCTAGCGCGCAGGGCCTTCTCAACTTCCTCCCACTTAGGCCTCTGAGATATGTAGCCACCTGACCCCGTCCTCTGGTGATATTCCTTCTTCTAGGCATTTAGCGTATTAGTTTCTGACCTCTTTTTAGCTATAGCACCTTCCTTATATGCCACAAATTCGGGCCAGTGAGGTCTTATCTTCGCATAATATGCGTCTTCGAAATTTGGAGTCTCGCGAGCTTTGACAAATTTGTTCAATTTTGTCTTCCTGTTGCGGAAAGCGTCAGACATCTTCTTTAGAGTCCACTCTTTGACCTTTTCCTTTATAACCGGTTTGTTTTCATCCTCCTCTGGCGGAAGGGTGAAATTTACCAACAACAAATTCCAAAGCGTTTCTTTGGATCTTTCATCGACAAAGGTACCGTCGCCCTTCTTTGGCTTATTCCAATATTCAATTATTATTGGGATTTGGTCCCTAACAAGAACTCCAGCCTGATGTACAAATTTGTTTGCGGCCTTCTTGGGCTCCATCGGCCTGCCATCAACACGGACTGCTTCGATCGTGAACTTTGCACGATCTTTCAACCGATAGCTCGCGCCTCGCTTGCTCTTTTTCGTAGAAGAAGATGGTTGCTGGCTGGTCGATCCAGAGAGCTAAAAGAAGAAAGAAGCGTTAATTAATACATGTAGAAGAAGATTGTTGGTGGAAGTCAGCAGAGGATTAATCAATGCATATACCTCGCCGGACTTTGTAATCACTAAATTGCGTTCACCGGAGTCTTCATCTTCCATGACTACTTGAACTGTCATCATGTCCCTCCAAGTTCAGATATTGTGAGGTGTCCTCATCAATAATGTTGTCCATTATTTCTTCTTCTTCAAGGTTTCTACTAAGTGGATCCATAGTTTCTAAAACAATAATATTATCTAGAGTAAGAGAGTAAACATTCAAGTGGACTTGGATTCATACACAAATATACATATTATTCATACAAAAATACACAAATAAATACACAAATGAAATTAAAACCCTAAGGATGCTTGATCATTTTAAACGAGTTCCGAGGGGTCAAAACCCTAATTCGGAGAAATCCCGGATGCATATGAGAGGGGCTAGCTAAAGTGGTTGACCGGAGGCTGGAGGCGTTGGAGAGCGACCTAGGGCGCGCGAGGCAGCGTGATGCGGCCTACCTAAAACGGGCGTTGTTCGAAAGAGGAGGCCGAGGCAAGCATTATAGTGGCGGCGCCGCCTCAGTATGGTCACCGGAGCGACGGCAGCGACGGTAGCGACGGCAAACAACTTGGCAGAACAGATACAATGTGGAGGGGGTATCCCTTTTATAAAGCAGATCAATATAAGCAAGAAAAACCGCGGAGAACCTAAACTTGCCACCGAAGTCAATGAGCCAAGATCAGGATGAGTCAGAGCTCCACAACGACGCCCCCAAGAGGGTAACGACTAACGAGACATATGGTAAAGGGTTTTCACCCGGAGTCCTGTGACGAAGAAAGTAGCAGGATCGGCGGCCCCAGAGACCTATGGTAAAGGGTTTTCCCCGTCTTCTGCCCCGCCTGTTGTCCCCAATATAGGCCCTAGACCGAGGGGAGAAGCCACGACGCTCGCCAAAGAGCTGCCCGCGCAGTCCACCTTCTAAGGCCACCACCGACATCCGCAAACTCTAGCCACCACTCCGACGACCAACGACACATCGCATCGCCGAAGAGAGTGACGTCGTTGCCAGCGGACACACCTGCAACCCGAGAAGGACCATGCATACCCCGACATCGCTGGCATACCGCGCGAGCTCGCACCCAATGGCCACCACCGGAGCTCGCACCCCAGGGCCGCCTCGGCGAGAGGAGGTCGCCCCGTGCGCTCGGGCTGGGCCATCCCCATCGCTCGGCATTGCACGTCGCCCAGACACCAAGGACCGCGCGCGTCGCCGCCACTGAAAACTGCCGGGCGCCACCGCGATCTCCATCGCCGCCTCCATGTACGTGCAAGGTGCTCATCGGGACAGCAACGCAAAAGGAAGCAAACAGAGGGGACCAGGAGGTCCGCTAGATCACCACGAGCACGACGGTGGGGTTCTTGTAGGCGTCGGCATCGTCGTCGGCTTCGGTAGCGCGCGGGCGGTGGCGGTGGCGGTGGCGGTGTTGGCACGCGCGAGGGTGACGGCGGCTCCGATCGAGTTGGCGGTGGCGGCCGACACGAGGGCAGCGACGGCGAGGGCGAGGACGGCGACGGCGAGGGTCAGGATGCCGGCTCGCTCTGTTTTCTGGCGCGAGTTCGATCGCTCGGGGAAGAAGGAAGGAAGGCACGATTTAATACCCTTAACACCGTTTGGGGCTGGAACCGTGTTAAAGGGGAATTATAAGACTTCTTTAACACGGTTCCAGCCACGAACCGGTGTTGAAGGGGTAATGAACGAATAATGTTTCTTTAACACCGGTTCATGGCTGGAACCGGTGTTAAAGGGGGGCATTTATTCCATGCATTAAAGGGGTTGGGGCATTTATAATTCAAAAAATAGGATATGGAATTAGAAAATTCATATCTTATTCATTTCAACTCAGAAAAATATGAATAATATATCATAATTTTCAGAAAAATAATATCTATCCATTCATGTAAAAACATTTTATATTTACTATGAAAATTTTCAAAATGATTAAAACACTTACATATAAATTATGATTATTCAATTCAAACAAAAATAAATTGTCAAATCCTAAAACATTGAACATAAGAAATATTAAGCATCTAAAAAGGAATCTAACCTTATTTTATTAGAGCAAATCATATTTTATTTTGTATTAACATTTTTGAATTGATTGGATATTTAAATGCCGCATCTTATGCTCGGAAAATGGAAAATGCCTTTTTGGTGCGATAAAAAGGAAAACTTCCTCTTGCAACAT
Organism: Avena longiglumis; assembly: GCA_030063025.1. Classification (NCBI taxonomy): domain Eukaryota; kingdom Viridiplantae; phylum Streptophyta; class Magnoliopsida; order Poales; family Poaceae; genus Avena; species Avena longiglumis. The sequence continues at coordinate 511,545,814 of CP125978.1, forward strand.
TGTTTGCCATGCCATGATGCATATGTATGCACAATATGGCCATATTATCACAAACTATGCCTTGATTCTAGCCATAACATTGGTCATTTGACGCGAAAGCCAAGAAACCTTGAATGAGATAGGTCATTTTGTGAAGGAGATAGAACTGGAATTAAAATACAGAATGCAACTAATAGTAAGTTACATAAAGCATGACTGAAAATTAAGATACATAAAAGAACTAAAAATTAAGATACATGGCCAGATTAAGTAACAATCGGCCGAACTTGTTTCGGAATGTTGGAGTGATTCAGTCATGCTCCTGCCTACACCAGTAATACTCGCCACTGTAGTCGTCATACTCGCCGCCGCCATCATCGCTGTCGTCGTCGGGGTCGCCGTAATTGAACCTTGAAGGCTGAGTACGCGTGGGCTGGACTTGAGGGTAGCGCAGACGGGGGTTAGAGTCGGCGGCAGTGTCATAGGCCATGACGCTCTAGAGAGTCCGACCGCGCCACCATAGACGACGGCCGGCCTCGTTGAAGTTCGGAGGAGGTGGGTCGTCCTCCTCGTGCCTGGCGAGCTCCCTCTCACGCCGATCCACGAAGAAGGCTTCCCAAGTAGGGAAATAGTCGGGATGCCATCTGGGATTCCTCCGCTGCTCCGGCGTGAGTTCGAAGTAGTAGTGGTTCGTGATGGCCATCCGGCCACACCTAGAGGGACAGAGGAACTGCACGCCTCGGCGCCAAAGATCCAGCCGACGGGACGGTAAGAGCCGGCGGGCAGGGGTAGTTCGAGGAGCAAAGCGCCTCCGCCTCCCTGGGGGTTAGTGCTACGGTGGAAGTCATGGGAAAGAGTGATGAGGTTGCAGATATGAGTCTAGAGATGTGCAATGACAATGGAGGCCAACCCTACATATATATAGTGAAGAACTGGCGGGAAGAACTGGAGGGAAGAACTTGCGGGAAGAACTGGCAGGAAAAAATGGCGGGAAGAAAAATGGCGGGAAGAAAAATGGAGGGAAGAAAAATGGAGGGAAGAAATAGAAGGAAGAAAAATGGATTTCAGGTTGGGCCAGGCAGCACTAATGATAAAGGTGAGTGTCGACATTATGTCGTGCGGCGTGTACCTTGTCCCAGATGGTGTCACCAACCGGGACTAAATATGAACCTTTAGTCCCGGTTGGAGACACCAACCGGGACTAAAGATGAACCTTTAGTCCCAGTTGGAGACACCAACTGGGACAAAACACGAGTCAGCACTAATAATAGGCGTGAGTGTCGACATTATTTCGTAAGTGTCGACACTATGCCGAGCTGCTTGTACTATGAATAGGCATCCTTGTGAGTCCAGTCCTCCAGCCAGTTTGAGGCATCTCCAAGATGGTTTTCGAGAGCAGGGACACCACTACGGCCAGTTTTAGGGAGATGCCGGCGGGCCAGTCCTCCGCATCTCCGAGAAATCGGGTCATAGAGGCACTCCTAATATTTGAAATTAGTTAGCTCCAGGTGTATTGATCTAGTTAGAGAAGTTACAAGCTGCAAGATGGTTTTCGAGCAGGGACACCACTACGGCGGTTGTGGAGATGCCGACGGAGCCCAGTCCTCCGGCATCTCCAAGAAACTGGTCATAGAGGCACTCCCTAATATGTGAAATTAGTTAGCTCCCAGGTGTATTGATCTAGTTAGAGAAGTTACAAGCTGCAAGATGGTTTTCGAGAGCAGGGACACCACTACGGCCAGTTTCAGGGAGATGCCGACGGAGCCCAGTCCTCCGGCATCTCCAAGAAACTGGTCATAGAGGCACTCCCTAATATGTGACCGCGCGCGTTTGGAGATCAGATCTTAATGGTAAGTACGAATCGGGACAACTTCTTCTCATAGTCCCGGTCCAGCCACAAAACAAGACTAACACTCAAGACATTTATTAATATTAAAAACTGAGACTACAAAACCGGTCCCCCCTATATATAGTCCCGGTCAATCCACAAACCGGGAAAGATATCCTTCGGTCAAGCCACAAACCGCGAAAGACATGAACTAGAGTTACATAATATGAGCATGAACTTCTTGGCATATGTACTTCCTTATGATCGCTTCAGACGTAACCATGGAGCATATTCTTTACTTAACGGAATGCTTGGGTCAGTTTTCACTGTGAAGGGCGGAATTTCATCAACCTTATTATAATCTTCTGACATGTCTGTCTTGTCCTCGATTCCCACGATGTTTCTTTTCCCTGAAAGAACTATGTGACGCTTTGGCTCATCATATGATGTATTCGTTTGCATATTTTTTCTTTTTTTTGGTCTGGAGGACATGTCCTTCACATAGAAAACCTGAGCCACATCATTGGCTAGGACAAATGGTTCGTCTAAGTTCTTGTCTACCTTCATAAGATTGTTGAGATCCACCGTTGTCATTCCGTACTTCTTGTCTACCTCAACCCCTCCTCCTGTTAGCTTGACCCATTTGCATCGAAACAAGGGGACCTTAAAATTAGGTCCATAGTCAAGTTCCCATATCTCCTCTATGAACCCATAATACGTGGTCTTTTTCCCATTGTCTTCTGCTGCATCGAAGCGGACACCACTATTTTGGTTGGTGCTCTTTTTATCTTGGCCTATCGTGTAAAATGTATTCCCATTTATCTCGTACCCTTGGAAAGTACATACAGTCGAAGATGGTGTCCTGGCCAACAAGTACAACTGATCCCCAATAGTGGTGTTATTCGTGAGAAGTTTTTGCAGACAGCCGCCAAAACTCGCCATGTGTTCACTTATAATCCATTCATCAGACTGTCCCGGGTGTTTGAGGCGTATTAAATTCTTGTGTTCATTGATATAGGGGGAAACCAAGATAGATCTTTTTAAAACTGTGTAGTGTGCTTGATTGAGAGAATGCCCGTCCCTACGTATCATTGATTTACATCCTAGGGTGCCTTTTCCACGCAGTCTCCCCTCATGTCGTTATTCTGGAACACTAATCGCCTTAAGGTCAGGAATAAAATCAACACAGAACTCAATGACCTCCTCTGTTACATAGCCCTTGGAGATGCTTCCTTCTGGCCTAGCACGGTTATGAACATATTTCTTTAAGACTCCCATGTACATCTCAAAGGGGAACATATTGTGTAGAAATACAGGACCGAGAATGGCAATCTCTTCTACTAGGTGAACCAGGAGATGCGTCATAATATTGAAGAAGGATGGTGGGAACATCAACTCAAAGCTGACAAGAAATTGGGCCACATCTGTCTGTAACTCTGGTAGGCTTTCTGGATCGATTACCTTTTGAGATATTGCATTGAGAAATGCACATAGCTTCACAATGGGTACTCGAACATTTTCAAGTAGAAGCCCCCTCAATGCAATCGGAAGCAATTGTGTCATAATCACGTGGCAGTCATGAGAGTTCAGGTTTTGGAATTTTTTCTCTGCCATATTTATTATTCCCTTTATATTCGACGAGAAGCCAGACGGGACCTTGATACTTCTCAAACATTCAAAAAATATTTCCTTCTCTGCTTTGGTAAGAGCGAAGCTGGCAGGAGTTAAGTGGCATCGTTTACCCTTCGTGTTCTCAGGATGCATAGGCTCTTCAGGGTCTTTCAGACGTTGCTGGTCCTGCCGTGCTTCCGGTGTATCTTTTGTCTTCCCATACACTCCTAGGAAACCTAGCAGGTTCACGCAAACATTCTTCGTCACGTGCATCACGTCGATTGAAGAGCGGACCTCTAAGACTTTCGAATAGGGTAGGTCCCAAAATATAGATTGCTTCTTCCACATGGGCGCGTCCGCATCGTCATTCGAAGATAGATTGCCAGGACCTTTTCCAAAGATTACTTCTAGGTCCTTGACCATACCAAATACCTCCTCACCGGTACGGAGGACAGGCTTCCTCCGGGGTTCTGCCAGACGTTTGAAATGCTTGCCTTTCTTTCTTACTGGATGCAGGATCGGAAGAAATCGGCGATACCCTAGGTACACAACCTTCTTACATTTATCCAAATATACACTTTCAGTCTCATCTAAACAGTGTGTGCATGCATTGTATCCCTTGTTTGTCTGCCCTGAAATTTTACTAAGAGCAGGCCAATCATTGATGGTTACGAAAAGCAATGCTCGTAGGTCAAATGGCTCCCCTTTGTGCTCATCCCACATCTGTAAAATTTCTTCAACTAATGGCCTTAGGTACACATCAATGTCGTTGCCGGGTTGCCTCGGGCCTTGGATGAGCACTGACATCATAATGAACTTCCTCTTCATACACAACCAAGGAGAAAGGTTATAGATACATAAAGTCACAGTCCAGGTGCTGTGACTGCAGCTCTGCTCACCAAAATGATTCATGCCGTCTGTACTTAGACCAAACCTTAAGTTCCCTGCGTCACGTGCGAAGTCCGGGTACTCTCTCTCGACTTTTCTCCACTGTGACCCATCAGCGGGGTGTCTCAACATCGCGTCTTTCTTACGGTCTTCCATGTGCCATCGCAACAACTTGGCATGCTCTTTATTTCTGAAGAGACGTTTTAACCGTGGTATTATAGGAGCATACCACATAACCTTGGCAGGAACCTTCTTCCTAGGGGCCTCGCCCTCAACATCGCCGGGATCGTCTCGTCTGATCTTGTACCGCAGTGCAGTGCATACCGTGCATGCATCCAAATTCTCGTACTTCTCACTGCTGTTGAGGATGCAGTCATTAATGCAGGCATGTATCTTCTGCGCGTCTAATCCTAGAGGGCAGACAACCTTCTTTGCTTGGTATGTACTGTCGGGCAACTCATTATTTCTTGGAAGAAGATTCTTCATTTTTACCAACAACTTTGAAAATGTGCTGTCAGTCACACCGTTCTCTTCCTTCCATTGCAGCAAATCCAGTGTGGTACCTAGCTTTTTGTGGCCATCTTCGCAAGTTGGATACAACAATGTTTTGTGATCCTTTAACATCTGCTCCAGCTTCTCCTTCTCCTTTTCAGTTTCACATTCTTCCTTTGCATCAGTAATGGCCCGACCAAGATCGTCATCAGCGGGCCCATCTGCTGCCTCTTGATCTTCATTATCTACCCCCGTTGCAGTATCATCATATTCAGGATACATATTATGATAGTTGTCATCATCCTCTTCTTCTTCGTTGTCTTCCATCACAACCCCTTTTTCTCCGTGCTTGGTCCAACAATTATAGCTGGGCATGAAACCTAATAGAAGCAGGTGGGCGTGAATGGTTCTGGTATTTGAGTAGTCTTTCTTGTTCTGACAGTGAACACACGGACAGCACATAAAATCATTGTGACCACGGTTTGCATTAGCCACAACGATGAAATTTTGGAGGCCCATAATGTACTCGGAAGTGCGGCGGTCACCGTACATCCATTGCTGGTTCATCTGCATTAATATGTAGTATATATCAAAAATTAATAGGGAGATGACCATTTATATATATAGTACATCAATGACACATGAAAGGATAGTTGCCGACCTCGACCGAGAAGGAAAGAGCAACGAGAAAACTTATTTTGAGCTCTCGGGCATTTCACCGAACACCTCTTGTCCATATGAAAAAAACACAAAATAGCACTCTTCACACCCTCTTGCTAGGCTCCAAAATGAGATAGTGAAAAAATTGGAAGAGTGGGGTGTGGGCTGCGGTGTCTTATATAGCCCCCCCCTTTAACACCGGTTCAAGCCACGAACCGGTGTTAAAGGGGGGGCTGTGCGGGCCACTAGTGCAGGGTCCTTTAATATCGGTTCGTGCCACGAACCGGTGTTAAAGGGGGGCTCATTTTTGCCGCACGGGCTACGCTGGTACGGCCCCCCCTTTAACACCGGTTCGTAGCCCTTTTCCAGGATCAACAAAAAGCCTCGTTTCCACTAGTGCTATTACCTTGACGTCATTTACCTAACATGAATTTAATTAGACATGCAAAAAATCAGGTCGAACACCGTGGGAAATTTTGCTCACATAATGTGCTAGGGCAAAAGCGTCTTTTCATGCCACTACTTAACACCATTAGTGTGTAAAATGAACTAGAGTGTCATATTAGGAATAAAATTTTGCCCAAGTGTCAAAGAGGGAAGAAAAACTTTTGTAGGGTCGAATAGGAAATCATATTTTTAAGTAGTGTCAAATAAGGAATTCTCTCATGATCAAATCGTCTATCACAAAGTTACTTCACTGAGGGAGGAGATGATGAGAAGAACATATGGATGCACGTGTGCTCTTTGGAAGTATTGAACTACATGAAAACATGACAGTGGTTGAAACACACATGGTATAGAAAATACTGAATTTGTTGTTCTAACTCAGCCAAGCAAGGAGTAGACTCACTCGGTTGTGTCCCAAAAGTGCATTATCCCATATGCAACGTATGCTAGTTTTGCGGTTAGTTGAAATGAATTTTGTTCTGCCATCCAAACCAACACTTGAAGCATCGACTTAGGACTTGGAAGCATCAGGAGTTGTCACTTCATAGAATTGAATCTGTTGATGAAGTAACATGGCGTGATTGTCACATGCGGCTTCTTCTTGGCATTCCCGAAGACTCAACTAAGAAGATGGGCTTTTCTTGATATCGTAGTACTGCACCCTACTGACTTTGCTCGGTCAATATTGGTCGAAGACACAATGCAGCCAAGTGCGAGGGGTCATACTACTTCTCCATCTAGAGAGATGGTGCGCGAGGTTTACCGCTGCTGGTCAATCTCGTAGTACGACACTGCACTAAGATTGATCGATTGAAGTAGCAACGTAGTGAAGGGCGAGGTCCGCCACCGAGGCCTCAAGCCTTAGCCCGAGTACCTACATTTTTAGCCATTGTTAGACATATGGCTAAAAGATTTACTAGACTCATGTCTAACAAATAAAATATGTTGCACCGTTTAGAATATACGGCCCCACTTACCGGAAAAAACAATAAATAAAATTTGCTAGAGACTAACGAGCGAGTATGTATGCCAGTTGATTCCCTTAGACATTAGTTATATACTAGACTCAGAATTTAGAAGAACTTAGCTAGACTCATCCTTTCCAGTGTTTCTAACACGCCAACATGCGCATGAAGCGTTAAATAGGGATTTTCATGTTTTCCATCCCTGGGATGAGCGTCGTTTTGACCATACTAGGCGTGGCCCAGCTTTCCACTAGATCACAAGTTAATTACTCCCTCTGATTCATAGCAAGTATCATTGATTTAATATAAAGTTGTACTAAGTCGGTGACACTTATTTTGAGTCGTAGGATGTTTATAACTTTGCTAAATGGTTTGTCCCATTTGTTGTTACCATTGGCATTAGAGTTGGCCCGTTGGTCCTTTCTTGGATGCCCGCCATGCTACATGACTAAACTGAGTCCATGTATTGTAAACCGTTTTTTTTTCAAGTTTTAGTTTGCATCTAAGTTATTGTTTGTTTGAATCTAAACAGAAACTTGTGCATTGTTTCAAAGATATCAGTGTGAATTATTCATGTGTGTCTAGCCTTTCCCAATCATTTTCTTTTATTATTTCATAGGCATATGGTTTTGTAACTGATTTTTGGTGTGTTCCTCAATTCTTGATGAGCATTTTGAATATGTGATGAATTTGTCCAATCTTTTTAATGCATACAAAAATCATGGTTTAGCATCGTTAATGAAATCCAACATAAAATTAGATGGACTTTATGATCAAATCGTCTATCACAAAGGTACTTCACTGAGGGAGGAGATGATGAGAAGAACATATAGATGCACGTGTGCTCTTTGGAAGTATTGAACTACATGGAAACATGATGGTGGTTGAAACACATGGTACAAAAAATAATGAAAAGTGTTATATTTAAGTGTGATAAGAGAACCGCAACATCATCATAATTCACAATGAATTCGTTGTTCTAACTCAGCCGAGCAAGGAGTAGACTCAATTGGTTGTGTCCCAGAAGTGCATTAGCATATCACATATTCAATGTATGCTAGTTTTGTGGTTTGTTTAAATGGATTTTGTGCTGCCATCCAAACCAACACTTGAAGCATCAACTTAGGACTTGGAAGCATCGGGAGTTGTCACTACATAGTGTTGAATCTGTTAACGAAGTAACATGGCATGATTGTCACATGCGACTTCTTCTTGGCATTCCCGAAGACTCGTCTAAGAAGATGGGATTTTCTCGATATCGTAGTACTGCACCCTACTAAGTTTGCTCGGTCAATATTGGCCAAAGACACAATGCAGCCAAGTGCGAGGGATTTTACTACTTCTCTATCTAAGGAGATGGGGCGAGGTTTACGGTTGGCCGGTCAATGTCGTACGACACCGCACAAAGATTGCTTGATTGAAGTAGCAATGTAGCGAAGGGCGAGGTCCACCGCCGCGGCCTCAAGCCTTGGCCTGAGTACCTACATTTTGATCCATTGTTAGACATATGGCTAAAAAAATTACTAGATTCATGTCTAACAAATAAAATATGTTGCATTGTTTAGACTATATACGGCCCCACGCCAGAAAAAACAATAACCAAAATTTGCTAGAGACTAACGAGCAAGTATGTCTGCCCGTTGATTCTCTTAGACATGAGTTATATACTAGACTCGGGATTCATAAGAACTTAGTTAGATCCATCCTTTCCAGTGTTTCTAACACGCCAGAATGCGCATGAAGCATTAAATAGGGATTTTCATGTTTCCATACTAGGCATGGCCCAGCTTTCCACTAGATCACAAGTTAATTACTCGCTGAGATTCAAAATAAGTTTCATTGATTTAATATAAAGTTGTACTAAATCGTGACACTTATTTTGGATCGGAGGAGGACGTATATAACTTTGCTAAATGTTTTGATCCATTAGTTGTTGCCATTTGCATTAGAATTGGCCCGTTGGTCCTTTCTTGGACGCCCGCCGTGCTCCACGACTGAACTAAGTTCATGCAAGTTGTTTTTGAATCTGAACAGAAACTTGTGCATTGTTTCAAAGATATTAGTGTGAATTATTCATGTGTGTCTAGCCTTTCCCAATCAATTTATTTGATTATTTCATAGGCATATGGTTTTGTAACTGATTTTTGGTGTGTTCCTCAATTCTTGATGAGCATTTTGAATATGTGATGAATTTTTGCAAGCTTTTTAATGAATACCAAAATCATGTTTTAGCATCACTGATGAAATCCAACATAAAAGTAGATGGACTTTATGATCAAATCGTCTATCACAAAGGTACTTCACAGAGGGAGGAGATGATGAGAAGAACAAATAGATGCACGTGTGCTCTTTGACAGTAAATACATGGAAACATGAAGGTGGTTGAAACACATGGCACAAATATTTAATGAGAAGCTCTATATTAGAGTGTGATAGTAAGAGAAACGGAACATCATAATTCAGAGCGAATCCACATGGTTGCAACTCAGCCGGGCGAGGAGTAGATTCACTCGTCTGTGTCTGAGAAGTGCATTAGCAGACCACGTATGCAATGTACCCTAGTTTTGTACTTAGCTTAAATGGCTTTTCTGCTAGCTTCGAAACCAACAAATCTTAGGATTTGGAAACATCAGGAGTTGTGACTAGAGTCGAATCTGTTGAGGAAGTGACGTGGCATGATTGTCACATTCGGTGTCTTCTTGGCGTTCCCGAAGACTCATGTAAGAAGATTGACTTGTCGACATGGTAGTACTGCACCCTAGTGAGTTTGCTCGGTTATTCGAAGATGCAAGGCAGCCAAGTGCGTGGGATAAAAACTTATACTACTACGCCATCTAAGGAGATGGGGCAAGGTTGACTGTTGGCTTCTCGACGTACCCCATTCAGATTGCTCGGCTGAAGTAGCAGCGCAGCTAAGCGCGAGGTCTGCTACCGGGGTGTCGAGCCTTGGCCCGGCTACCTACATTTTCTACTCACCTACCTACATTTTCTAATCACGGCAGCTCTACACTTCATAGTTCTCCATGCTAACTGATGATAGTATTTCTGGGTCACCTGTGCACTTATCTACAGTGTGACACCGTGCCAAAACCCGAACAGCGAGAAACCGAAAACACTTCCACGAATAATGGTCCGGTGGGTTGAACAAACTTCTCGCGCCCATTGCATCGCACTTTGAACAAGAGAAACAAGGTATAGTGCCACAGCTACCTACATTCGCGGAAGACGATGACCAAATGGCCTCAAATCGGTTCACTACATCCATGGACTTTGGATATTTGTTAGCAAGAAAACACGTCCTACATGAGCTTCAGTTCGTCCGGTTGGTTACACACGCCCATACCACAATGAAGCGTAGAATGTCAAGTGGGATCCCATCAAAACCCTATATTTAGTTTATTTGTCAAAATCTAGTCAAATTTTAAGCAATAATTCACATTAAATTTTTAAAAATGAATTAAAAGTGTGATTTTGGTGGGATTGCACTTGACACTCTAATCAAACGCAAACAGAATAATTTCTCACCTCTAATCTTACATTAATAACCTAACTACCAGGAAGAGTAATAACGCCTAACTACCGGGAAAATAATAACATGCCGATGACGATTAGCACGCCGCCGCTGTCAGAGCCAGCAACGGCGACGACGCTGGCATCACCTGGCACCCCAGCTTCTCGAGGAGCATTGTATCCGCCCGGACGGCAGCGAGATCGACCGCACGTGCTTCTCCCATCCTCAAGCTCGGCAAGCAGCCGAAATTCAGCTTTGACACACTGGTGGAAACAGCCCTATTGGTCCCGGTTGGTAAGGGGCTTTAGTCCCAGTTTCCCAACCGGGAGGGGGCAATCGGGACTAAAGCCCTAACCTTTAGTCCCGGTTACCCCACCAACCGGGACAAAAGGGTGCACACGTGGCAGCGGCATAGAGCGAGGGGGGTGGAGCACACGAACCGGGACTAATAACCTTCTGCCGCGGCAGAGATTTGGCCCATTTCTCTGCCGCGGCAGAGAATTCATTTTGGCACATTTTGTTGCCGCGGCAGCATTTTCGCCACTTTTTGTGCCGCGGCAGAGAATTCATTTAGGTTGTTTTATTGTTTATTTAGTGTTTTGCACTTATCAATAAAGGAACCGTTATATTACACAATATCATCATGACAATATTACATTCAATACACGGATCGAGTTCATGCACTACATACAAAAGTTGCTATTTTTACAATCCCTATTGTCTATACACAGCCGAATAGTATTCCCCTTTTGGGTTTAGGACTTCTGCATCCAAGAATCCCGCCAATTCCTCCTGAATTGCTCGCACGCGATCCTTTGGCAGAAGACCGTCCCATAGACGTTCGATCTGATTTAAAAAAGGAGTCAGTTTATATTATGAATGAAACTAAACACAATTTGATTGTAATTAAAAACTATAGAAATTGTTTACGTACGTGGAGTTGCTCTAAATTTCTGCCCTTCTCATCGCACGTCTGCCGGATGAACTCGCAAACATAGTATCCACATAGATTGTTACCTGGTCCCTGCGTCAGACACTTTACGAGAACAGAGTTCAATCAAAATAATAATCAAGCATGATAATAACTGTATCAAAACTAGAATCAAAGAGATGCGCGGATATAGCTAGTGGTGCTTACATTTAGTGGTTGAAATGTAAGCTCCTCTTCCCAAACACCCCTAGCCTTGTTGGTGAACCGTTTCCATGCGCTACCCGGAGAAGAAAACGAATAAAAAAAGTTATTAATTACTTGATATCATAAAATTCACGAACGTTGCCGATATAGTATCGTAATGATTATAATTACCGCTGGAGAAGCATCTGCATGTCCTTCCACGTCTCAAGGGGTTTATGTTTCGAGTCCATGACTAGTACACGCCCTTTGTCAAGTTGAATGATTAACAGAATATAGTGGAAGCTGCGAATGCATAACTAATCAATTATATAATTAACATCGAGTAAGCGAAATAGAAAGTGTATACAAGACAATAACACTCACTCGAAGTTGTAAGGAAAAAGTATTTCCCTTCTGGTTTCTTGAAACTTTAACGCGTGTACTATATTATCCTACGTATCCTAGGGGCTTGTTTTGAGATTAGCTTCATGAACCCAATATGGTTCAATGAAGCCAATGTCATAGATTTGTCCTCTGCTGCATTTGAGAATCTTCATTCTGCATATTACAGTATGATTATATACATGCAATAAACAAGGTGAGATAGCTGGAGACTAAATTAATTACAGAATTAGTACTTACAGACAATAGGCACTTATGATCGATTTGTCCAAGGCGTCTTGATTGAATAATTAAAATAGTTCATCAAATTCAATGGATATCATGTCATCCTTTTCTTTCCCATGATGCTTTTTTATAACCCTCAGCACTATCCAGTTAGCCCCGGCCTTTGTGGCATGCATGTACCAGTTATGCAATTTTCGCATTTTTGTTGGAATATTGTTTACCTCCTCAGGTTTGACGAGAGGTTTACCGTACTGGTATTTGTATGCTACTTCACTCACGGGGAAGAACTCTAACTAGGATAAGTACTGGGCAATACTCATTCCTTGAGAAAGCAGCTTCTCAGACAGTAACTACCTCCGGATCATCTTGCTCTTCGCCCCATATTTGCTCGACCCACATTGGTTTGGGAAATCACCTTGAGAGGGGCGCAAGTCTGTTTTGCTTGTTCTCCAGCTGGGCAACAGATTTCGCTTGCATCAAGATCTTGCTCTTCGAGGCTTTTGTGCCGCATGTGACTTGAGAATAGAACGCGCTCATAGTCCGATGACAGCTTTGGGTCGGGTTGATGAAGAGTCTTTAGCATTTTTAACACTTTGGCTTTTTCTTCTTTGGTGCAGAACTCTGGCTCTTCGGCCGCCTCACTTAGCTTAAAACGCTGCGTTCAAGATCAACGATCGCATAGCTCCTCTTCATGCAGTCATAAGCTCTCTTGGGAGGAACCTTTGGTACTTTTGGAAGAGGCTCTTGTTTACGCGGCGATCGCTTACCACGACAAGAGCGGCAGACGCTTACGCTTTTTATCCCGAGGCGCCGACGATGGCTCCTTGGCGATGGCTACGCGGAGATTGGTGAGGCGACGAAGACGGCTGCATGGCGGCGACCGCTGGAGACGGGTGAGGCGGCATTTAAGATGGCCTGTGATTTCAAGCACGATACATTCTTTTCGGCCATAGAATGGTGACGCTTTTTGCGTCTCCCAAGATAGTCACATCCCTTCACGAAGGGTAGTGAAGATCCAAAACTTCAAAGGTGGGCATGATTTCATCCACCCCGACAACAGCGTAGCCCTCTGGAACCGGACGACAGTGGTAAGTTGGTGTGTGTCCAATTGGTAAGGCATAGCCGACCGCCACCTTCATTGATATGTTCACAACTTTGACATGTAGCTCGCAGTGTGTCATCTCTGTGATATCATCCACTGGGTAGCCAACCGGAGCCATCGTCGGTGCACCATCGTCATCGCCATTGTCATCATCCGGGATCTCAGTGGAAGCCACACTGCTTTTTCGATTATTCGATAGGCCGGTAGCACCGAATGAAGTGTGCTGCTGAGATGGTCCGGTAGTACTTTTCTCTTTAAGTGTGTTAATTTCATCTTGTTTTTGCTTTAATCGTTCTTCAATTAAACGCATTCGCTCTTTCTGACTATCTGCTTCAACTTCCGCCCTGTCCTTTCTCCTCTGACGTCTTCTATCAGGATATTTCTTCCTCTCTTCGGGAAACCCTGTCCTCCATGGTTGGGAGCCTCTTGTGCCTCGTGTTCGTCCATCATGTTCCTTATTTCCAAGGGCGAGTGTGAGCTCATCATTCTCTCTATCGGGAATGAAGTCCCCATCTTTAACAGCCTTTACTGCTTTTCTCATCCTCTCGATTGGCAAGGGGTCTTTATGTCGTATGTTATATATACACCTCCTTCCGAGTCCAACGTGCCCCCATGCCCATAAAACCAATTCCTTGCACGTTCTACCCAATCGTCTGTCTCTAGGGTGATCTTTTTAGCACGCAGTTCATTCTCAAGTTTCTCCCACTTAGGAATGCCACCAGAGCCACCTTGCCCCATAGTATGGTGATACTTCTTGTTAGCAGATTCATTATTCTGCGTACATTTTCTTAGCTTTTTCAGATTTCTTGTATTCCACAAACTCAGCCCAGAATGGTTTTATCTTCTCAAACTGAATATTCTTGAAATCGGGAGTCTTCTCTTTCACGACATAGTCAAGGTGCAATCTTTTCTTCCAGTTGGTGAAACACTGGGCCATCTTCTTCAAAGACCACTCCCTGACCTTAGCCTCCATGGCTCTCCCATGTTGTAAGGCGTCCTCAACTGGATCCTCCGCATTTGGATCCAGCTCTATCTTCGGTAGTTTGAAATTAACCATGAGCCTCTTCCACAGAAAATCTTTGGCGTGGTTAGGGACAAATAAACATGTTCCCTCTTCATACTCATTAGTAGGCCTATTCCAATTTCTAATGGTGATCGGGAATAAGTCCCTAATGATTACTCCGCATTGTGCCACAAATTTGTTTGCGACAACTTCGGGAGCCGTCGGTTTGCCGTCTTCAGCGACATCTTCGATCCTGAACCTCTCATGGTCTTGTAACTTTTTGGTTGGGCCTCATCTGCTCTTTTCAATAGATTCCTTCGATCCGGAGGGCTAAAAGAAGAAAGATCGCCGTTACTATTTCTATATAGATAGCAGATGATTAATTAAGATAGGGCAACACCTTCAACCTCAAACAAGTCGTCTATTCCGGTAAAAAGAGGATCACCCTCACCGGAGTTGTTCAGAAACGTTGATACGTCTAAATTTTCTTCCCCACTGATCACACCTTCGATCAACTCTTCCTTTTCTTCGTCTCTGACGTGTGGGTCCATATTTTCTGCATAGGTGGAAAAACGAATAAGTCAAAGCGGCTAAAGGAGAAAGTTAGGTACGGTGTTGAGAGATATAAACCCTAATTCAGAGAAACCCTAATATATACATACACAATAATAAAAATGAAGAGAAACCTTAAACCCTAAACCTAGCTACAAAAAGGAAACCGTGTAGATAGGTAACTCTAGCTAAAATCAACTAAAATCAATATTCGGAGTTCCGAGGTGTAAAACCTAGTTCGAGAAACCTCGGATGCATATGAGAGGAACATGAGTATAAGGCTACAAAAGGAAACCGTCCAGATAGGTAACACTAGATACCAACAAAATACCATATTGGAATCGATTTAAGAGGGTTGAATGTTCCAAGCGGCATTGTCGAACCCACATGCACCTAAGGGGTATTAATGATTCCTTATCTAAGATAGGGTTTTTAAGATAGGGCCAAAGACTAATAATACCAATCTAATTAATAAACCTAATAATACCTAACTAATAATAAACCTAATAATCCAAACACCGAAAAAAGGAAACCCTAAAGCATCGATGCAATGATCAAGCAAGTATGATGATATGACAAGTTAAATTGTATTGAAAAGTAACCCTAAAGCACGCTCGACAAATTAAACGGGGTTCCGAGGGGCGCAAACCCTAACTCGGGGAAACTCCGGAATCACCTGTGAGGGGTTACTATGTTCTTCTAATCAAACTTGGTATATTATCTAAGTTGCTTAACAATGCATGATTATAGCTTCAATAGGTAGGTTTCATTTTTCTGAACATTTTGGTATATTATACATATTTTTCTGACTTATAAATAATAAGTTCGGGGTTCGGGGTGGCCGGAATCAGCGGTGGAGGCGGTGGCCAGAGTCTACCCTTTTAATTCACTGTAAGATTCCTCTTGTTCCACTGAATCCAGGGACATCTTATTTTCAATTTTTGGAGTTGTAGAACTTTTTCTATGGATTTAATACTCTAAAAAGAACATTAACTCATTTAATGAACCAAGACAAAACCTTGCTGCAAAAGCATAAAACAACTATAATGTAATATTCTACATGAGACACTGATTCCATACATATTTTATTTGCAACTTTTGGCCCAGTAGATTATTTTCTATGAATTTTACAAGTTTCATCTAAAATCTGCCAAAAAATCGAATTAAATTAAATAGTAAAACGTGACCGTTTGACCACGCCGACGTGGTGCTGACCAGTCAGCGCCATAGGCTGACTAGTCAATGGTCCATTGGATGTTGATCGGAGGGCTCACTGAGCAGCGGCGATGGCGGCGGCATGACGGCGGGCGATGGGCCTCGGCATGAAGGTGAGGCAGCGGGCGGTGGCGGATCTCCTCATGGTGGCGCAAGCGCAGTGACGGCGGTGGCCAGTGGCGGGCGCGCGTGGCGACGGCGGAGGCTGCAAGGCGAACTTGGGAAAGGGAGGAGGCGGTCACGGGTGGTGGCGTGGTCCCCAGTGGCGAGGCGAGGAGGAAGGCGCTTACAGCGGCGGCGGTGGGCGTGGCGCGGTCGACGAAGGGAGGTGGCGGCGCCACCACGACGGCGATGGTGGCGGCCTCCCTGGGCGGCGGCGATGGACAGCGTCTCCCCTGCGGCGCGTCGGGTGGTTGCAGAGAATGGAGAAGGGGAGAAGAAGAAGAAGAAGAAGAAGAAGAAGAAGAAGAAGAAGAAGAAGAAGAAGAAGAAGAGCCACGCGTATATGAAGGAAGGACCTTTAGTCCCGGTTGGTTACTCCAACCGGGACTAAAGGGTGGTCATACGTCCTGGTTGGAGCCACCAACCGGGACGTATACTCCAATTTTCAGCAGATGAAGGGGCGCTAGAGGTCTTTAGTCGGTTGGTGGCTCCAACCGACATATTCTATTTTCAAATTTTTCGTATTTTCTCTGCTCGCCTTTATTTTTTATTTTGGGGTTTAAATTTGTAATGTTTTTTAAATGATAATTAATTTGGAATTTAGAAAAACTTTAAACATAAAAAGTGTTTGGATTTGAATAAATAATTCAAAACCATTTTCTGTTTTAAAAAATAATTAATGTAACCATTTAAAATATGAACCATTTATAATTAAAAATGAATTAACTTATATTTTTTAATATCAATTTGGAATTTAGAAAAACTTTACACATAAAAAGTGTATGGATTTGAATAAATAATCCAAAACCATTTTCTATTTTTAATGTAACCATTTAAAATTTAAAATGAATTAACTTATATTTTTTGAATATTAATTTGGAATTTAGAAAAACTTTAAACATAAAAAGTGTTTGGATTTGAATAAATAATTCAAAACCATTTTCTGTTTAAAAAAATAATTAATGTAACCATTTAAAATATGAACCATTTACAATTAAAAATGAATTAACTTATATTTTTTTAATATCAATTTGGAATTTAGAAAAACTTTAAACATAAAAATTGTTTGGATTTGAATAAGTAATTCAAAAGCATTTTCTGTTTTTAATGGGCGGAAAAAAAGGATGGAAAATAATGGGCGGAAACAAAATTTGATTAGGATAGAACTGGAATTAAAGTACATAACGCAACTAACACAAAGTTACATAGAAGAACTGAAAATTTCTAACTATGGTCGAACCGGTGTGCATGAAGTTAGGGGACGAGCATCGTTAGAACTTGCATTGGATCTCTGAAGAAACCACATATTGCGAGTCTAAAAATGATTTTTTCAAAAATCACGATTTATAGATCATGTAATCAGAACAAACCGACCACTTCCCGCCGATTTAGCAGACATTTGTCCTTTTACAGGGATGGACGAAAAGGTTTGAGATGTCCTGGTTGGGAGATAGTCCATGTAAGGTGGTCTAGTATTTTAGGAAAATGGGACGGTAGCATTCTGAAACGGCATTTTGGTGGTTACTTCACAAAACGACCCGTTTTTTGCGCTCGGAAAATGGAAAAGGGCTTTTCCGTGCGACAAAAAGGAAAACTTCCTCCTGCAACATTGTTCTCCATACCAATGTCCACACACATGCATAATATGGGCACAACATCACAAACTATGCCGTGATTCAGCACATAACAACGGTCATTTGGACCGAAAGCCATTAAACCTCGAACATGATAGGTCATTTTGTGAAGGTTTTTTCGAAACATGGACAATATACCAAGTCTGGTATTTTTCCTTTCAAATATGTAACAAATTATGACACCACGCGAAGGATTTTCATTGTTCGGATTTTTTTTGAATTTATTATGCCCGTTTTGAATTATCTGAATTTCTAACTATGGTCGAACCGGTGTGCATGAAGATAGGGGACGAGCATCGTTAGAACTTGCATTGGATCTCTGAAGAAACCACATATTGTAGTCTAAAATGATTTTCAAAAATCATGGGCGATAGATCATGTACCTAGTACAAACCAGACCCACTTCGCCGATTCTAGACATTTGTCCTTTTTACCCGGGATGGACGAAAAGGTTTGAGATGTCCCGGTTGGGATATAGTCCATGTAAGGTGGTCTAGTATTTTAGGAAAATGGGACGGTAGCATTCTGAAACGGCATTTTGGTGGTTACTTCATAGAACGACCCGTTTTTTGCGATCGGAAAATAGAAAAGGGATTTTCCGTGCGATAAAAAGAAAAACTTCCTCCTGCAACATTGTTCTCCATACCAATGTCCACACACATGCATAATATGGCACAACATCACAAACTATGCCGTTATTCAGCACATAACATCGATCATTTGGACCGAAAGCCATGAAACCTCGAACATGATAGGTCATTTTGTGAAGGTTTTTTCGAAACATGATCAATATACCAAGTCTGGTATTTTTCTTTTCAACTATGTAACATAATATGACACCACGCGAAGGATTTTCATTGTTTGGATTTTTTTTGAATTTATTATGCCTATTTTGAATTATCTGAATTTCTAACTATGGTCGAACCGGTGTGCATGAAGATAGGTGACGAGCATCGTTAGAACTTGCATTGGATCTCTGAAGAAACCACATATTGCGAGTCTAAAAATGATTTTTTCAAAAAATCACGGGCGATAGATCATGTACATGTAGTACAAACCGGACCCACTTCCTACCGATTCGGCAGACATTTGTCCTTTTTACCCGGGATGGACGAAAAGGTTTGAGATGTCCCGGTTGGGAGATAGTCCATGTAAGGTGGTCTAGTATTTTAGGAAAATGGGACGGTAGCATTCTGAAATGGCATTTTGGTGGTTACTTCACAAAACGACCCGCTTTTTACACTCGGAAAATGGAAAAGGGCTTTTCCGTGCGACAAAAAGGAAAACTTCCTCCTGAAACATTGTTCCCCATACCAATGTCCACACACATGCATAATATGGTCACAACATTATGTCGACATTATGTCGTGCGGCGTGTACCTTGTCCTGGATGGTGTCACCAACCGGGACTAAAGATCAACCTGTAATCCCGGTTGGAGACACCAACCGGGACAAAACACGAGTCAGCACTAATGATAGGGGTGAGTGTCGACATTATTTCGTAAGTGTCGACACTATGCTGAGTTGTTTGTACTATAAATAGGCATCCTTGCGAGTCTAGTCCTCCAGCCAGTGTGAGGCATCTCCAAGATGGTTTTCGAGAGCAGGGACACCACTGCGGCCAGTTTCAGGGAGATGCCGACGGAGCCCAGTCCTCTGGCATCTCCGAGAAACTGGTCATAGATGCACTCCCTGATATGTGAAATTAGTTAGCTCCGAGGCGTATTGATATAGTTAGAGAAATTACAAGCTGCAAGATGGTTTTCGAGAGCATGGACACCACTGCGGCCAGTTTCAGGGAGATGCCGATGGAGCCCAGTCCTCCGGTATCTCCGAGAAACTGGTCATAGAGGCACTCCCTAATATGTGAAATTAGTTAGCTCCGAGGCGTATTGATCTAGTTAGAGAAGTTACAAGCTGCAAGATGGTTTTCGAGAGCAGGGACACCACTACCCAGGGAGATGCCGGATCGATCCCGGCATCTCCAAGAAACTGGTCATAGAGTCACTCCCTAATATGTGACTGTGCGCGTTTGGAGATCAGATCTTAATGGTAAGTACGAATTGGGACAACTTCTTCATAGTCCTGGTCCAGCCACAAAACGGGACTAAGACTCAAGACATTTATTAATATTAAAAACTGATGAGCCAAAGCGTCACATAGTTCTTTCAGGGAAAAGAAACATCTTGGGAATCGAGGACAAGACAGACATGTCAGAAGATTATAATAAGTTTGATGAAATTCCGCCTTCACAAAGGAAAACACCCAAGCATTCCGTTAAGTAAAGAAGATGCTCCATGGTTACGCCTCAAGCAATCATAAGGAAGGACATATGCCAAGAAGTTCATGCTCATATTATGTAACTCTAGTTCATGTCTTTCGGGTTGTGGCTTGACCAAGGATATCTTCGTGGTTTGTGGCCTTTAGTCCCGGTTTTGTAGTCTCACTTTTAATATTAATAAATGTCTTGAGTGTTAGTCCCGCTTTGTGGCTGGACCGACTATGAAGAAGTTGTCCGATTCGACTTACCATTAAGATCGATCTCCAAACGCTGTCACATATTAGAGTGCCTCTATGACCAGTTTCTTGAGATGCCGAGGATCGGGATCCTTCAAGATCTCCTGAACCGCGCAGTGGTGTCCCATCTCTAAAACCATCTTGCAGCTTGTAACTTCTCTAACTAGATCAATACTGAGCTAACTAATTTCACATATTAGGAGTGCCTCTATGACCGTTCTCAAGATGGAGGATGGCCCGCAAGCATCTCCTCAAATCGCCGCATGGTGTCCTCGCTCTCAAAACCATCTTGGAGATGCTTCAAACTGGCCGGAGGACTGATTCGCAAGGATGCCTATTTATAGTACAAGCAGCTCAAATAGTGTCGACACTTACGAATAATGTCGACACTCACCCTATCACTAGTGTTGACAGTGTTTTGTCCGTTGGTGTCTCCAACCGGGACTACAGATTGATCTTTAGTCCCGGTTGGTGACACCATCCGGGACAAGGTACACGCCGCATGACATAATGTCGACATAATGTTGTGCCCATATTATGCATGTTTCGCACGACATAATGTCCCGGTTGGTGACACCATCCTTTTTGTCGCACGAAAAAGCCCTTTTCCATTTTCCGAGCGCAAAAAACGGATCGTTTTGTGAATTAACCACCAAAATGACGATTCATAATGCTACCGTCCCATTTTCCTAAAATACTAGACCACCTTACATGGACTATCTCCCAACAGGGACATCTCAAACCTTTTTGTCCATCCCGGGTAAAAAGGACAAATGTCTGCCGAATCGGCAGGAAGTGGGTCCGGTTTGTACTACAGGTATATGATCTATGGCCCATGATTTTTTGAAAAAATCATTTTTAGACTCGCATTATGTGGTTTCTTCAGAGATCCAATGCAAGTTCTAACGATGCTCGTCCTCTATATTCATGCACACCGGTTCGACCATAGTTAGAAATTCAGATAATTCAAAACAGGCATAATAAATTCAAAAAAAATCCGAACAATGAAAATCCTTCGCGTGGTGTCATATTATGTTACATAGTTGAAAGGAAAAATACCAGACTTGGTATATTGATCATGTTTCGAAAAAACCTTCACAAAATGACCTATCATGTTCGAGGTTTCATGGTTTTCGGTCCAAATGACCGATGTTATGTGCTGAATCACGGCATAGTTTGTGATGTTGTGCTCATATTATGCATGTGTGTGGACATTGGTATGGAGAACAATGTTGCAGGAGGAAGTTTTCCTTTTGTCGCATGGAAAAGCCCTTTTCCATTTTTCGAGCGCAAAAACGGTCGTTTTGTGAAGTAACCACCAAAATGCCGCTTCGTAATGCTACCGTCCCATTTTCCTAAAATACTAGACCACCTTACATGGACTATCTCCCAACCGACATCTCAAACCTTTTCGTCCATCCCGTAAAAAGGACAAATGTCCGCCGAATCCAGAGGGAAGTGGGTCCGTTTGTACTACGTACATGATCTATCGCCTGATTTTTAAAAATCATTTTTACACTCACAATATGTGGTTTCTTTAGAGATCCAATGCAAGTTCTAACGATGCTCGCCCCTATGTTCATGCACACCGTTCGACCATAGTTAGAAATTCATAATTCAAAACGGCATAATAAATTCAAAAAATCCGAACAATGAAAATCCTTCGCGTGGTGTCATATTATGTTACATAGTTGAAAGTAAAAATACCAGACTTGGTATATTGATCATGTTTCTAAAAAACCTTCACAAAATGACCTATCATGTTCGAGGTTTCATGGCTTTCGGTCCAAATAACCGATGTTATGTGCTGAATCACGGCATAGTTTGTGATGTTGTGCCCATATTATGCAAGTATATGGACATTGGTATGGAGAACAATGTTGCAGGAGGAAGTTTTCCTTTTTGTCGCACGGAAAAGCCCTTTTCCATTTTCCGACACTCACCCCTATTATTAGTGCTGACTCGTGTTTTGTCCCGGTTGGTGTCTCCAAACGGGACTAAAGGCATCTTTAGTCCCGGTTGGTGACACCATCCGGGACAAGGTACACGCCGCACGACATAATGTCGACACGCCATTTTTTCTGCCATTTTTCCCGCCATTTTTCTTCCCGCCATTTTTTCCCGCCAGTTCTTCCCTCCAGTTCTTCCCGCCAGTTCTTCACTATATATATATGTAGGGTTGGCATCCATTGTCATTGCACATCTCTAGACTCATATCTGCAACCTCATCACTCTTTCCCATGGCTTCCACCGTAGCACTAGCACCCAGGGAGGCGGAGGCGCTTTGCCTCAACCACCCCTTTCCGCCGCCATCGTGTGTCCCTGCTTACCGGATGTCGAGCCGGAGGCGTGCCGGTTCCTCCTGTCCCTCTGGGTGTGGCGTGTCGGATGGCCATCACGAACCACTGCTACTTCGAGCTCACGCCGGAGCAGCGGAGGAATCCCAGATGGCGTCCCGACTATTTCCCGACTTGGGAAGCCTTCTTCATGGATCGGCGTGAGAGGGCACTCGCCAGGCACAAGGAGGAGGGCCCACCTCCTCCGAACTTCAACGAGGCCGGCCGTCGGCTGTGGTGGCGCGGTCGGACTCTCCAGAGCGTCATGGCCTACGACACGGCCGCAGACTCTAGCCTCCGCCTGCGCTACCCTCAAGTCTAGCCCACTCGTACTCAACCTTCAAGGTTCAACTACGGCGACCCCGACGACGATAGCGACGACGGCCGCGGCGAGTACGACGACTACAGTGGAGTATTACGGTGTGGCAGGAGCATGACCAATTATTCCAACATTGCAAAACAAGTTCGCCGATTGTGGCTTAATCTGGCCATGTATCTTAATTTTCGCTTCTATGTAACTTTGTGTTAGTTGCGTTATGTACTTTAATTCGATTCTATCCTAATCAAATTTTCTTTCCGCCCATTATTTTCCGTCTTTTTTACGCCATTAAAAGTAAATGGTTTTGAATTACTTATTCAAATCCAAACATTTTTATGTTTAAAGTTTTTCTAAATTCCAAATTGATATTAAAAAAATATAAGTTAATTCATTTTAAATTGTAAACGGTTCATATTTTAAATGGTTACATTAATTATTTTTTAAAACAGAAAATGGTTTTGAATTATTTATTCAAATCCAAACACTTTTTATTTTTAAAGTTTTTCTAAATTCCAAATTAATATTCAAAAATATAAGTTAATTCATTTTAAATGGTTACATTAATTATTTTTTAAAAATAGAAAATGGTTTTGGATTATTTATTCAAAACCATACACTTTTTATGTTTAAAGTTTTTCTAAATTCCAAATTGATATTAAAAAAAATAAGTTAATTCATTTTTATTGTAAATGGTTCATATTTTAAATGGTTACATTAATTATTTTTTAAAACAGAAAATGGTTTTGAATTATTTATTCAAATCCAAACACTTTTTATGTTTAAAGTTTTTCTAAATTCCAAATTAATATTCAAAAATATAAGTTAATTCATTTTAAATGGTTACATTAATTATTTTTAAAAAAATAGAAAATCGTTTTGGATTATTTATTCAAATCCATACACTTTTTATGTTTAAAGTTTTTCTAAATTCCAAATTGATATTAAAAAAATATAAGTTAATTAATTTTTAATTGTAAATGGTTCATATTTTAAATGGTTACATTAATTATTTTTTAAAACAGAAAATGGTTTTGAATTATTTATTCAAATCCAAACACTTTTTATGTTTAAAGTTTTTCTAAATTCCAAATTAATTATCATTTAAAAAACAATACAAATTTAAACCCCCAAATAAAAAATAAGGCGGGAACAGAGAGAAAACACCTGAAAAAATTTGAAAACAGGGGAATATGTCCCGGTTCGAGCCACCAACCGGGACTAAAGACCCCCTGCGCGCCAACCCTTGGTCTGCTGAAAAAATTGGAGTATACGTCGGCTCCAACCGGGACGTATAACCCTTTAGTCTCGGTTGGAGCCACCAACCGGGACTAAAGGTCATTTGGTTATAACTGACGCCCCTCCTCTTCTTCTTCCCCATCTCACTTCTCTGCTTCACCGACGCCAAGACAACCGCTTCGACGCCGGCAGTTGCCCGAGTCGCCGCCGCCCGACGCCGGCAAGCTGCCAAGCCTGCTGCCTCGGCCAAGACCGCGCCCGCCCGCAAGCGCACGCCACTCCCCGCCTGCCGCCGCCGAGCTCGATGGAGGCGACGCCCGGTGACCAAGGAGCGGCCGCCTCTAACGCTACGGTGAGCCTCGCACCTCCCAAAGCCTCCGCTTGCCTCGCTTGCTTGTTGTAGCCGCCACGCTGTCAGGTCCGCAAGCACCGCCACGCCCACCATGCACCAGCTCGGTGAGCTTCTTGAGCGGCGCCGCCACTTTATTGCTCACCGCGACGCCGCTCGATAAAGCCTAGCCCTTCGCTCAAGACGCCGCCTTGCCCCGTGAGCACCCGACGGTGGCCGAGATGACGCCACCCCTGGCGTACCGACGCGGCCCACGGGCGTGCCTTTGACCACCACGGTGGCTTGCCGATGTGGCCTTAGGCCCAAGACTCATTCACAAAGTGGCTAGGTTATGTCTGGGTAAAAAACTCAACCCTTTGCTAATGTCATATTGACAGGTAATTCAATTTTAAATGATTTAATAATTCGAAATTGATATAAACTTGTAAATTCAATATCTTTTTATTTATAAGTCGAAAAATACAAATAATATATCAAATTGTTCTAAAAATGAAACCTATCTATTTAACCGATAATCATGCATTGTTCAACAACTTAAATGACAAGTATAATTATAAGAACAAATGCACCCTCTCATATGTTAGAGTTTCCCGAGTTAGGGTTTTCACCCCTCGGAACCCCGATTAAATCGTTGAGCATGTCTTAGGGTTACATTCCAATGCAAATTAACTTGTCATATCATCATACTTGCTTGAGCATTGCATCGATGCCATGTGTTGATTGTTTCCCTTTCTTTTCGGTGTTTGGATTATTAGGTTTATTATTAGTTAGGTATTATTAGGTTTATTAATTAGTTTGGTATTATTGGTCTTCGGCCCCACTGGTCAGTCACTGTGGGTAGCCCCAGACCCGATTCACATTGTCAAGCAACTTAAAAGCCCTATCTTAGATAAGGAATCATTAATACCCCTTAGGTGCATGTGGGTTCGACGATGTGCCTTCGCCAGGGCATTCTAAACCCTCTTAAATCGATTCCAATACGGTATTTTGTTAGTATCTAGTATTACCTATCTGCTGGATAGTTTCCCTTTTGTAGCCTTATACTCATGGTCCCCTCTCATATGCATCCGAGGTTTCTCCGAACTAGGTTTTACACTCCTCGGAACTCCGGAATATTGATTTTAGTTGATTTTAGCTAGATTTACCTATCTACTACACGGTTTCCTTTTTGTAGCTAGGTTTGGGGTTTAGGGTTTCTCTTCATTTTTATTATTGTGTATGTATATATTAGGGTTTCTCTGAATTAGGGTTTATATCTCTCAACACCGTACCTAACTTTCTCCTTTAGCCGCTTTGACTTATTCGTTTTTCCACCTATGCAGAAAATATGGACCCACACGTCAGAGACGAAGAAAAGGAAGAGTTGATCCAAGGTGTGATCCGTGGGGAAGAAAATTTAGACGTATCAACGTTTCTGAACAACTCCGGTGAGGGTGATCCTCTTTTTATCGGAATAGACGACTTGTTTGAGGTTGAAGGTGTTGCCTTCCGCGAGGGAGAAGGCGATGCCTTGTGTAATCGAGAAGACAACCGCTCCGGCGAGGTGCATGTAATCATCTGCTATCTATATAGAAATAGTAACGATGATCTTTCTTCTTTTAGCCCTCCGGATCGAAGGAATCTACTGAAAAGAGCAGACGAGGCCCAACCAAAAAGTTGCAAGACCATGAGAGGTTCAGGATCGAAGATGTCGCTGAAGACGGCAAACCGACGGCTCCCGAAGTTGTTGCAAAGAAATTTGTGGCACAATGCGGAGTAATCGTTAGGGACTTAATCCCGATCACCATTAGAAATTGGAATATGCCTGCTAATGTGGATGAAGAGGGAACATGTTTATTTGTCCCTAACCACACTAAAGATTTACTGTGGAAGAGGCTCATGGTTAATTTCAAACTACCGAAGATAGAGCTGGATCCAAATGCGGAGGATCCAGTTGAGGATGCCTTACAACATGGGAGAGCCATGGAGGCTAAGGTCAGGGAGTAGGCTTTGAAGAAGATGGCCCAGTGTTTCACCAACTAGAAGAAAAGATTGCACCTTGACTATGTCGTGAAAGAGAAGACTCCCGATTTCAAGAATATTCAGTTTGAGAAGATAAAACCATTCTGGGCTGAGTTTGTGGAATACAAGACATCAGAAAAATCTAAGAAAATGTCTGCAACGAATAAGCTTAATGATGCTAACAAGAAGTATCACCATACTATGGGGCAAGGTGGCTACAGGGCTGGCATTCCTAAGTGGGAGAAACTTGAGAATGAACTGCGTGCTAAAAATATCACCCCAGAGACAGACGATTGGGTAGAACGTGCAAGGAATTGGTTTTACGGGCATGGGGGCACGTTGGACTCGGAAGGGACGTGTATATATAACATACGACATAAAGGAGACCCCTTGCCAATCGAGAGGATGAGAAAAGCAGTAAAGGGTGTTAAAGATGGGGACTCCATTCCCGATAGAGAGAATGATGAGCTCACACTCGCCCTTGGAAATAAGGAACATGATGGACGAACACGAGACACAAGAGGCTCACAACCATGGAGGACAGGGTTTCCCGAAGAGAGGAAGAAATATCCAGATAGAAGCCGTCAGGGGAGAAAGGACAGGGCGGAAGTTGAAGCAGATAGTTAGAAAGAGCGAATGCGTTTAATTGAAGAACGATTAAAGAAACAACAAGATGAAATTAACGCACTTAAAGAGCAAAGTACTACCGGACCATCTCAGCAGCACACTGCATTCGATGCTACCGGCCTATCGAATAATCGAAAAAGCAGTGTGGATTCCACCGAGGTCCCGGGTGATGACAATGGCGATGACGATTGTGCACCGACGATGGCTCCTGTTGGCTACCCAGTGGATGATATCACAGAGATGACACACTGCGATCTACATGTCAAAGTTGTGAACATATCAATGAAGGTGGCGGTCGGCTATGCCTTACCAATTGGACCCACACCAACTTACCACTGTCGTCCGGTTACAGAGGGCTACGCTGTTGTCGGGGTGGATGAAATCATGCCCACCTTTGAAGTTTTGGATCTTCACTACCCTGCAGGTGAAGGGGATGTGACTGTACTAGGAGACGCAAAAAACGTCACCATTATATGGCCGAAGGAATGTATCGCTTCAAATCACACGCCAAGGCCATCTTCGCCGCCACCCGCTCTCCGAGGTCGCCGCCACGGCACCGCTTCGTCGCCTCACCAATCTCCGGCGCAGCCATCGCCAAGGAGCCATCGTCGCCGCCAGATAAAAAGCGAAGCGCACCGCCATCGTAAGGCCGTGGTAAGCGATCAAACGTAAACAAGAGCCTCTTCTAAAAGTACCAAAGGTTCCTCCCAAGAGAGCTTATGATATCAAGAGGAGATCATGGTGATCGTTGATGTGGAAACGACAGTTGCTAAGCTGTCGAGGCGGCCGAAAGAGCCATAGTTCCCAAAGACCAAAGAAGAAAAAGCCAAAGTGTTGAAAATGCTAAAGACTCTTCATCAACCCGAGCTAAAGCTGTCATCGACTATGAGCGTTCTATTCTCAAGTCACATGCGCACAAAAGCCTCAAGATCAAGATCGATGCAAGCGAGAAATCTGTTGCCCAGCTCGGAGAACAAGCAAAATAGACTTGCGCCCCTCTCAAGGTGATTTCCCAAACCAATGTGGGGTCGAGCAAATATGGGGCCGAAGAGTAGTATGATTCAGAGGTAGTTGCACAATACGGAGAAGCTGCCGCTGCAGTACTTATCCTAGTTAGAGTTCTTCCCCGTGAGTGAAGTAGCATACAAATACCAGTACGGTAAACCTCTCGTCAAACCTGAGGAGGTAAACAATCTTCCTACAAAAATGCGAAGATTGCATAACTGGTACATGCATGCCACAAAGGCCGGGGCTAACTGGATAGTGCTGAGGGTTATAAAAAAGCATCATGGGAAAGAAAAGGATGACATGATATCCATTGAATTTGATGAACTATTTCAATTATTCAATCAAGACGCCTTCGACAAATCGATCGTGAGTGCCTATTGTCTGTAAATACTAATTCTGTAATTAATTTAGTCTCCAGCTATATCACCTTGTTTATTGCATGTATATAATCATACTGTAATATGCAGAATGAAGATTCTCGAATGCGGCAGAGGACAAATCTATGACATTGGCTTCATTGACCCATATTGGGTTCATGAAGCTAATCTCAAAACAAGCCCCCAGGACACGGAGGATAATATAGTACACGCGTTAAGGTTTCAAGAAACCAAAAGGGAAATACTTTTTCCTTACAACTTCGAGTGAGTGTTATTGTCTTGTATACACTTTCTATTTCGCTTACTCGATGTTAAGTATATAATTGATTAGTTATGCATTCGCAGCTTCCACTATATTCTGTTAATCATTCAACTTGACAAAGGGCGTGTAATAGTCATGGACTCGAAAGATAAACCCCTTGAGACGTGGAAGGACATGCAAATGCTTCTCCGGCGGTAATTCTAATTATTACGACACTATATCGGCAACGTTCGTGAATTTTATGATATCAAGTAATTAATAACTTATTTTATTCGTTTTCTACGCCGGGCAGCGCTTGGAAACGGTTCACCAACAAGGCTATGGGTGTTTGGAAAGAGGAGCTTACATTTCAACCATTAAATATCCGCGCATCTCTTTGATTCTAGTTTTGATACAGTTATTATCATGCTTGATTATTATTTTTGATTGAACTCTGTTCTCGTAAAGTGCCTGACGCAGGGACCAGGTAACAATCTATGTGGATACTATGTTTGCGAGTTCATCCGGCAGACGTGCGATGAGAAGGGCAGAAATTTAGAGCAACTCCACGTACGTAAACAATTTCTATAGTTTTTAATTACAATCAAATTGTGTTTAATTTCATTCATATAGACTGACTCCTTTTTTAAATATCAGATCGAACGTCTACGGGACGGTCTTCTGCCAAAGGATCGCGTACGAGCAATTCAGGAGAAATTGGCGGGATTCTTGGATGCAGAAGTCCTAAACCCAAAAGGAAAATACTATTCGGCTGTGTATAGACAATAGGTATTGGCCGGTAGCATCGAATAGCAACTTTTGTATGTACTGCATGAACTCGATCCGTGTATTGAATGTAATATTGTCATGATGATCTTGTGTAATATAAGGTTACTTCATTGATAAGTGCAAAACACTAAATAAACAATAAAAAAACCTAAATGAATTCTCTGCCGCGGTACAAAAAGTGGCGAAAATGCTGCCGCGGCAACAAAATGTGCCAAAATAAATTCTCTGCCGCGGCAGAGAAATGGGCCAAATCTCTGCCGCGGCAGAAGGTTATTAGTCCCGGTTCGTGTTACGAATCGGGGCTAATGCTCCACCCCCCTCGCTCTATGCCGCTGCCACGTGTGCACCCTTTTGTCCCGATTGGTGGGGCAACCGGGACTAAAGTCCCGTACCAACCGGGACCTATAGGCCTGTTTCCACAAGTGGTGGTTGAAACACATGGTACAAAATTTAATGAGAAGTGCTATATTTAAATGTGATAGTAAGAACGGAACATCGTCACATTTGAGAGTGAGTCCATGGTTGCAACTCAGACGGACAAGGAGTAGATTCACTTGGCTGCGTCCGAGAAGTGCATTAGCATACCACATATGCCATGTACCTAGTTTTGCACTTAGTTCAAATGGCTTTTGTGCTGGCATCGAAACCACCATTTGAAGCATCAACTTAGGATTTGGAAACACCAGGAGTTGTGACTACGTAGAGTTGAATCTGATGACGAAGTGACATAGCATGATTGTCACATTCGGCTTCTTCGTTCCATTCCGGAAGACTCATCTAATAAGATTGGCTTGTCGACATGGTAGTACTGCACCCTACACGGAGTGAGTTTGCTTGGTCAATATTGGTCCAAGACGCAACGTAGCTAAGTGCGAGGGGTTATACTACTTCACCATCTAAGGAGATGGGGCGAGGTTCACCTCTGGCCTCTCGACGTCTTAGTACCGCACGCCACTGAGATTGCTGGGTTAAACTAGCAGCACAGCTAAGGGCAAGGTCCATCGCCGGGGCCTCAAGCCTAGGCCCGGGTACCTACATTTTGTACTCCGGACGTGTGCAGCGTGAGATACTGTTAGACATATGACTAATATTACTAAATGCATGTGTA
Organism: Avena longiglumis; assembly: GCA_030063025.1. NCBI lineage: Eukaryota > Viridiplantae > Streptophyta > Magnoliopsida > Poales > Poaceae > Avena > Avena longiglumis. The sequence goes on from CP125978.1 coordinate 511,576,512, forward strand.
ACAAATGAAATCTGCCACGCACAAAAAAAATAAAGTTTGCTAGAGAACGATCGAGCGGAAGTATGTCTGCCAGTTGATTCGTATACTAGACTCATCCTCTCTGGTATTTGCTGTTTAGGCTCTGGAAAAAAAGATGCACTTAGCCACCCCTATTTTTCTATTTCTCAACGCTGCACGGGCTCTCGAGACAGCTTCACACTTCATAGTTCTCCATGCTAATTGATGGTAGTTCTCCATGATATTGAAAGTTCGAATATCGTGGCAAAAGCCAAACAGAAGAAACCGAAAACAATTCCATGGATAATGGCCCGGGGGGTAAGTGGGTTGAACAAACTTTTCGCCCATTGCATCCACTCTGAAGTCTGTGTTAAACGAGGTTAAGGAGATACGATCCTAATCGGTACTGTAAGTTGTTGAGTAGATAGAGATAGTTTGAATCTATAGAGATAATTAGATAGACATGCACATTGTTACGGTTGTTGTAATCTGAGCTAACCCTAGCTCGTATGAGCTCATATAAATACAGAGCCCTGAGGCCGATGCTAAGCACGGCACAAATCTAATCTCTTTCTCTTTCTTGTTCTTTTATATGGTATCAGAGCCAAACTCTCCAATCCACCAATGACCCCAAGCTCCACGCCGTCCGGTACTCTGATCAATATCGCGGCCACGCTGAGCGCCACGATCTCCATCAAGCTCGACCAGGAGAACTACTTGATGTGGAAGGCGCAGGCTCTGCCGGCCCTCTACGGCAACGACCTATTTGGATATGTGGACGGCTCTACCCCAGCACCGCCGAAACGCATCCCTGCCGCCATAGGAAGCTCGAGCATGATCGACAACCCTGAATACGCCACCTGGCGCAAACAGGATCAACAGGTCCTTAGTGGCCTGCTCACCTCCCTCACCCCATCTGTTCTTGGCCACGTCCAACTCCTGACGACGTCAGCGCAAGTCTGGGAGGCGTTGGATCGGACCTTCGCGTCTCGGTCCAAAGCGCGGGTCGTGCAGCTTCGCATCGCACTAGTGAAGCCGAAGAAGAGGGACACCTCCATGTCAGCCTACTTCCAGCACACCAAGAAGATCGTCGACACGATGGCGACGATCGACAACCCGCTCGGCGACGATGAGATCGTCTCCTACATCCTTGTCGGCCTAGGTGAATACCACGAGAACTTCACCACCTCGATGAGCGTGATTGCCGCCAATGAGGATTTCACCCTAGGTGACCTCTATGGTCATCTGACGGCATACGAGGCTCGAACCGGAGGACGCGGCTCGGGCGGCCATCATGACGCGTCGTTCCCACACTCTGCCAACAACGCCGCACGCGGTGGCGGCCGTGGGGGCTTCGGCTTCCAGCGTGGCGGAGGCGGACGCGGCCGAGGTGACGGCGTCCGCGGCAATGGCGGTGGCCGCTATGGCGGCTACAACGGCGGTGGCTACAACGGCGGCTACAATGGGGGAGCCCACGCCGGTGGCCATGGCGACAACTACAGGCTTGACGGGAACGCGCAAGGCGGAGGGCATGGCCGAGGAGGCAAATCAACCTGCCAGATATGTGGCACCTATGGCCACGACGCCCTGCGCTGCTACTCGTGTTTCAACCATGCGATTCAACCGGAGAGCTCCACCCGCGCCGTCGCCAACTACACCAATGCCAACGACAACTACACCAGCGACACGAACTGGTACATGGACTCAGGCGCGAGTGATCACATGACGAACGACATTGAGCGGCTTCATCTGCACGAGAACTACAAGGGCAATGAGCAAATTCAAGTTGCCAATGGTACGCATATTTCTATCTTGCATATTGGTGAATCTAGTTTACCCGGTTCTTCTCGTCCTCTTCGTTTATCTAATGTCCTACATGCTCCTCGTATTAGCAAAAACCTTCTGTCCACAAACAAACTTGCCTATGATAATCATTGCTTTGTTGAACATCACCCCGAATCTTTTTTTGTCAAGGATCTCACCACGAGGGCAACTCTGCTTCAAGGTAGAGCTCAAGATGGCATGTACCCAATTCAACCACTTCGTCCTCGCCGCTCACCACTTCGTCTCCCACAAGCCCACATCACATCGCCATCCAAGGAACTGTGGCATCGTCGACTCGGACACCCTGCATCACCGATCGTCCAGGCCATCCTCCAGTCAAATAAGTTAGGATCAACACAAAATAATGTAGTGCCGCATGTGTGTGATGCATGACAGCAAGCCAAAGTTCATCAACTGCCTTATGCGGATTCTAGTCGTATTTCTCAATTTCCTCTAGAACTCATTCATACGGATGTATGGGGTCCAACAATTAAAGGGGGTTTCAAATATTATGTTAGTTTTCTTGATGATTTCAGTAAGTTCACTTGGGTGTATTTGTTAAAACATAAATCCGACGTTGAGCATGTTTTCTACCAATTTCAGAAACAAGTGGAACTTTCCCTTGGTACAAAAATCCTCTCGGTTCAATACGATTGGGGAGGAGAGTATCACAAACTACACTCATATTTTCGAGATACTGGTGTTACACATCTCCTTTCGTGTCCACATACCCACCAGCAAAACGGAGCCATTGAACGCAATCATAGACATTTGGTTGAAACCGCTCTAGCCCTCCTTACACAAGCATCTGCACCCCTTCGGTTTTGGGATGACGCCATTCTCACCGCTTGCTATTTAATCAACCGGATGCCTAGTAGAGTTATTCAGAATTCTACCCCCTTCACCAAACTGTTTAAAAGACCGGTTGATTACTCATACTTGCGCGTCTTTGGGTGCGCATGCTGGCCCAATCTTAGGCCCTACAACAACCATAAGCTCAGTTTTCGATCCAAACTGTGCGTCTTCCTAGGGTACAGCTCCCAGCATCGTGGATTCTGTTGTCTTGATCGTTCTATTGGACGAATCTATGTGTCTCGTGACGTCATATTCGATGAAACAGTCTGAAGGGTTTCGCGGCATAGTAAATCAAAATTTTATACGGATGCGAACAGAGGGAAATCCAAGATCTAATCTAGGAGATGCAAACAACGAGAGAGATTGGATTAGATCTTCATACCCTTGAAGATTCGCACAGCGGAACGTTCGTCGGAACGTGGGTGATGTAGTCGTACTCGCTTCTCCTCCTCGCGATCCGATCCGATCTAGCACCACAAGTGGCGGTGCCTCCGTGAGATGCACACGTGCAGCACCTCGACGTCTCCTCCTTCCTCGGTCCAGCAAGTATGGTGGAGAGACGGATTGGATCTACAACACGACGGCGTGGTGTATATGGTGGAGAATTTCTGCAGCAGGGCTTCGCCTACAAACAGTCGGGAGGGAGAGAGGAGGGCAGCAGGGCAGCTAGGGTTGGAGGGGAAGGTGTGGGGGGTTGGTGCGCCCCCAGCCCTCTATATATAGAGGGGTGGGCGCAGCCCTAGCCCCTCCCCCAAGCCAAGGCCGGGCGGCCCCAAGGAGGGAGAGTGGGGGGCAAGGAAACCCCCCTTCTAGAAGTTTAAACCTCTCTTGGCCGGCTGGGCCCTATGGGGCCTTGTGCCCCTGGCCCAATGCGGCCAGGGCACTCCCTCATAGGCCCATTCCCCCTCCCGGAAGGTGGGGCCACGTTGGTCCCCTTCCGGAAGGTTCTAGAAGCTTCCGGTACAATACCGATTAACCCGGAACAATTCAACTCCAAAACTGCTTGCCTTATATGAATCTTATTCTCCGACCACTGAACCTCTCGTGATGTCCTGATCCCATCCGAGACTCGAACAAAAAACTCATACACCAATTATCCAATCTATCCTAGCCGAGACACACGTTAAGTGTGTGACCTCGGGTTCGAGAATATGCGACATGATCTTCTATCAATAATCAACAGCGGGTGCGGAAACCCATATTGACTCCACACATTCATCGATGATCATATCGGATGAACCACGATGCCATGATTCAATCAATCCCATATATATATTCCTTCGTCGCGATATTTTACTTGCGAGATTTGATCGTCGATGCATCATACCTAGTTCAATCTCGTTCACAAGAAGTACTTTACTGCTTTGTAATCCGATATCACTTTGTGATTAACTCCTTAACCACATGCTTGCAAGCGGTGTTGATATCGATTACCGAGTGGGCCCGAAGTATATCTCTCCGACTTGGGAGGGACAAATCCCATCTCGATACATACAACCCAACAGGTACTTTCCGATCACCTGAGAGACACCTTTATGATCACCCTCTCATAGGATGACGTTTGATGACCTCAAAGCTTTCTTCCGATATCAGGGAGTTGTATTATCTCATGGTCTAAAGAATACAATATTTGACATAAGAAAAGCTTCGCAAAGATGAACACGATGACACGATCTAATTGCTTTGCTTAGTTTGGGTATGTCCATCATATCATTCTCCCAATGATGTGATCTCATTATCAATTGACAACTCATGTCTATGGTTAGGAAACCTTAACCATCATTGATCAATGAGCTAGTCCATAGAGGCGTACTAGGGACACGGTGTTGTTCACAAACCACACAAGTATTAAAGTTTCCGCTTAATACAATTCTAGCATGGAATATAAACATTATCATGAACAAGAATTATAATAATAACATCTTTATTATTGCCTCTAGGGCATAATTCCAACAGTCTCCCACTTGCACTAGAGTCAATAATCTAGTTTACATCTGGCAACAATCTCACACCCATGGCACTGAGGTGTTGATCATGTTTTACACGTGGAAGAGGTTTAGTCAATGGATCTGCGACATTTAGATATGTATGTACTTTGCTGATCTTCAGATCTCCATCTGCTATATAATCTCGGATTATATGAAACTTGCGGTTGATATGCTTGGTCTTTGGATGATATCTTGGTTCCTTAGCAAGTGTTATGGCGCTAGTGTTGTCACACAATATCTCCAGTGGGTCCAATGCACTTGGAACCACGCCAAGCTCAGTGATGAAGTTCCTGATCCAAACTCCTTCACTTGACGCTTCTGCAGCAGCCATGTATTCCTCTTCTACTGTAGATCCCGCGATCACGCTTTGCTTGCAGCTTCTCCAGCTCACAGCTCCTCCATTCAAAATATACACGTATCCTGTCTGAGATTTAGAATCATCCTTGTCGGTCGAAACTAGGCCGACGTAACCTTTACGACGAATGTTCATCACCCCCAGACTAAGAACATTTCTTTAGTCCTATTTAGGTACTTTAGGATGTTCTTAACGGCTGTCCAAAGGTTCCACTCCTGGATCACTTTGATACCTACTCGTCAAACTAAGAGCATTGGACACATCCGGTCTAGTACACAACATGGCATACATGATAGAACCTATGGCCGAGGCATAAGGCACTTTGCTCATAGCTTCCCTATCATTTACCGTAGTCGACACCGAGCCTTGCTCAATATCTTACGACAACATAGGCCTTGAACCTTTCTTTGCCTTATCCATTCGAACCTTTTCGAACTTTGTCTAGGTATGTACTCGCTTAAAGCTATCAGTATTTGACTATCTCTATAGATCTTGATGCCCAATATATAAGCAGCTTCACCTAGGTCTTTCATTGAAAACACTTGTTCAAATAACTTTTCACATCGTTAAGCATGTTGATGTCATTTCCAATAATCAATATGTCATCCACATAGTACCGTAAACGCCACCGAGCTCCCACTCACTTTCTTGTAGATGCAAGCTTCAGAGCAATTTGGAACAAATCCAAAGCTCTTGATCACTTGATCAAAACGAAGGTTCCAACTCCGAGATGCTTGCTTGATCCATAAATGGAACGCAAGTTTGCATACTTTATCAAGATCCTTAGGATCGATAAAACCTTCGGGTTGTATCATATACAACTCTTCATCAATGTTGCCATTAAGAACGCAATCTTGACATCCATCCGCCATATTTCATAATCATGAAACGCAGCAATTGATAATAAAATCCGAATGGACTTAAACATCGCTACGTGAGAGAAAGTCTCATCGTAGTCAACACCTTGAACTTGTCGAAACCTTTCGTGACAAGTCGTGCTTTATAGACGGTAACATTACCATCCGCGTCCGCTTTCCTCTTGAAGATCCACTTGCACTCAACGGCCTTTGGCCGCTAGGAGGTCCACCAAAGTCCATACTTGGTTTTCGCTCATGGATCCCAAGGATTTCATGGCCTCTAGCCATTTCTCGTAGTCCGGCTCATCATCGCTTCCTCATAGTTCAAGGTTCACTGTCTTCTACTAACAAGACCAAGACAGGTGTGGTGCTGCACCACCGGGGAGGGGCACGTGACCTTGTCGACTGCGACGCTCAAGAGTGATCGTCCGAAGCTTCATGATCCTTGTCATTAGCTTCCTCTATTGTTGGTGCAGGTGGCACTGGAACAATTTCAGGTGCTGCGCTACTCTCCAATTCAAGAGAAGGTTCAATAACCTCGTCTAGCTCTAATTTCCTGTTGGAGATATGCCCTAGAGGCAATAATAAATGTAGTTATTATTATATCTTTGTGTTTATGATAAATGTTTACATTCATGCTATAATAGTATTAACAAGGAAACCATTAATACTTGTGTGATTTGTAAACTTAATTTGAAGTCCCTAGTATAGCCTCTATACTTCACTAGCTTGTTGGTTGATTAATGATTGTGGTTTCCCTGTCATGAACATTGAGATGTTATCAACAACAAGATCATATCGTTAGGAGAATGATATGGTGGACATACTCCTATAGATAAGCGTAGCATAAAGATCAAGTCATTTCAATAGTTCAATTGCTATATGCTTTCGATACATAGTAACCTAATTCCTTCGACCATGAGATCATGCATATCACCTTTACGGATGGATGCTTTGATGACATCAAACACCACACCGTGAATCGGGTGGCTATAAAGGTGGCATTAAGTGTTCGGAAAGTATTGGTTGAAACACATGGATCAAGAGTGGATTTGTCCATCCACATGACGGATAGATATACTCCAGGCCCTCTCGGTGGAATGTCATCCAATTGGCTTGCAAGCATGTGACTTGGTCACAAGGGATCACATATCACGGAACGAAAAGAGTACTTATCGAACGAGGTTGAACTAGGTATGCAGATACCGACGATCATAACCTCGGATAAGTAAACTATCGTGAGACAAAGGGAAATTGGTATCGTATGTAAGTGGTTCATTCGATCGCAAAGTAATCGTGAGAAATATGTGGGAGCCATATGAATTTCCAGATTCCTCTATTGGTTATTGTTCGGAGAAGTGTCTCGATCATGTCCGCATAATTCACGAACCGTAGGGAGACACACTTAAGGATTCGACGTTGTTTGAGTAGTTATGGTATTATGAGAAAGAGACCGAATGTTGTTCGAGTCTCGATGGGATCCGGATATCACGAGGTGATCCGAATGGTCCGGAGAATAAGATTCATATAAGGAAAGTCCTGCTTCGAGTTCGGGAATGATTCCGTGTTTTCATGGGAATGTTCTAGAAGGTTCTGGATTGTCCCAAGACTGGGGGGAGGGTACATGAATGTGTCATTACATATTGGAATGATTGCATCATGTACTAAGTGTTCTGCTTTTCCAAAACATGAAAGTCAAATTGCCGTTTGAAAGTCAAACGGCTAAAACAGAAACTGTGGGAAAGGAACTGTGGGAAACAAGCAAGAGGAGTTGGAACCAACTTTGGAGGAGGAGTTGACCTCCAGGCGGCGCCAGCCCTAGGCCGAGTTGGGGAGGGACTCCTCCTCCTGGCGGCCAAGACCCTCCACCTATATAAGGAGGGGCAGGGCCTCCTAGACACAACTTTCTACCTCTAAATCTCGGTTTAGAGCCGTTTTGGTTTAGAGCTTCTAATTGCTTTAGCCATGGTTTAGAGCCTTCTAATTGGTTTAGAGCCTTCTAATTGGTGTGTCTAATTACTAGACCACTAATAGCCTCTCTCATAAGCTCCACCATACTCGCACCGGCTTAAGGCGAAGCCCTGCGGGATTTCCCCTCTACTTCCGGTACCACGCCGTTGTGCTGCCGGAATCGCGAGGAGAGTGCTACAACCTCCGTCTTTGGAACAAGGGAGAGGAAGGTCTTCGCCGAGTAACGATGTGACCGATCATGGAGCGCCGAACGTGGCGCCTAAGGATCGCTCACGGTCTTGAGATCGGAAAGAGTACGACTACATCACCCACGAGAATCCGCTCTCGTTAAACGCTTTGGAATCTTCGAGGGTAAGTTATACCATCGACTCGTTGCTACAATCTAGTAGATAGATCTTGGCTTGTTTGTTTGTATGCGATAGAAAAATTTTTGTTTTCCATGCTACGAACCCCTACAAAGGGTATCGAGCCGTGTCTATATGTAGATCTGCATCGAGTAGAACACAATGGTCATTGTGGGCGTTGATGCTTTTATTGTCGATTGCTTCTTGTGTACTTTGCATCTTGCGGTATGTTGGGATGAAGCGTCCCGGGCTAACCTTACATGACATCGTTCATGAGACTTGCTCCACGCTTGACATGCAACTTGTATTGCATAAGTGGCTTTATGGGTGCCTCGCTTTCTCCTAGCATAGTTAAGATCCAATTTACAACGGGTGATCAACAATGCTAGTATCAATGTTGTGGTTCTTGTTCGTAAGTTAGAACGACACTTATTGAAAGCCCCAAACCACGTAAAATATGCAAAGAAAGTAGAGGTCTAACTTTGTTTTGCAGGGTGTGCGATGATGTGATATGGCCATGATTGTGATTATATTTGATGTATGCAATGTTCCTTATTGTAAGTCGGCAACCGGCAGGAGCCATATGGTTGTCTTTAATTTATGTTAAGACCCGCGTGTCTATTCAAAGTAGTTGTAATAGTTGAAGCCGGTGGACGACAACCATGGAGAAGCGTCATTGACCTTGATGCAATGCCGGTGATGATGGAGATCATATTCGTGCTTGAAGATGGAGATCGGAAGCACAAAGAAGAAAGGCCATATCATATCACACATTATGAATTGCATGTGATGTTAATCCTTTATGCATCTTGTATTGCTTAGTAGACGACGGTAGCATTATAAGATGATCCCTCATGCACATCAATTTCAAATCATAAAGTGTTCACCCTTAGTTAGCATCGTTGCTAAAGCTTGTTGTTTCGAAGCACCACGTGATGATCGGGTGTGTTAGATTCTGCAAGTGTATTCAACGTGAGCAAGCCAGATTTGCTCATACAGAAACTAAGGTTTGATCTTGACGAGCCTAGCATGTACAGACATGGTCTCGGAACACGGATCACCGAAAGGTAAAGCATGAATCATATAGTAGATATGATGAACATGACGATTGTTCGCCATTGAAACTATGTCAACTCTCGTGATGATCGGTGTTGATATGGTGGATTTGGTTCATGTGATCACTAAAACAATGTGAGGGATATTTTTTTGAGTGGGAGTTCACCTAGTTTAATTTTATTAATTTGAACTCAATTTGTCATAAACTTAGTCTAAACTATTGCAAATATGTTGTAGATCAATGGCAGCCCCTACCATCAATTTTAATGCTCCTAGAGAAAGAAAAGTTGAAAAACAATGGAAGCAACTTCATGGATTGGTTCCGCAATTTGAGGATTGTCCTCACACTGGTAATTTGACCTATGTGCTGGATGCACATCATGGTGACCCACCAGCCAATGCTTCCGATGAAGTAAAGAATGTTTACCTCGCTCGGAAGAATCAAGACTCCATAGTTCAAGTGCTATCTTGTATGGTTTAGAATCGAGCTTGTAAAAGGTTTGAAGAGTCGACCCATATGATATTGTCGAGGATCTCAAATTGATTTTGAGACTCATGCAATTGAAAGCTATGAGGCTTCAAAAGTTCTTTAATCGCAAGATGGAAGAGGGCAGCTCCGTCAGTGAGCATGTGCTTAAGATGTCTGGGCACGCAAACAAACTTCAAAGCTTGGGTATAGTGATTCCTAATGCTTTGGGGATTTACCGTGTCCTCCAATCACTACCACCAAGTTACAAGAACTTTGTGATGAACTACAACATGCAGAACATGAACAAGACGTTGCCAGAACTCTTTGCCATGTTGAAATCTGCAGAAGTGGAGATCAAGAAAGAGCACCAAGTGTTGTTGGTCAATAAGACCACCAAATTCAAGAAAGGAAAGTCTAAGCAAAAGGGACACTTCAAGAAGGGTGGTAAGAAAGCTACCACGCCGACGAAGAAGACCAGGGCTGGACCTAAGCACGACATCGAGTGCTTTTACCGCAAGGGAGAAGGTCATCGAAGCGGAATTGCCCAAAGTACTTGGATTTGAAGAACGGCAACATCAAGAAGAAAGGTATATCCGATATACATGTTATTGATGTGTATCTCACTAGTACTGAGTAGTGCTCGGTATTTGATACGTTCGTTGCTCATATTTGTAACTCAAACAGTGCCGCAGAATAGCGGAAGCTAGCGAAGAACGAGGTGACGGCGCTGGGGAAACGGATCAAAGGTTGATGTGATCGCGTCGCACGCTACCCCTTCATCTACCATCGGGATTAGTTTTATACTTAAATAATTGTTATTTGGTGCTGCGTTGAGCATGAACATTATATCGGGATCTTGTTTATTGCGAGACGGTTACTTGTTTAAATCGAGAATAATGGTTGTTCTATTTATATGAGTAATATGTTTTATGCACATGCACCTTTGATAGATGGTCTATTCTTATTGAATCTCGATAGTGGAAATACACATATCAACAACATTGAGGCTAAACGCTTGAAATCAGCGATAATTCACCTATATGTAATCGCTGCCTTGGTCACATCGAGTGAAACGATGAAGAAACTCCATTCGATGGACTTCTTGAATCACTTGATTTTGAATCACTTGAAAGATGCGAAGCATGTCCGATGGGAAAAATGACTAAGACTCCATTTTACAGTATGATGGAGCGAGCTACGGACTTATTGGAAATCATACATACCGATGTGTGGTCCAATGAGTGTAGCATCGTGGTGGTTATCGTTATGTTCTTACCTTCACAGATGACTTGAGTAGATATGGGTATATCTATTTCATGAAACATAAGTCCGAAACTTTCGAGAAGTTTAAGGAGTTTCAAAGTGAGGTAGAGAATCAACGTAACAAGAAGATTAAATTTCTACGTTACGATCGTGGAGGTGAATATCTAAGTTACGAGTTTGGCGAGCATTTAAAGAAGTGCGAATACTTTCACAATTGACACCGCCGAACACCACATCGTAATGGTGTGTCCGAACGTCAGAATCGAACTCTCTTAGATATGGTTCGTTCTATGATGTCACTTATGATTTACCGCTATCATTTTGGGGTTATGCATTAGAAACAGCCGCATTCACTTTAAATAGGGCACCGCCTAAATCCGTTGAAACGACACCATATGAATTATGGTTTGGGACGAAACCTAAATTGTCGCTCCTTAAAGTTTGGGGATCTGAAGCCTATGTAAAGAAGTTACAATAGGACAAGCTTGAACCCAAAGCGGAAAAATGCGTCTTCATAGGATACCCAAGGAAACTATTGGGTATACCTTCTATCATAGATCCGAAGGCAAAATCTTCGTTGCCAAGAATGGATCTTTTCTAGAGAAGGTATTTCTCTCAAAGAAGTGACTGAAGGAAAGTAGAACTCGACGAGGTTGTCGAACCTTCTCTCGAATTGCAGTAGCGCAAGACCGGAAGAAGTTCCTGTGGTGCCCGCACCAATAAGAGAGGAAGCTAATGATGATGATCATGAAACTTGGTTGAAGTTACAGAGCCTCGAGGTCAACGAGAACTCGTACCACTCCATTGGTATGATTCCGTTATGAATGTCATGGTGGTGGACAACACCGATGACCCCGAGACATATGAGGAAGCGATGATGAGCCCAGATTCCAATAAATGGCAAGAAGCCATGAAATCCGAGATTGGATCCATGTACGAAAACCAAGTATGGACTTTGGTGGACTTACCGGATGGTAGGAAGGCTGTCGAGAACAAATGGATTTTCAAGAAGAAAACAGATCTTGATGGTAATGTTATCGTTTATAAAGCTCGACTTGTCGCAAAAGGGTTCGACAAATTCAAGGAGTTGACTACGATGAGACTTTCTCACCGTAGCGAAGCTAAAGTCTGGAGGATTATGTTAGCAATCGCTGCATATTATGATTATGAGATATGGCAGATGGATGTCAAAACAGCATTCCTCAATGGAGACATTGATGAAGAGTTGTATATGATGCAACCCAAAGGTTTTGTCGATCCTAAAGATGCTAACAAGGTATGCAAACTTCAACGGTCCATCTATGGATTGAATCAGGCATCCCGAAGTTGGAATCAACGTTTTGATAAGGTAATCAATAGTTTTGGTTTTATACAAACTTATGGAGAAGCTTGTATTTCAAAGAAAGTGAGTGCGAGCTCAGAGCATTCTTAATACTGTATGTGGATGACATATTGTTGATTGGGAATGATGTAGACCTTCTTAATAGTGTCAAGGAATATTTGAATAATAGTTTTCAATGAAGGATCTTGGCGAAGCAGCTTACATATTAGGCATAAAGATTTATAGAGATAGATCAAAACGCCAAATATCATTGTCACAGAGTACATATTTGGACAAAGTTCTAAAGAGATTTGGAATGGAAGAAAGCAAGAAAGGGTTCTTGCCCATGTTGCTCAATCGACCTTGAGTAAAACTCAAAGTCCGACATCGGCGAAGATAGAGAAAGGATGAGTAAGACTCCTATGCCTCAGCCATAGGATCTCTAATGTATGCCATGCTATGTACTAGACCCGACATTGCATATGCCGTTAGTTTAACTAGCAGATATCAAAGTGATCCAGAGTGGATCATTGACAATGATCAAAACATCCTTAAGTACTTGAGAAGAACTAAGGATATGGTTCTTTCTTATGGAGGTGATGAACATTTCGTTGTTAATGGTTACACCGATGCTAGTTGGAACACCGATCCGATGATTCTAAATCACAATCCGGATACGTATTTATTTTGAATGGTGCAGCAGTTAGCTGGAGGAGTGCAAAGCAAAGCGTTGTGGCGAGATCTTCAACTGAATCGGAATACATGGCTACTTCGGAGGCTTCACAAGAAGCGATATGGATGAAAGAGTTCATTACAGAGCTGGGTGTGGTTCCAAGTGCGCTGGACCCAATGTCTATCTACTGTGATAACATGGGCGCCATAGCCAATGCGCAAGAACCAAGGTCACATAAGAAGCTGAAGCATATCAAGCTGCGTTTTCACGCTATTCGAGAACATATCCAGGATGGGGATATAAATATTTGCAAAGTACACACAGATCTGAATGTGGCGGATCCATTGACTAAACCTCTCCCGAGGGCAAAACATGACCAACACCAAACTGCCATGGGTGTTCGGTATATTACCATGTAATCTAGATTAGATGACTCTAGTGCAAGTGGGAGACTGGAGATATGCCCTAGAGGCAATAATAAATGTAGTTATTATTATATCTTTGTGTTTATGATAAATGTTTACATTCATGCTATAATAGTATTAACAAGGAAACCATTAATACTTGTGTGATTTGTAAACTTAATTTGAAGTCCCTAGTATAGCCTCTATACTTCACTAGCTTGTTGGTTGATTAATAATTGTGGTTTCCCTGTCATGAACATTGAGATGTTATCAACAACAAGATCATATCGTTAGGAGAATGATATGGTGGACATACTCCTATAGATAAGCGTAGCATAAAGATCAAGTCATTTCAATAGTTCAATTGCTATATGCTTTCTGATACATAGTAACCTAATTCCTTTGACCATGAGATCATGCATATCACCTTTACCGGATGGATGCTTTGATGACATCAAACACCACATCGTAACTGGGTGGCTATAAAGATGGCATTAAGTGTTTGGAAAGTATCGCTTGAAACACATGGATCAAGAGTGGGATTTGTCCATCCACATGACGGATAGATATACTCTGGGCCCTCTCGGTGGAATGTCATCCAATTGGCTTGCAAGCATGTGACTTGGTCACAAGGGATCACATATCACGGGAACGAGAAAAGAGTACTTATCGGTAACGAGGTTGAACTAGGTATGCAGAGATACCGACGATCATAACCTCGGATAAGTAAACTATCGTGAGACAAAGGGAAATTGGTATCGTATGTAAGTGGTTCATTCGATCGCAAAGTAATCGTAGAAATATGTGTGAGCCATATGAATTTCCAGATTCCTCTATTGGTTATTGTTCGGAGAAGTGTCTCGATCATGTCCGCATAATTCACGAACCGTAGGGAGACACACTTAAGGATTCGACGTTGTTTGAGTAGTTATGGTATTATGAGAAAGAGACCGAATGTTGTTCGGAGTCTCGGATGGGATCCGGGATATCACGAGGTGATCCGGAATGGTCCGGAGAATAAGATTCATATAAGGAAAGTCCCGTTTCGGAGTTCGGGAATGATTCCGGTGTTTTCATCGGGAATGTTCTAGAAGGTTCCGGATTGTCCAGCACTCCGGGGGGGAGGGGTACATGAATGTGTCATTACATATTGGAATGATTGCATCATGTACTAAGTGTTCTTGCTGTTCCAAAAACATGAAAGTCAAATTGCCAGTTTGAAAGTCAAACGGCTAAAATAGAAAACTGTGGGAAACAAGAAAGAGGAGTTGGAACCAACCTGGAGGAGGAGTTGGACTCCTCCAGGCCGGCGCCCAGCCCTAGGCCGAGTTGGGGAGGGACTCCCTCCCTCCCCTGGCGCGCCAAGACCCCTCCACCTATATAAGTAGGGGCAGGGCTCCTCCTAGACACACAACTTTCTACCTCTAAATCTCCGGTTTAGAGTCGTTTTGGTTTAGAGCTTCTAATTGCTTTAGCCAGCGGTTTAGAGCCTTCTAATTGGTTTAGAGCCTTCTAATTGGTGTGTCTAATTACTAGACCACTAATAGCCTCTCATAAGCTCCACCATACCGCACCGCTTAAGGCGAAGCCTCATGATTTCCCTCTACTCCGCAGACCACGCCACTTGCCGGAATCGCGAGGAGAGTGCTACAACCTCCGCACTCTTGGAACAAGGGAGAGGAAGGTCTTCCGAGTACCGAACGTGTGACCGATCAAGGGAGCGCTTTTAACGTGGCCGGAAGGATCGTCTACACGATCTTGAGATCGGAAAGAGTACGACTACATCACCCACGAGAATCCGCTCTCGTTAAACGCTTTGGAATCTTCGAGGGTAAGTTATACCATCGACTCGTTGCTACAATCTAGTAGATAGATCTTGGCTTGTTTGTTTGTATGCGATAGAAAAATTTTGTTTTCCATGCTACGAACCCCTACATTTCCTCCCACTCACTTCTTTCGAGAGAAACTCCTTCTCAAGAAAGGAACCGTTCTTTGCGACAAACACTTTGCCTTCGGTTCTGTGATAGAAGGTATACCCAATATTTTCCTTAGGGTATCCTATGAAGAGGCATTTCTCCGCTTTGGGTTCGAGCTTGTCCGGCATCAACTTCTTGACATAAGCTTCGCATCCCCAAACTTTAAGAAATGACAACTTAGGTTTAGCACCAAACCACAGTTCATACGGTGTCGTCTCAACGGATTTAGATGGTGCCCTATTTAAAGTGAATGCAACGGTTTCTAATGCATAACCCTAAAATGATAACGGCAAATCAGTAAGAGACATCATCGATCGGACCATATCTAATAGGGTTCGATTCCGGCGTTCAGACACACCATTGCGCTGTGGTGTTCCGGGTGGCGTGAGTTGCGAAACAATTCCGCTTGCTTTAAGATGCGTGAGAAAATCATAACTCAAATATTCACCTCCATGATCGGATCGTAGAAACTTAATCTTTCTGTTACGATGGTTCTCCACTTCATTCTGAAATTCTTTGAACTTTTCAAACGTTTCAGATTTATGTTTCATTAAATAGATATACCCATATCTACTTAAGTCATCGGTAAAAGTGAGAAAATAGCGATATCCACCGCGCGTCGAAACACTCATCGGTCCGCATACATCGGTATGTATGATTTCCAAAAAGTCCGTTGCTCGCTCCATCATACCGGAGAATGGGGTTTTGATCATCTTGCCCATGAGGCATGGTTCGCATGTGTCAAATGATTCAAAATCAAGACTCCAAAAGTCCATTAGAATGGAGTTTCTTCATGCGCTTTACACCAATATGACCTAGACGACAGTGCCACAAATAAGTAGTATTATCACTATCTACTTTGCATCTCTTAGCCTCAGTGTTATGGATGTGTGTTTCATCCCTTTCGAGATTTAGAAGAAATAAACCATTCACAATAGGTGCATGACCATAAAAGATGTTACTCATATAAATAGAACAACCATTATTCTCCGATTTAAATGAATAACCGTCTTGCAATAAACAAGATCCGTAAATAATGTTCATGCTCAACGCAGCACATAATAACACTTATTAAGGTTTAAAACTAATCCCAAGGTAAAACTAAGGAGAGCGTGCCGACGGCCATCACATCAACTCTTGATCCGTTGCCAACGCGCATCGTCACCTCATCCTCGCAAGACGCTCATTCCGTAGCTCTGCTTCGAGTTACAAATATTAGCAATCGAACCGTATCAAATACCCGTGCACTACAACGAGGGCTAGTAAGGAAAACATCAATAACATGTATATCAAATATACCTTTGATGGTGCAGCCTTCTTGTCCGCTAAGTACTGGACAGATTGCTTCCAAAGGACTTTGTCCTTGCAATAGAAGCACTCAAAGGTCCGCTTAGGACCAGACTTGAGCTTCTTCTCACCAGGGGCAACGCGCTTTCCGCCGCCCTTCTTGAAGGGCTTCTTTGCTCCCTTACCTTTCTTAAAGGTGGGCTTGTTGACCATCAACACATGATTATCCTTTTTGATGTCCACTTCCGTGGCCTTCAGCTTTGCGAAGAGCTCGGTGATCGTATCAGTGGAACCAATCTGATTATGAGTCACTACAAAACTTTTGTAGCTGGGAGGGAGTGATTGCAGAACCCTATCAATCTTGAGCTCCTCTGGAATCGTGCATTCCAGTTGCTCAAGGCGTTGAGTGTAGCCTGTCATCTTAATGGCGTGCTCACTAACGGAACTCCCTTCCTCCATCTTGTAGTTAAAGAACTTCTCAGAGATCTCATATCTCTCAGAACGGGCCTGAGTCTGAAACATGCTTTTCAGCTCTTCGAGAATCTCAAAGGGCCCGGGATAATCTTCAAAACGATTTTGAAGTTCCGGTTCCATAGAAAATAACATGGTGCTCTTAATCACACCATAATAATCTTTGCGCGACTGATAGACAGCTTTCTCATCAGCGTAGCGATTGGGGGTCACCTAACGCTTTCCCAAGGACATAGTCCTTTTGACCGCCAGCGAGAATGATTCTCAGAATGCGAAACCATTTGGTGAAGTTAGACCCATTGTTTCTAAGCTTTTCTATATCAGCAAAAACGTTGAAGTTGAAGTTGGACTTGGCCATGTGATCTACAGTATTTGCAAGTACAATTTAGACTATGTTCATGATAAATAGTTCAACTTAATCAAATTACTAGATGAACTCCCACTAAATTCAACATCCCTCAAGTTGTTTAGTGAACACGATCCAAATTCACCACACCTAATCCGATCTTCACGAGAAGAGATGTGGTTTCAATGGTGTACAACGAAGTGTCGATCATATCATTCATATGACTCATGCTTAACCTTTCGGTTCATGTGTTCCGAGGCCATGTCTGTACATGCTAGCTAGGCTCAAGTAAAACCCAAGTATTTCCGCGTGTGCAAAACTGGCTTGCACCCGTTGTATGTGAGCGTAGAGTCTATAGCACCCGATCATCACGTGATGCTTGGACACGACGAACTTTCGCAACGGTGCATACTTGAGGAGAACACAGTTTTTATCTTGATCTTTAAGTGAGGAATCATCTTATAATGCTACCGTCGCGATCTAAGCATAATAAGATACATAAAAGGATAAACATCACATGCATATAACTTTATGTGACATGGTATAGCCAATCTTCGCGCAATGATCTCCATCTTGTGCGTTCCGGCATGATCTCCATCACTCCACCATGATTGCCTCTACCACGAATAGCAACTATAACTATTGCTAACTACTTAGCGATAAAGTAAAGCTATTACATGGCGTATAAGAAGTTGACTCGCGGGTCATACACAATTATAAAGACAACCATATGGCTCCTGCCGGTTGTGTACTCATCGACATGCAAGTCGTGAAACATTACAAAACATGATCATCGCATATAATATACACATCACGTCTTGGGCCATACCATCTCACAGAAAACACTCCCTGCAAAAACAAGTTAGACGCCTCTACTTTGTTGTTGCATGTTTTACGTGGCTTATGGGAGTAGATGCTAAGAACGATTCTTACCTACGGAAAGCCACAACGGTGATATTATGGTTGCCAAACTCCGGTGTTAATCCCATGACAACTATAGTGAGAGAACGACATCCACCACCGCATGTGTGGAACAAGACACGTCAAGTGCGGAGCCGGGTCTCATGACGGCGTCGCGTAAGGTTGGCCTGGACCGCTTCAATCTCACTATCGCGTCATAAGAAGAACACAAACAAGAGGCTTGCAGAAAACATCAACGCCGCAACAACCATGTAGCGTTCTACTCGTGAAACACATCTACGCATAGATCTAGCTCGATACCATCGAAGGGTTTCGGCATAGTAAATCAAAATTTTCTACGGATGCGAACGGAGGAAAGCCAAGATATAATCTAGGAGATGCAAACAACGAGAGATTGGATTAGATCTTCATACCCTTGAAGATTCGCCGATGGAACGTTAGGCCGAGCGTGGGTGATGTAGTCGTTTTCGCTTCTCCTCCTCGCGATCCGATCCGATCTAGCACCACAAGTGGCGGTGCCTCCGTGAGATGCACGTGCAGCACCTCGTCTCCTCCTTCCTCGGTCCAAGTATGGTGGAGAGACGGATTGGATCTACAACACGGCTTGGTGTATATGGTGGAGAATTTGCGGCAGGGCTTCGCCTACAAGCGATCGGGAGGAGAGAGAAGGGCAAGGCAGCTAGGGTTGGAGGAAGGTGTGGGGTTGGTGCGCCCCCAGCCTCTATATATAGAGGGTGGGCGCAGCCCCCTCCCCAAGCCAAGGTCGGCCCCCAAGGAGGAAGAGTGGGGGCAAGGAAACCCTTCTAGAAGCTCTATCTAGAGTTTAAACCTCTCTTGGCGGGTGGGCCCTATGGGGCCTTGTGCCCCTGCCCAATGCGGCCAGGCACTCCCTCATAGGCCCATGACCCTCCCGGAAGGTGGGGCCACGTTCGTCCCTTCGGAAGGTTCTAGAAGCTTGTACAATACCGATTAACCCGGAACAATTCCGAACTCCAAAAACTGCACTGCCTTATATGAATCTTATTCTCCGGACCACTCCGGAACCTCTCGTGATGTCCCAGATCCCATCCGAGACTCCTAACAAATACTCATAAACCAATTATCCAATCTATCCTAGCGTCGAGACACGTTAAGTGTGTGACCCTGCGGGTTCGAGAATATGCAGACATGATCTTCTATCAATAATCAACAGCAGGGTCTGGAAACCCATATTGACTCCCACACATTTATCGATGATCATATCGGATGAACCACGATGCCAGGATTCAATCAATCCCATATATATATTCCCTTCGTCTCGCGAGATTTTACTTGCCCGAGATTTGATCGTCGGTACCGTCATACCTAGTTAAATCTCGTTCACAGCAAGTACTTTACTCGTTCTGTAATCTGATATCACTTTGTGATTAACTCCTTAACCACATGCTTGCAAGCCGTGTTGATATCGATTACCGAGTGGGCCCGGAGTATATCTCTCCGATTTGGGAGGGACAAATCCCATCTCGATACATACAACCCAACAGGTACTTTCCGATCACCTGAGAGACACCTTTATGATCACCCTCTCATAGGATGATGTTTGATGACCTCAAAGCTTTCTTCCGATATCAGGGAGTTGTATTATCTCATGGTCTAAGGAATACAATATTTGACATAAGAAAAGCTTCGCAAAGATGAACACGATGACACGATCTAATTGATTTGCTTAGTTTGGGTCTGTCCCTCATATCATTCTCTCAATGATGTGATCTCATTATCAATTGACAACTCATGTCTATGGTTAGGAAACCTTAACCATCATTGATCAATGAGCTAGTCCATAGAGGCGTACTAGGGACACGGTGTTGTTCACAAACCACACAAGTATTAAAGTTTTCGCTTAATACAATTCTAGCATGGAATATAAACATTATCATGAACAAGAATTATAATAATAACATCTTTATTATTGCCTCTAGGGCATAATTCCAACACAGTCTACCCATTCTCTAAAGATCAGTCCCCTCCACATCCTACACCCACCGAAGATGCCATTCTCCTCTCTGAACCGGAGACAGATGACCCTCTATGCAATGATACGGCAGGTGCTACTGATTCTGCGTTTTCTCGTGATGTTTCAGGTTCGGATGATCCATCTCCATACGTCGATCGGCAGATGCATGTGTTGCATACACCCCCGCACGTCGATCTGCCGCCCGCGGCAGGCCATGGTGTAGCTCCGGACGAGCCTGGAAATGGGCCTCACGGTGCCGACTCGTCTCCTCCTCGCACACCGTCTGCAACGGCCCATGAACCGGCCCAGGATGCTAACGGGCCAGCCTCCTCGCCCTCGTCTATTCAAACGGCGGACTCTCCCGCCACTTCGACATTTCGCCCGCCAGCTTTACCTGCTCGATGGCCGATTAAGCCCGTCCGTCTGTTTGATGGTATCATCCGCTACGATTCGAAGAAGCGCGCGTTTGCTACTGAGCCAACATCGCATGTTGACGCCCTGAGCGTCCCTGCCTGGAAAACGGCCATGGATGCAGAGTTTTCTGCCCTGAAGATCAATAACACATGGCGTCTGGTTGATCCACCACCAGGTCATCATATCGTCGGGTGCAAATGGGTGTTCAAGTTGAAACACAAACCTGACGGTATAGTGGATCGTCACAAGGCTCGGCTCGTCGCTAAAGGGTTCACGCAGCGCCAAGGCATTAATTATACTGATACATTTTCTCCGGTGGTTAAACCTACCACTGTTCGGCTGATCTTGTCTATCGCCGTGTCCCGGGGATGGCAGCTTCGTCAGGTTGATGTTCAAAACGCTTTTCTCCACGGGGATATTCAGGAGGAGGTATATATGTATCATTCGCCAGGATATGTTGATCAGAATTTCCCACATCGTGTATGCCGGCTACAGAAGTCGCTGTATGGGCTCAAGCTGTCACCAAGAGCCTTGTATTCCAAGTTCAGCTCCAAGCTTCAGTCCTTGGGGTTTGTTCCATCAAAGGCAGACACGTCACTGTTTGTGTTCATTCGTAGACAAGTGATCATTTATATGCTTATTTACGTGGACGATATAATTATTACTGGATCATGCAAACAAGTTGTTGACAGATTGATGGATCAGCTACATAGCTCTTTTGCTATTAAGGATTTGGGAAAACTGTTGTTCTTCCTTGGTGTTCATGTGACAGATATTGATAATGGTGGTGTTGCGCTCACTCAAGCCAAATATGCAACAGATTTACTTCAGAAGGTGAACATGCTTAATTGCAGGGAGATCTCAACGCCAATGTCGTCCACAGAGAAACTCAGCAGAACCTCTGGTACATTGCTGGCAGATGATACAGCTTTTTTGTATAGAAGTATAGTGGGTGCCCTCCAGTACTTATGCTTAACTCGACCAGACATATCGTTTGCGGTAAATAGGGTATGTCAATTCTTGGCCGCTCCTACGAACGTGCACTGGTCACGGTAAAGAGGATCTTGCGGTATGTAAAAGGAATAGTGAATCTTGGGTTACAGATTCAGAGATCTCCATCAACAGAGTTGAGTGTATTCACGGATGCCGATTGGGCAGGGTGCCCGGATGATCGTAGGTCTACTGGAGGATATGCAGTTTTCTATGGACCGAATTTGATATCGTGGAGCTCACGAAAACAGCCTACTATTAGTCGGTCTAGCACGGATACGGAGTATAAGGCTATCGCCAATGGAACAGCTGAAGTTACGTGGTTACGGTCAGTTCTCAGAGAACTAGGAGTGTTTCGGTCTCATGCACCAACATTGTGGTATGATAATCTTGGGGCGACGTTTCTCATTGCAAATTCTATGTTTCACGCTCGAATGAAACATATAGAAATCGATTTTCACTTCGTTCATGAAAAGGTCTCTACAGGGGCTTTGAAAGTCAGGTTCATCTCATCACAAGATCAACTGGCAGATATTTTTACAAAGGCTCTAGCTCGAGATGTCTTTGACAGGTTGAAGTTTGGTCTGTGTCTAGCCAGTACACGTTTGGATCGAGAGAGGCTGTTAAACGAGGTTAAGGAGATACGATCCTAATCGGTACTGTAAGTTGTTGAGTAGATAGATAGTTTGAATCTATAGAGATAAGTAGATAGATATGTACATTGTTACGATTGTTGTAATCTGAACTAACACTAGCTCGTATGAGCTCATATAAATACAGAGCCCTGAGGCCGATGCTAAGCACGGCACAAATCTAATCTCTTTCTCTTTCTTGTTCTTTTATAGTCTGAACAAGAGGAAACAAGGTACAAAGAGAGATGCAATACGACTGATTCGTGCTTCCACAACTACATTCATGGAAGACGACCAAATGGCCCATATTCGGTTCCAGAAAGACTCTGAACTTTTGTTGGCAATCAAAAATGCGGTCTACATTAGCCGTTGTTCGTCCGGTTGGTTACACATGCCCACACCACGAACAAGCGCAAACAAGGTACAGATAGAGAGAGACCATACGAGTGTTCCACATATCCATTACACAGCTACACTCACACTCACTAAGACAACCTCAGCTAGCACACTATCCTCCAACCAAAACAAAAACAGAGGATCATATGACCACAAGAGAAACTCCTACCACTGTTACAATCGCGACAAGAAGATAACGAAGAACGAAAAACGAAAACACAGCAAGGAGACACAGATTTAACGTGGAAAACCTCTCCAACAAAGAGAGGAAAAAACCACGGGCGCCAGCCAGCGAAACTTCACTATATCGAGGAGTGTTTACAAACGCCGGGGATTTCACAGATGCAACTCACCCAACCGGCGGCTTACAAGGGGTTTATATATCAGTGGAAACCTAGGTCTTCGATCTGCAGACCGTGGGGGCTGTCCCCGCACTTCACAAAGGCGTCCCTTGGACGCAGTGTGGGCCAACTCAGACTCGTTACACTCGGCCCAAGCCTCCGGCGGGCCTCCACTCGTCAGAAGTTGGCCTATACTTTGTAGAATTTGGATCAACATATAACAAACTCCACCTTGAGACAAATTCCTCCTTGTAGCATCAACAGCAACCATCTCCCTGAACAAACAAAGCAAATACTTTCGGCGCCAATAGCCACTTGGGCTAATCAGTTAAACCAACTAAGTTCGAGCAAAGCTCAAACTTAGCAACAGGAACAGGTTTAGTCATCATATCAGCAGGATTATCATGAGTGCTGATCTTGCATACCTTTAATTTACCTTGAGCAACAATGTCTCTAACAAAATGGTACTTGACATCAATGTGCTTAGTTCTCTCATGGAACATCTGATCTTTTGTAAGGTATATGGCACTTTGACTGTCACAAAACAAAGTAATGCAAGAATCATCTCCACAAAGCTCAGCAAACAAACCTTTCAACCAAACAGATTCTTTGCAAGCTTCAGCAATAGCCATGTATTCAGCTTCAGTAGTAGATTGTGCAACAACAGCCTGCTCCACTCGTCAGAAGTTGGCCTATACTTTGTAAAATTTGGATCAACATATAACAACCACCACCAGTCTCGACTTGCCACACAGAGCTACCGCTACACCGACGACGACGCTGTTACCCAATGTCCGCTGGAAAGATCAGAGCATCACGCGATGGCGACCTGGACGGACTTAAATATGGATTGTCATGTTTTGAGTCGCTGGGACAAGCGTCGTTTTCACCATACTAAGCATGGCCTAGCATTCCACTAGATCACAAGTTAATTACTTCTTTCGATTTATAATAAGTGTCATTGATTTATTATAAAGTCGTACAAGTATATAACTTTGCTTAATGTTTTGGCCCCATTAGTTTTTTTTTGCGGGTATTGGCCCTAGGGGTGGGCATAAAAAACCGAAACCGAACACCGAAACCGAATACACCGAACCCGAATTAGCCAAAACTAATTTCGGTTAGTAAATATGATTAACCGAATTTATAAATATTAATTTGGTTTTGCCCCTCTGTTAATCGAAATAATCATATAAACTGAAAAATATACATGACAGAGCTAAATATATTTGTGATTCTGTATTAGGCATCCATTACTGTACGTAGATACTAGCTCATGCGAAATAAAGACATGCATGCGAAACCTGGCAGCTCATGCGTGTACGTATGTCTCCAGCCACATGCACGTACATGTTCGTAGTTTAACTGTCAATTGTGTCTATGAATTTTGTTGGAAGCATTTTAATTGTTTTCTTATTTTGAATATAATCATGTATTTTAGCTAAACTCTCAACGCATACAATTTTTTAAATGTATACGGTTTGGAAGATAGACATCATTTTTTTGAACGAGCGGGATAGACATTATGCTTATTATGTTCTTTTTCTACACATGCGTTCAAGACGTCGGCTAGCCATGTATTGCTTCAGGTACTCGCCGACCTGGAGGTTGCCTGATGAGTGGTTTAGCTCGTACGGATCTTACATAAATTATGGAACAGTGTTGTTATTTCCAGAAGTTCGGTCAAAAACCGAACACCGAACCGAATTGTCCACTAACCGAACTATCGATTAATTAGAAAACCGAAATAATTTCGGTGCCTATTTTGTAGAAACCGAATTATAAAAAACCTGAAAAACCGAACCGAATTAACCGAAAAAACCGAATGCCCACCCCTAATTGGCCCCATTAGTTTGTTGCGATTGGAAATGGAATTAGCTGCTGGCCCTTTCTTGGTCGCCCGCCACGCTCCTCGATTGAACTGAGTTCATGCAAGTTTATTTGTAAACCGATTATTTTTGCAAGTTTTAACTCGCACGTAGTTATTGTTTGTTCAAATCTGAACATAAACTTGTGTATTGTTTCAAAGATATCGGTGCGAATTGGTCATGTCTGTCCAACGGCCTTTTCCAATTGATTTATTTATTTTTTTCATCGGCATATGGTTTTGTAACTGAGTTTTGGCATGTTCGTCAGTTTCGAATATGTGATGAATTTTTCCAAACCAAAATCATGTTTTAGCATCGCTGATGATATGATATAATCTAAAATTAAAGTAGATAGACTTTACAATCAAACCGCCTATCACAAAGATACTTTACTGAGGGAGATAATGAGAAGAACATATTGATGCCCGTGTGCTCTTTGGCAGTATTAAACTATATGGAAACATGATGGTGGTTGAAACACATGGTACAGAAATTAATGAAAAGTGCTATATTTAAGTGTCATTTATTACGGGATATTCACTTCGGCTCGCAGTTGCAAATACACCCATTATGAGAAAACATATTTTGAAATGTCAAAAAAATCTGCATATACATTAGAATATTTTATGTTGGTTCACAAGTTTTTGGGGTGAAAGAACATTTCATGTGTCGTGTACAAAGAAGACAAAATACGACTATTCAAATGACATTTTTGTCTTTTTGTACCCAACATAACATGTTTTTTCATCATGAAAACTTGTGAACCCACATAAAATGTTCGAATGTATATGTAGAATTTTTTTTCGAATTTTTGAAATTTCAAAATATGTTTTCTCATAATGGGTGCATTTGCTCCTATGAGCCGAATTGCCGCCTCGCATTTATTACTTTCTATGATTCATAATAAGTGACATTGATTTAATATAAAATTATACTAATAGCGATAATTATTTTGGATCAGAAAAGTATATAACTCTGCTTAATGTTTTAGGCCATTAGTTGTTGCGATTGGCATTGGAATTGGCCCACTGGCTCCTTTTTTATGACCCACCACGCTCCACGACTGAATTGAGTTCATGCAAGTGTATTTGTAAACCCTTTTTTTTGCAAGTTCTAACTCACAACTTGGTTATTGTTTATTCAAATCTGAACATAAACTTGTGCATTGTTTGAAAGGTGCGAATTATTCATGTGTGTCCATCCTTTCCCAATTAATTTCTTTGATTTTTCATCGGCATATGGTTTTGTAACTGATTTCTGGTGTGTTCCTAAATTCTTGATGAGCAGTCTCGAATACGTGATGTATTTGTCCAAGCTTTTTAATGAATACCAAAATCATGATGGTGGTTGAAACACATGGTACAAAATTTAATGAGAAGTGCTATATTTAAATGTGATAGTAAGAGAAACGGAACATCATCACATTTGAGAGTGAGTCCATGGTTGCAACTCAGACGGACAAGGATCAGTAGATTCACTCAGCTGCGTCCGAGAAGTGCATTAGCATACCACCTATGCAATGTACCTAGTTTTGCACTTAGTTGAAATGGCTTTTGTGCTGGCTTCGAAACCAACATTTGAAGCATCAACTTAGGATTTGGAAACATCAGGAGTTGTGACTACATAGAGTTGAATCTCTTGACAAAGTGACATCGCATGATTGTCACAGTAGACATATTTTTGGCATTCCCCAAGACCCATCTAAGAAGATTGGCTTCTCGGCCATGTAGTAATGTACCCTAGTGAATTTGCTTGCTTAATATTGGTCCAAGACGCAACGTAGACAAGTGGGAGGAGTTATACTACTTCGCCATCTAAGGAGATGGGGCGAGGTTGGTCCTGGGGGGGGGGGGGCTAGCGGGGTAACCGCCCGGGGCCCAAAAAAATTAGGGGCCCAAAAAATTGTAGACCTAGTATATATAGTTAAAAAATGTATTAGTCTGGTGAAAACCGCTCGACTTGGCCCCCATCCCGTCGCTTCCCGTTCCCGACTCCCGAGTATGTGAACCGTGTCGCGTATGGAAAATAATTCTATGTAGACCTGGTCTACAAGTGGACCAACTAGTATAATTGACACGTGGCAATTTAGATCTACAAAACTGTTGCTAATATTTTTTTCCTCTGTTTTGGACACATGTTGTTTGCTGAAGTTGGTATACGCCTCTACATTTGTGGACCAGGTCCCCTAGAAATATTTTCCGTCGCGTATCAGTTCGTCTCCCTCCCGAGTCCCGTACTTGCCACAAGCCCACGGTCTTAATCGATTCTTGTACTTGTCAACATCGCTTCCCTCGTCCCTGGATCAGATCGGCTGATCGAGACGAGAGCCACTCGCCAGGCGTGACCACCGCGGTGGTAGGGATTGAGTGACGAACTGACGATAGATCGATCAACGACGGCTCCGTCCCAACTCCCATGAAGACTCGCCTCCCGCGCCATCCGTCGCCGCCTCACCAAGCACCAAGTACATCAT
Organism: Avena longiglumis; assembly: GCA_030063025.1. NCBI lineage: Eukaryota > Viridiplantae > Streptophyta > Magnoliopsida > Poales > Poaceae > Avena > Avena longiglumis. Next base: position 511,603,997 of record CP125978.1, read on the forward strand.
GTACTTGGTACTCCCTTGTTAAAACCATAATAGAAAAGACATTTTTTCTTTCGCTAGCTTACTAATGACCGGCGTATTAATCAATCTGTTTGTTCTTGTTCCCAATTTAACTGATTATGGCGCCCGAAACCGGTGCTCAGAAAATAAAAAAGAAGACAATAAGAGAAGAAATTAAGAAAATCACAGAGAGGATCTTTTCATATATTTTTGAAGAGCAATACGAGCACTTTGAAGAATCTATATGAGTTGGCGCTAGTTCTTGTGAGGGGAACAGACTGATGTTGATCCAGAAGATAATGTCGGTACTATGCATGTGACCGTTGGATCAGCTGAAAGAAGCTTTTCAAAGTTGAAATTATTAAAGAACTATTTGAGATCTGTAATGTCTAGGAGAGGTTAAATGGTTTGGCAACTCCATGCATAGAGAAAAGTTAGTGGATAAGATTGATATTGATTCCATCGTCACGGACTTTGCTTCTAAACAATTTTATATAAATATTATAGATGGAAGTATACTTAAATATTTATTTTTTATCATCTCATATATACATAAAATATTATAATAAGAGGTCTAAAAATTTTGTTTTGGCCCGGGCCACCGAAATCGCAGAACCGCCCTGACCGTTGGCCGCTTGACGTGGTAGTACTACACCCTAGTGAGATTGCCGGGTTAAACTAGCACGCAGCTAAGGGCAAGGTCCACCGCCGGGGCCTCGGGCCTAGGCCCGGGTACTTACATTTTCTACTGACATATGCAGCGTGAGCCACTATTAGACATATGACTAATATCAGATGAAGTTTGCCAGTTGATTCCCGTAAACATGAGTCGTATACTAGACTCAGGATTGAGACTTATTAGCTAGACTTATCCTCTCTAGTGTTTGTTGTTTATACTTAGAATAGAGAAAAAACAGGATTCAGAGGAACTTAGCTAGACTCATCGTGTTTACACTTAGAATAGAAAAAACAGAGGAACTTAACTAGACTCATCCTGACGCATCCTCTCCGGTGTTTGGTGTTTAGACTTAGAATACTAGAAAAAAGATGCACTTAGAATAGCCACCCCTGCTTTCCTATCATCATATACACAACCCTACAGGAACACCCCTCTCTCACCTCTTCCACAACCTTTCTCCCCTTGCACTCCTTCGGCTCTGGAGCTCGCCATCCTTGCACTCCTTTCTTGCTGGCCATGGCGGTGCGGTGGAGGTGTTGGAAATATAAGCAATAATCCATATGATTTAATCCGAATAATAAACTTATAAATCATGATCATACAGATAGTAGTAAAACCAATCATGCAGATCAACAAAGTAGATGGACATATTACATCTATATAAGATAAACCTATCACATCTACACCAAACACTAGAATAAAGTACTCTAGCATAATCAGAAAAAGACAGTTGGGTATCACGTACAGAGTAGGCTGAATAGCAGCCGCAGCGGTCGCAGCAGCGTCGCCCATGTTGTGGTTGTCGAAGAGGTCGGCGTCCGGAAAGAAGTCGTCGTCGAACTCGTCGTCGGACGACGTCGTGGTTGCCGATGGTCGGCTTGGCGCTCCCCAAAACCGATCGCCTCACCCGTACAGGTTCACGAGGCGGGGTTCGGAGGCCTCTTGTCGATCTGCGGTGCCGCAAGCCGGGATGGAGAAGACGAAAGCGGCGCAAGGTTGGAGGTAGGCACGTGAGTGGATTGATTTCGCACCGATTAGGTTTAGCCGGACGCTTTATATAGTGCAGGTTAGGAGGATCGTGGGCTCAGCCACGTCCAGTCGATAACGACCACGTCCATAAAAACTGGAAACGGCTGTAATTAATGCGTCCGTTAATGACTCATAATCAGTTTTCCCAACCAGCAAAATAAAGCTCGGCTCGGCGAGATTCCCGCAACCCGCGGCGCGCGTCGTGACGAGGCGAGGCGTGGCGAGGCGGGCGGCGTCGGAGGAGGAGTGCGCGAGGGCTACTCTTCTTGTTACACCTTAGTGAGTGGTGCAACACTCTACTATATAAGGTGGTCCAACCCCCCTTCAACTAGCAATGTGGGACTAAACTTTAGCACCACTAGCACAGCCATATGCTGCCATATACAAGTGGGCCAAAGAGAATTTCAGAATTTGTCTAATGGGCCAATAGCCCAATATACACCAAATTCCAACAATCCCCCACAAAGTCTCATTGGCACATCACAACACTTTTCTTCCAGAACATTGTTTTATATACCGGTGTGTAGTGGAGACTGTTAAGTTGAACTTCCACGTTAAACTTCATGCTACACTAGCTTGCAACTTGAATAGTGGACTATGCCTTGAACTACAAGTTTTCTGCGCGCTAGTTTCACACAAAATCTAGACGGTACAAGGCTACCGTCGGCTTCCCAGGTTTGGAGCTTATGCGTCATACCTGTGGCCTTTCATAAGTTTACTAGAGAGCACCCAACTCTCACGGATGCGACGTTTGACAATGACTCATATAGGTGTGTTCCTCAAGAGATGTTCGCAGACAACATCTCCGCTTATAAAAAGCCACTTGGAACACATTAAGATAAATATCAACCGCCATGCAGAATAAGAGAGTATTGCATCTTTATGAAGATGTAAATATAATATGGGAATACTCTCTCTCACCGACCACTTGTCTCCCAACTCTAATTCACGGGATCTCCGATCACATAGAGTGGGTTGCCACTGGATCAACTCATAGCGTGGGTCTCAAACCCATCTCCTCGATGCATTATCTATCACATTACGTGATAAACCCTTTGTGAAGGATCTGCCAGGTTCTTAGATGTTTGGATATAATCCAACGCAATAACTCGAGTTTCTCTTTCTGACAGATTTCAATCTCCTCTTCACATGCCTTGATGACTTCATATTATCCTTAGAACTTTACTTTGACGATCAGCTTGATTATCAAAGTTCATCGGATAGCGGTATTGGTTTTTCAACCAGGTAAGTCCATCAAGAGCTCACGAAGCCACTCGCTTCAACATGTCTAATCTTTGTGAGTTCTGCTTCCATTGTTGACCTCGTTAAGATGGTCTCGCTTGCAAGACTTCCAGAAACGCCACCACCAAGTGTAAACAAATAACCACTTGTGGCCTTAATCTCATCAAGATCGATATCCAATTTGAATCACTATAACCCTCAAGTACCCGAGGATACCCAAGATAGTGAATACCATAACTCGCAGGTGCCTTTCAAATAGCGCAAAACTCTTTCAAGAGCATGCCAATGATCATCTCCGGATTTGACACAAATTCGGTTTGCTTACAGAAAGGAGATGTCAGGTCTAGTAGCAGCGCTAAATACATGAGCGAGCCAATAATTTGAGAATATCTCAATTGATCTTTAGCAGTCCTTGATTCTTTCAAGTAGCACGCCGGATCATAAGGCGTTGGAGAAGAATTACCGCTATACCCAAAGCGACTCAATATCTTTTCCACATAGTGAGACCAAGCAATGTAATCCCACCATTGTCATCCTTTAGTAGCTTGATGTTTAAGATTACATCAGCCACTCAAGTCCTTCATCTCAAAGCAACGAGATAGGAACTCTTTGACCTCCTCTATAACAGCGAGGTTTCCGAATATCAATATGTCATCAACATAGAGACACATAATAACTCGCCCCCCCACCATGGCGATAGTACACATTTGTCACCTCGTTTACAACAAAGCCTTCAGCAGTTAAAGTTCTTTCAAACTTCTCGTACACGCTTAGGAGCTTGCTTAAGACCATACAAAGACTTTACTAACTTACACACCTTTCCTTCTTGACCATCTACTACAAATCCGTCAGGCTGCTCCATATAAATTTCCTCATCTAGCTCTCCATTTAGAAAAGCTGTCTTAACGTCCATTTGATGAACGAGAAGACCATGTGAGGCAGCCAAGGATAGCAGTACTCGAATAGTGGTCAATCTGGCTACAGGTGAGTAGGTATCGAAGAAGTCTTCACCTTCCTTTTGGGTATAACCCTTAGCCACAAGACGTGCTTTGTACTTTTCAATAGTACCATCAGGTCTAAGCTTTTTCTTGAACACCCACTTACATCCTACAGGTTTGCACCCATAAGGACGATCAGTGATTTCCCAAGTACCATTAGCTAAGATGGAATCCATCTCGCTTGATGACTTCCTTCGAAAGAGTCGACATCTTGAGATGCATAGGCTTCCGAAATAGAAGTGGGAGTATCATCCACAAGGTACACAATGAAATCATCACCAAATGACTTTAGTCCTTTGTCTCTTGCTCCTTTTGGGAGCTTCATTGTCATCCTCCACAGGATCATCAGAGTGTTCTATCGGCATAGTGGGTTCAGGAATTATAGAAAATTCCTGACTAGATGAACTAGTCATCTCCTGATTTGATGAGCTAGACATGCCTTTCATAGGAAAGATGTCCTCAAATAAAGTCGCATCATTCGACTCCATAATTGTACCAACATGCATGTCGGATACCTCAGATTTTACTATCAAAAATCTATAGCCAATGCTATGAAAAGCATATCCCAGAAAAACACAACCAACGGTTTTTGGTCCAAGCTTTCGCTTCTTGGGTATTGGAATATTGACTTTCGCCAAACAACCCCAAGTTCGTAAGTAAGAGAGTTTAAGCCTTTTCTTTTCCCATTCCTCAAATGGAGTCATGGTTTTATCCTTTACAGGAACACGGTTTAGGACATGACACGCAGTCATTAGCGCCTCCCCCCACCATTCCTTGGATAGACCCGATGTATCTAACATGGCGTTAACCAACCGCTTAGAGTGCGGTTCTTCCTTTCGGCCACCCCATTTGATCGAGGTGAGTAGGGAGGCCCTCTCATGTATAATACCATGTTCACAGAATAAATCAAATTCATTTGAAAAGTACTTCCACCACGATCCGACCTTAGCCGCTTGATTTTAAGATCAAGTTGGTTTTCGCCTCACTTTATAGATTTTGAAGTAGTTCAAAGCTTCATCTTTAGATTTCAGGAGATAAACATAGCGATATCTAGTGGAGTCATCAATCAACGTCATAAAGTATCTTTTTCCACCTTTTGTCAACACACCATTCATCTCACAGAGATCCGAATGTATAAGTTCTAGCGGTGTTAAGTTTCTCGGTTCGCGATCGTATGAGACTTATGGGTTTTGCTTGCACACAAACTTGGCACTTAGAACCTTTGACAAGTGGTAAATTTCGAATTAAACTCATATTGGCTAGCGTCATGCAACCAAAGTTAATATGACAGAGTCGTGAATGCCAAACATTGGACTCATTATCATTGCAAACATGATTAATAACTTTAGTACATGAGTCCTGACAGACAAGCGGAACAGACCTCCACACTCATAACCTTTTCCAACAAATTGTACATACTTAGAAATTACAACTTTATTGGACTCAAAACCAACTTAAAGCCATCTCGACATAAAAGCGATCCACACGAGATTCTGATTGATGGAGGAACATGCACGTTCTTCATTTGACGGTCTTCCCAAGTAAACTTCAGATCTACCGTACCAACACCATGAACAGAAGCACGTGAGCCGTTTCCCATCAGCACGGAAGAAGTCCTTGAGACCTGATAAGAGGAGAACATGGAAATATCAGAACATACATGTGTATTAGCGTCCGTGTCTATCCACCAATCAGGAGAATGACATACTGAAAGGATAGTAGGTAAAATACCGTACCCAGCATCCTTCATCTCAGTATCGCTAATAACAACATTCGTGGTCTTGCCGCTGTTCCCATGTTGACGCTTATCAAAGCGATTAGGGCAGCTAGGAGCCCAATGATCAGGATCACCATAGACGTGGCAAGAGCCTTTCCTCTTATCATTTTTCTTCTTGAAGTTGGTTGAGTGCGTGGCCTTGTTCTTGCCATCTAACTTTCCCTTTCCTTCAGTTTTGTTCTTATTCTTGAACTTGTGGGATTGGAAGTTTTTCCTCTGCACTAAATTGGCAGTAGAACCTCCCTCAAGTCCTCGAGCAGTTTTGTCCTTTGCTCTCGCCTTCTCTTCCACATGAAGAGACCCAATGAGATCCATAACGGAAAACTCGTGTCTCTTATGTTTCAGAGAAGTAGCAAAGTTCCTCCACGAAGGAGGAAGCTTGGCAATAATGCCACCAGCCACAAATTTGTCCGGTAAGGAACACTTGAACTGCTCAAGTTCTTTGGCAAGTGATTGTATCTCATGAGCTTGCTCAACGACGGAGCGCTCATCAACCATCCTGTAGTCATAGAATTGCTCCATGACGTACAGCTCAGTGCCAGCGTCCGAGACCCCAAACTTGGCCTCGAGCGCTTCCCACGCGTCCTTGCCATTATCAAATGACATATAAGGGTCAACAATGTTGTCCCCAAGAACCGAACAAAGCCGCCATAAACATGGTATCGGCTTTCTTAAAGTTCGCTTCTGCTCGTGAAAGATCTCCTTCAGCTTGCCAAGAGTGGCGCTATAGCTTTAGGTTTTCAAACCAGAACTGCTCTCGCCATCTCTTATAGTGCATGCCATCAAAAGGAGGCGGCCTAGTAGCCGCGGCTACACCAGTGGAATTCAGTTGCCTATAATCAGGTTTTTGGATTGTTGGAAATATAAGCAATAATCCATATGATTTAATCCGAATAATAAACTTATAAATCATGATCATACAGATAGTAGTAAAACCAATCATGCAGATCAACAAAGTAGATGGACATATTACATCTATATAAGATAAACCTATCACATCTACACCAAACGCTAGAATAAAGTACTCTAGCATAATCAGAAAAAAGCTTTGTATCACGTCAGAGTAGGCTGAATAGCAGCCGGCGATGTCGCGTCGCCCATGTTGTGGTTGTCGAAGAGGTCGGCGTCCGGAAAGAAGTCGTCGGGGGGAACTCGTCGCCGGACGACGTCGTGGTTGCCGATGGTCGCTTGAGCGCTCCCAAAAATCCGATCGCCTCACCCGCAGGTTCACGAGGCGGGGTTCGGAGGCCTCTTGTCCCGATCTGCGGTGCCGCAAGCCGGGATGGAGAAGACGAGCGGCGCGCAAGGTTCGGAGGTAGGCACGTGAGTGGATTGATTTCGCATCGATTAGGTTTAGCCCGGACGCTTTATATAGTGCAGGTTAGAGGATCGTGGGCTCAGCCCACGCCCGAGTCGATAGCCACGTCCATAAAAACTGGAAACGGCTGTAATTAACGCGTCCGTTAATGACTCATAATCAGTTTTCCCAACCAGCAAAATAAAGCTCGGCTCGGCGAGATTCCCGCAACCCGCAACCCGCAACCCGCGGCGCGCGTCGTGGCGAGGCGTGGCGTGGCGTGGCGAGGCGGGCGGCGTCGGAGGAGGAGTGCGCGAGGGCTACTCTTCTTGTCACACCTTAGTGAGTGGTGCAACACTCTACTATATAAGGTGGTCCAACCCCCCTTCAACTAGCAATGTGGGACTAAACTTTAGCACCACTAGCACAGCCATATGCTGCCATATACAAGTGGGCCAAAGAGAATTTCAGAATTTGTCTAATGGGCCAATAGCCCAATATACACCAAATTCCAACAGGAGGGATCTCTTGCGATGGCGGCCTCTGATACCGAAGAAGCTCGGGGAGTTCATGATACTGTTGTACTCTGGGGTGCTCCATCGGCAGCGCAAGTTCGTCTGCCGAATTCCGTCGCTGCCTCCATGACCTGGCGATGGCGTCGTGCCAGGTTGTCTTCAACCTCCAATGAAGGCCCTCTTTTGGTCGCGCGGAAAATGCTCCAATCTACCCCAGCTCTATTGTGGCCTTGCTGCCTGAGGCCAAAGCTCACTGGCGGTGTTGGTGGACCCGATTGTTTTTTTGCAATTTAGTTACGGCCTGTTTTGCAAGTTGTAAAGACTCAGTTTCTATTGTTCTCTTCAGGGGTCGTTAATGTAAATTGTACCACACCGTTTCATTATTAATGAAGTAACCAGGCCTTTCCCCTTGTTAAAAAGGGAAAATAGGATATTTACCCAAAAGTTGATTGGCCTTGGATCATGTACCCAACGTTCATTGTTCATTGGTAAAATAACCACAAGGTTCTTTGATGCAAAAGGGAAGTAACGCTCAGCCCCTCCATATGTAGTAGGAAGATAAATCGTAATTCTACCCACTATTAATGAAACAGAGGCATTCACAAATAATCGTTGGGTCAGCTTGTGGTACATGCGTGTCTTTCACCGTGATGGTTGTGGGCTGCAGATCAAGCATGACCCCGCCCGCCGTGTCCCGGCCTATCATCAAAGCAGTCTGCTCGTGACCGACATAGTTATCTCCGTCCCCGCCACTGTTCTACTGACTTGCGATTTGATGAATATTGTTTTGAGTTGGGGATTACTATGTCAGGCTAATCAACATTCATCCTAATGGAAATGGCAATGGTTACCGATGTTCTTGCGAGTTGCAATGCTGTTCTGCCAAAAAATCAATCTATGATGTAACCATTTTTTGCATTCATCGCGAAAAAGTATACTCAAAAGAGATGAAAAGAGAGATCGTAGAGCAAATGTAAGGAGCGATTCATGTTGAACCATTCAACCCATGAAGAAGAAACAGATGATCAACTCCACGCGACCTAATTAAAAAACAATAAATTCCACACAGAGATTAAAATGGACTAGTTCTTTCTCAAGCAACTGAAGTGTTATACATGTCTAATTTAAAGAAAACCCCTTTTGGATAAATCATAAAAAAATTTAATCATTTTATGAGTATTTTACTAATGAACCGTCAACTTTAGGTACATAATCCAAGGCTAATGAAGTTTTCGATAATAAAAAGCAAAGAAACCGAAAGCAATTCCATGGATAATGGTCCGGTGGGTTAAACAAACTTTTCGCCCATTGCATCGAGAAAACAAGGTATAGTGAGAGATGCAATACGACTGATTCGTGCTTCCACAACTACATTCATGGAAGACGACCAAATTCGGTTCCATAAAGACTCTGAACTTTTGTTGGCAAGCAAACGTGTCCTACATTGGATGCTGTTAGTCCGGTTAGTTACACACATGCCCACAGCACGAACAAGCGCAAACAAGATACAGACAAAGAAAGACCATACGAGTGATTCGTGCTTCCATAGATGCATTCCACACAGCTACATCCACAGTAAGACAACCCACAGCTAGCACACTAGTCCTCAGAGGGATCACCAATAGAGGAGCATGAGACCACAAGAGAACCTCCTACCACTACCAGACTCGACCTGCCACACTGAACTACCGCTATCATGACGACGACGCCGATTAGGGATGCAGAAGTAGGACAATTGGAACAAGTGGGATATCACTTCTAGACTACTAGACTAACTCTAATTTAGGTGGGATAAGCGAGATATGTCAAATCTAGCTTATCCCATTTGTCCCACTTAGTTTTGAGTTAGTCTAATAGTCTAAAAATGGTATCCCACCTATCTCAATTGTCCCACTTCTGCATCCCTAACGTCGATACCGAATGCCCGCTAGCAAGAACAGAGCATCACGCGATGGCAACCTGGATGGACTTGGGCTTCTTCTCGGCCGGTGGATGCTTCTTGACGGTGATGGTGAGAACGCCGTTATCGCAGCGCGCGGTGACGCCGCCCGCGTCCGCGTCCTCCGGTAGCCAGAACTTGTGCATGACTTTGAACAATTATTTGCACTACGTATATCTTTGAACAATCATAGATCTTTGTTATTGGTCTAGAATGCATGATTTTGAACAATGATTTGAGTCACATATATACTCTACCTCGTGAGGCTGCAGCTACAACTGAATGAGCCTTTATCATATACTCCCTCCGTTTCAAAATATAAGATGTTTCACCTTGTGAAACAAATGTATCTAGACTTTTTTTAGTACTTAGGTTCACTCATGTTTGGAGTGAATCTAGATACTAAAAAAGTCTAGATACATTTTCTTACAAATCTAAAACATCTTATATTTTGTAACGAAGGGAGTAATAAGTGTATTGAACATAGTTAAGTCATTTAGACTTATTTAGCAAAGCTCTAAATCTAATAATAATGGATATATTGCTTGCTTAAAACTTGGAAGTTCTCTTTCAAAGGAAATTTCCAAGTCAGTGTGGGTTTACCTCGAGACTGGCCTAAGGATACCAATTATCATGCTAATAAAAAGTCACAGACTTATATGATCTATGTAGGACCGGTAGTGAAAATGTCGGTTGTGGCCCAATAATAAAAAATAAAGTAACCAAGTTTGTCGCATGATGTCCTGCTTTTTTCTATCTGATTTGCGCAAATACCATTTAATTTGTTTCTTTAATATGGTTAATTGTCCAGGGATATGAAATCAGTCTAATGCGGTTTATAGTAAATAAAAACACAAAGTGTATTAAGCTATATTACTTATATATTGACAACTTAAATAAATAATTAGTACTATTGTGGTCTACTCATTCCCACATAACCGCTCGAATATTTACTCCTGCTCCTACAACATGTATTCCAATGTTTTACATCTGTGTCCTACATATGTCTCCTACATTTGCACGATATTGATCACAAAACCATTAAAAAATGAGAAAGAATGTATAATACATAGTTACATACTATAAAAACAATATTTGCAACAAAATGAGGAGAGAGGAAAGAGGAAGAGATACTACTGATGTGTGTGTCTAACCGATATTTCTTAATTCTTATCTATTCTGCTTTCATGGTCGATGCCCTTGCACCATGAGGGCGACTCCCAAAGTAGTACTTAGTAACATCAGGTTCCGTAATTCTAACGCTAGCAATGTCCGATATCGTCATAATGAAGACTAGTATGCCAAGACGAGTCCCCGTGGCGTGAAAAAAGAGGGGGTGTGAGATGCGAGGATGTTCGAGACGGAGAGCACACAAGCAGTTTACCCAGATAAAGACCCGACTATGGTAGACGGATCCTACTCATGTAATTAATCCACTATAAATGGTAAAGCCGAATGTTACATAGGATTTTACTATGGTTTGGCTGTTCAAGGTCAGATTGATGGTTCCCTAAGGGTAGTCCGTCTTGGCTTATATAGACATCTAACATAAGGCTTACAGGCACTTTTCAAAAAATCGTCCGAATCAGTGATTAATAGGTCGATTAATCGCTACTAGGGACCTGACCGTGTCGATTAACACTAATCGTTTGTGTTAATAGTTTAGCCCGATTAATAGCTTTGACACTCCGATTACTAGGTATATTCCCGATTAAATATTACACTTGGTCAAAAAGTTGCAAAATTATCAACACATATTGCCTATCCATCCGCTAGCCCGCCCCAATGAAGTAGGTTTTGCAAAGCTTCTGCTCCATCCCTGCCTTTAGGAGCTCGATTTCCGACATCACCAACTAGTTCCTTGTCGCTGTTGACAAGTTACTCGTAGTTTCCGACCAGACCTCAGATATAAGAGCTCGAGCGCCTTGAGGATCTCATCCGTGAGCTCGAGTCTGCCTTTAATATGGTAGGTGGTTGAGGTGCAAGAGGAGTCATACGTGTTTTAGGTGCTAATTTTTTTAGGTTGCACCGATTAATAACCGACCGATTAAATCAGTTAATCGTCCGAATTCTGATTAATCGCTATTCACAAGCCAACCGAGAAGTTAACGATTACCGATTTCCTTACCATTGCTTACAAGAAGGAATCATATCTGATCACGGTAAAGATTACATTATAGTCGGTAACTACTACATCTTAAACTCCAAGTATTCTAGCTTCAAGCCTAAGTTGGTAAACCTTCTGAGCCTTCTCGTAGCCGGATGGGCCTCCGTCTGTCTCTTTGACTAGGCCACCCGTGGAGCCATAGACTCTAATCCAGGTTGGCCACCCTTCTCTCTAAGTATAATTGTTGGCCGTGGGTATACCCAAAAAGTATGACCCCATGAGTATCCCACGGAACACTCCAAGGTCCTCGAGTCGGAATCTGTCTTTAGCTTTAGTGGTCTTCGACGTGGAGAATCTTGAAGGGTTCCAGAAACTGTACCACTGGAACTCATCCGACTACGACGAACATGGAAAAACACTTAGTTATTATTCTTCATTTCTCAACTTGATTCGAACTGAGTCGGATTTATTTCTTGTTCAATCCATGGAGACTATTTAAAAATTCGTAATATTTGCGATGTTTGAGGAGGAGTCATGTCACACTGACAAACCTCCGTCACATCAGGAATATGAAGGGGATGCTGAGAACAACATATGGATGCATGTGTGCTCTTTGGCAGTATTGAGCTGCATGGAAACATGATGGTGGTTGAAAGACATGGTACATAAATTAATGAAAGGTTCTCTATTTAAGTGTGATAAGAGAAATGAAACATCGCCATAATTCACAATGAATCCATGGTTGTAACTTATCCCAGTAAGGGGTAGATTCACTTAATTGTGTCCACAGTTGCATTAGAATATCACATATGCAATGTACCCTAGTTTTGCACTTAGTTGACCTAGATTTTCTGCTGCCATCGAAACCAACATTGGAAGCATCAACTTAGGATTTGGAAACATCAGGAATTGTGACAACGTAGAGTGGAATCTACTGATGAAGTGATCTGGCATGATTGTCACCTTTGGCATCGCTTCGGCATTCGTGGAGACTTATATTACCATCGTCATCTAAGGAAATGGGCTTCTCGACATCGTAGTTCTACGCCATATTGAGTTTGCTGAGTCAATATTCCTCGAAGACGCAGGTCAACCAAAGGCGACGGAACGTTTACTCGTTCTCCATCTAATATGAGGCAAGGTTAACTGCTGGCTGCTCGGTAGCTCGATGTCGTAATACTGCAACCCATTGAGATTGCTCTGCTGATGTCGCACGGAAGCTAAGGTATAGGTCCGTCGTGAAAGCCTCAACCTTGGCCTAAGTAGCTACATTTTGTACAGAAGTCAATTTTATTGCAACGGGCTTCTTGCTACTAACTCGCTATAAAATCCACGGGCTCCGTACTACTAACTGATAGGAGTACTCGCTTTGTCTCATATTACTCCGTATGTTAGAGCCGGTCAAACTCTGCAATGTTTGATCAATTATATAGAAAACTGTGTCAACAATTAAAATATCAAGTCAATATTATTAGAAGTTTTTGGTATATATTTTTGGTATTGTACATGATAATATTTTAAACACTATACTTGGACAGTAATTTTGGTGTTGTAGACACTATACTTGGACAGTGTATTTCTGGTATTTTATATGTGAATATCTGGATCCTATACTTGGTCAATTATAAAGATTATATTAAGATTGATTTTGACCGAATCTAGTACTCCCCCGTCTTAAAATAGATGTAGTATATTTGTTAAAATTTGGATTAATCTAGACAATATTTAGTATATATAATATAAAAGGATTATGCGTGTATTATTCCACACCTATTTAGTGGAGGGATTAGGCGTGGGACTTTGATGTTTAATCCCAATCCATTGTTTGCCACGGTAAAGAGTTATCATTAGGATTTAAGATTAAAACTTTTTTTAATTAGTCACATGAATTAACAGGGTTGCAGAGGCCGGGACTATTCCCCATTTCGAAAAAACGAATTAACAGGGTATCTCAGGGAATGGGTCGGTGCAAATAAGAGAGGCCAACTCCCATTCCCCATTGTATCTAAGTTCCCAAGACCCTAAAAATACAGGGGACTTGATAGCCTCATCCCTCCAAAAGTCCAAACTCCCATTCCCTTGTCTCAATTTCCCTTATTAACCAAAACAGGTTGGAAATGGATTGCTGGCCGGCATTTTGCCTTGGGCTATCCCAGTAACGCCCGAACACCAGGTGGTACGATGCTCAGCAGGTCCGTCTCCAGAAATCAGGCCCCAGTGCGAACTAATACAACCAACCATAATTTCGCTTAATTATATGAGTTTAGTATTTTCCATTTTATATAGTATATATACAAAAATATAGTATCATAATTAAAGCTAAAAAGTAAATGTAGGGCTTAAGAAATTTAGCAAAAAGCATCTGATATTTTTTAAAATGAAATCATCCTCAAAAAATCATTCTCAGGTTGCTCAAATCCGTGAGTATTTCTTGTGTCATGCTAGAACTTAATTGCAATTTTAACAAATTATATTTAGAAAATCAAACCTTGATCAGCATTCCAGGTCGGATCATCATCATCGGAAGCCAAGACGGAAGGGCCGACTGATTTGTCTCTGTTACAGTATACGTATCTGTTAGGGATAGACTAGGTTACTTGTCTTGTACTCCAAGTTGGTCCATGTACGCCTATATATACTCGCACGAGAGGCTCAATAATATTTCCATCATATTCCGCAATCTCTCTCTCCCTTTAGCCTTCAACATGGTATCAGAGCGGCACGGCCCTTGACCTAGCCGCCGCCTCCGCATCACGCCGCCCCTAGAGAGGTCAATCTCCATGATCTTCGCCGGGGGCTGCGCGACCCGTACGCAGGGTTCGTTCGCCGATCCATGATCGGCTGCCCTGTAAGTCTTTTTTTTCGATCTCTTGATCGGTTTTCTTTTTTGATTTACCGATCTTAGATCGGATTGAGTCGTCCATCGCTGTCGACCATCGGCATCGACGATCTATACCGCGCCCATGCGCCTGTCACCTGTGCCGCTGTGCCTTCCTCGGTAGGACGTCGCGGCCTCATGACAGGCTGCCGCGCACCGCGGCCGGCTGCTGCGGCTTCCTCGGGAGGCTTCCGCAACCGACCCCCCCCCCCTCGGATTGTCTTCGCCGTCATCGCCCGGGATTGCACCGACAATGACACCGCGGATTCCGATCTACCATCGTCTCGGACTTGGCGTGTACAGCGTCGTCTTCGGTCTGATCAACCGATCTGGCGCTCGTCTCCGCCGAGTACGTCCACGAGCACGCGCCTACCACCGATCGAGCATCGGGCTGCCGCTGCGTCGCCCCTTCGGGCCATAGCGTCACCGCCTTTGGTCCCCGCCGCCGGCTACCAACGCGCCTTCTTAGGCGTGTCCATCGCTGGTGGTTGTCACGCCGCTGCACCGACTCGCGCCCTGCAGCTACGCCGCCCCCATCGGGCAGTAGCGTCGCTGCACGCGGTCATCGCCGTCACCCCGCGAGGACATCGCAGGCTTCCACCGCGCCAACTCCCTTGGAGCGGGTCGCCGCCATCTGCGCATGGTCTTCGTCACGTCGACGGTCTCTTCCTCGCCTACTTCGAGCACCGCCACCACATCTCCACAGGTAGCCTGCATGGCCACTCCTGGCCGTCGTAGGTCCTGCCGACTACCCCTCCGTCTAGGCATCCAGTATGACCAATCTTGGTCGTCGCTGGTTTGCCGCCTTCTACGTCTTCGTCCAGCACGACTTCGTCACCATCGTCCTCGACCACACCTACTCGTCTACTCCGACAACCGCGGCCTGCATCAGCACTTCGTCGATCTGCGCATCGCAACCGTCGTAGAGTCCTCCTCTGCTAGTCTCCTCCCCTACATGGCATGAAGTTGTTTCTACTGGTCCCGTTCTTCGCATGCCCGGTACTGGCAACACTGGTGCGTGTCTTCGTCCCCGACGCGTTTCCGAGTTTGGCAAGCCCGGTTGTAGCGCCTCGTCTTCATCGGCTTCAACAAGGTCTTCATCGGCATCGACTACCTCCTCTACGTCTGCCTCGACTGCGTCATATACCGACTTCGTCTTCGCATACTCGGTTTTGGCACAACCAGAGTATGCCTTCGTCCCCGACGTGCGCCTGGTTTTGGCAAAGCCATGGACGCACCTCATCCTCGACGGCTCGGACTACATCGGCTTCGGCATCGATCTCTCCGATGACTGCCCTGACGCGTCTCCGTCCTTCTACTGGCCGCACCTCGTCCTCGACGGCTCGGACTGCATCGGCTTCGTCATCGCTCTCTCCGACGACTGCCCTGACGCGTCTCCGTCCTTCTACTCGGCTACCTCGACACCGGCAACCCCGACCACGACATCGACCACGGCGACCCCTCGCGCGGCTATCTCGACCAAGGTTGCAGCACCCACCGCTCTCGGCTCACTCGACACCGGCACAAGGGCTACCACCTCGCCTGAACTCCTCACCGGCATCCTCTACGGTCTAAGCTTCTGCGATGTGACACCGTCCACGACGTTCCCGCTACCACTGCGGGGGGATGTCAGCGCATTGGTCTACTTTGGCTCTCAATCTGACCGTTCGCAACGTTCCAGTTGTGCACGATGCTACCGCTACGACTGCGAGGGATGTTAGAGTATACGTATCTGTTAGGGATAGACTAGGTTACTTGTCTTGTACTTCAAATAGGTTACTTGTCTTGTACTCCAAATCAGTCTCTATACATCTATATATAGTGGCCCGAGAGGCTAAATAATACATCCATCATATTTCGTAATCTCTCTCCCTTTAACCTTCAATAGTCTCGAATAACAATGACCAAACAGGCAGCAAGGTTGCAGTAGGCGGTGCTTAGGCCGATCGATCAAATCGACCGTGCTAGACTGGCGGCAGCCGCTGGCGTCCTCTGGCGATCGGATTGATTGGTTTCACTCGTTAATTTTTCTTGAGAAAGTGAACCGGGATTTCTTGATATGATTCGATCGAATATCGTGTGACTTGCGCGGCGTTCCTATGTGCAGAAGCGGCGAGCAGGCACTGTTGCCTAATACAACGTGGCCTTCTAAGCTGGGCCATCGGGATGGGCCTAGAAGAAAACTGCCTGGTTTTCAGTCCATTGAAATGGTAACAAGGGATTTCACACTGGCCATCGTGAGATACTCTTAAGAACAGTGGATTTCCAGGCTAGAGCTGGGTTGGGCTGGGAATATGGGGCCCAAAAATTTGGGGGCTTGTGTGGTCGCCCAGCCCGCACAGCTTCTTGGATAGGCCTGTCAGTTAGTGTTAGGACATCTCTATCGGATCGACCCATTCGATCACGGGCTGTCTGAATCGGTCCACATTCGACCACGCATGTTGGTGCCCCATTTCTTATCCAAAAATGGGCTGAAAATGAGTCATTGCGGCCCGGATGGGCCACGGAGAACGCGCGAGTCCAAATAAAGGCTAGTTTATTAATTAACTGTCCTAATGATTGGAAAATGATATTGTTCCGCCGAGGGTTTCGATCCCCCGGGTCATCTCTCGCGCTGCGTACGTATGGACCCACCTGGTCTTATCTCTTTCTTTTCCTTCTTTCTCGTACGAGCCTGGGTCTCTGTGTGTGTCGCCGGCTCCAACTCGCTCAGTCCGCGCCGCCCGCCCTCTACGGCTCTTGCCTCCCGCTGCCCTGCAGCTCTCGCGCGCCGCCGCCCACCACCCTGCAGTCCTCCCGCGCTTCCCAAGCGGCTCCCTGCCGGCGTCGAGAACGACGATGTCTTTGTACAGCCGGCCGTCCGTCCTCCTCCGCTAGCACCGCGTTAGGCACCGACGAGATTCTGGCGGCCGCAGCCTATTTCTCACCGGTCCTCCGCCTGCCGAACTAGGCCGCCAGCCTCACGTCTTCGAGCGCCGCCACGGCCACAAATCGCGCAGGCCATGTTTTTGCTACTACCTACACGCAAGGTAGGTGCTGCCATGAACCTCCCGACGTCGCTGTAAGGTGCTACTTTTGCTACATACAACGGGTGCTATTGCTACATGCGGTGAGAAGGGTTGCTACCTACGGCAGGCAGCGTAGCTACCTATGATCAAGTTCTCCAGCGAGGCTTCTCATAAAATCAGATTTGCTAAATTAGTAGATTTTTTTGCTACTTTTTTTACTGATTTTGCTACAATAGCGTATAGTTTTTGTCATGGGATCTTTTTGCTACGGGTATCGGGTGATGTCTCTGGCGATGTCTCTAGGGTTTGCTATAATATAAGTTTTTTTTGCTACAACTGTTTTATGGTTTTGCTACAATAGTGTGAAGTTTTTGCTACACGGTTTCCGCTTTTTGCTACACGGTCTCCGATGAGTCTACCGGCGAAAGTCTCCGGCGAGGTCGAATTTGCTACAATACGACATTTTATTTTGCTACATACGATTTGTATTTTTGCTACAATAGCGTAAAGTTTTTGCTACACGATCTCCGGTGAGGTCTACCGGCGAAAGTTTCCGGCGAGATCAGATCTGCTACATTAGCATAACATTTTTGCTACGCGGTCGCCGGTAAAATCTCTGGCGAAAACTAGTCTATCTATTTGCTAAATCAAACCTTTTTTTACTATTTTGCTACATATAGCAAAAGCGGGCAATATTGTAGCAAATTCGGTCAGTTTATATAAAAAACGGGATTAGACCTTATTTTAGGAACACGTGACGTCCTAGGGACCCGGGGGATCCGATGAAATTATCCCCCGGAGAACGGGAAACGCGTAGTGCTATCCCTAATGATTACAACCTAATGTTTACAACGATCTAAACTACGACAGCGTTGATCCAAAAACCTGCATGTCGTCCTACCTACGGTGGCGAACCAAAAAGTTGCATTGGATCATGCCCTATGCCAGCGGCACCCGGCACCGCCATCTACTGCTTACTTTGGTGTCTCCTCATCCCTCACCCACTAACCAAAACTTAAATGCGTAAGTTTGCTGACAGAACATGCCTTAAATATCCTCGTATCGATATATGATGTAGAGTTGGGTATACTCTATATCTCTTACCCACGTACATGTCTTTTATATCCTCGTATTGGTATATGACAGAGTACATGTCTTATATATCCTCGTATTGGTATATGATGTAGAGTTAGGTATACTCTACGATCCGCGGATGACATAGTTTATATACACTTCAACTTTCTGCGGGCCGCAGTATCGTTACATCTGTTTGGGACACCGAAGCAAAAGTGTTACACACTCTGAAGAAGAGGAAGCAAGGTACATTCAGAGATGCCATACGACTGATTTTCGTGCTTCCATAGCTACATTCTGTTGAACATATAATGCATGTCACGTTTTATATCCTTTATAACTCCTGCCGATAATGTCCTGTAGAATAGGATCTCATGCACTTGTAACAGATATATGTAATCCCTCGCCTCAGTAATGCAAGTCAGTTGAGTCTTCTAAATCTGCTTGGTATCAGAGCCTTGTGCTCCCTCTCCTCCCCCCAACCATGGCTGAAACCTCCTCTTCCTCGGCGCCGGCTTCCATGCCGGCAGCCACGTCCTCCACTACAATCCCTACTCCTACTGCCGATCCTCGCACACCCCTGCCTCATCCCTCTGTCATGCCCGTGCGCCACCAACCCCCTCGAACACTGACACCCTCAATCTCCAGAACCTTTCCCTCAACCTCCCGATGACCACCTCCCTCACCACACCGCCGCTCGTGTTTCCCTCCCAAATCCCGGCCCCGAACTACTCCCATCCGATCCTTGGCGTCCAAATCCACACCTACATCAAGTACCAAGTCAATTCCACCGGTGCGAATTTCTCGAAGTGGCGACAGACTCTCAAATTCCTCCTCACCATGTATCAATTCATGGATCACGTGACCGAGGGCGCTGCCCCTCGTGATCCCGACGACAACTGGCGCGCCGTCGACATCCATCTCAGTCTGTGGTTCATGGCGACCCTTACTAATGATCTGCATCGCCTCGTTCAAGGGCCAGACGGCCTGGCCGGCACCACCTGGCGCCGGCTCCACCGCTTCTTCCTCGACAACCAGTCTCAGTGCTACCTCTTCCTCAGCAAAGCGTTTCGGAGCACGCCTCGCGGAGATCTATCCATCGCCACCTACGCCAGCAAGCTGCAATCCATCCCCGATGATCTGACGCCATCGGGCATCCCGTCGATGACCACGATCTCGCCCTCCAATTCGTCGATGGTCTCGGCGAACGGTACCAGCTGCAGGCCGAGATCCTCAAAACCGCTCTGTCATCCTTCGCCGACTGCACCTCGCGCCTCCAACTGACGGAGATCTCCAACGCCCAGGGCGGCGGGGGAGCCCAGGCCTTTGCGGCGCATGGCAGCGATCGCGGCCATCCCAGCGCAACTGGCCCCCGCGACGGCTCGTCGCGCGCACCAGGAGGCGGCACCTCCTCCATCCCCGGGGTCATCCCTAACTATCGGGGCACCAATCCGATCCCCGGCTTTCAGCACCGGGGCACCCATGGGCGCGGAGGCGGCGGCTCCCTAACTCGGGTGATGGCAGGGCGGATGATCGTGGCGCCGCCCGTCGCGACGCGACTACGGGCGCAGCAGTGGCAGCTCCCCGCAGCCGTGGCTGGGCTACTTCGCCCCCATGGGCGCATCCTTCCCACCCGTTCGCCTCCCCTGGCAGCCGCCAATGCCACTGGCGTTCTCAGGCCACGTCCTGGTCTGCACTCCCAGGCTTACCCCGTGATGTTCTCCGGTCATCAGCAACCTCCTCCCACACCGTACTCCGTACAACAACCGGCCTCGCCATACATCCTCCAGTCGTACTCCTTCGACCACAACGCCATGCTCCAGGCCGCCCCCAACAACCACACCGCGCCGCAGCCGGAATGGATAATGGACTCGGGTGCCTCCTCCCACGTCACCGGTAAGATGGGTAACTTGACCTCCTCCCATTCCAACTTTGGTCCTTTAAATTCTCAGTATATCGTTGTAGGCAATGGGTCTAAACTTCATGTCCATGCTATAGGTTCTGTCCAAATTTCCTCTCTTCCACTGATTCTCCAAAATGTCCTTGTTTCACCTAACATAGTCAAAAAATTAATATCTGTCCGCCATTTTACTCGCGATAATGATGTTTCCATTGAATTTGACCCTTTCGGTTTTTCCGTGAAGGACCTAGCCACCAAGACCCTTCTTCTTCGCTGCAATAGTGACGGGGATCTCTACCCATTCTTCGGCTCCAAGACCTCCACCCATGCAGCCTACTCCATCACCACCGGCGACTTATGGCACCAACGTCTCGGGCACCCCAGCACCTCGTCTCTGTCTCATTTACCTTTAGATTTTCTCACATGTAATAATGACTCCACACGCCGCTCCCCCACTTGTGAAGCATGTCAACTCGGTCGCCAACCTCGTTTACCATTTCCAACCTCCACCACTCGCACCTCCGCTGCCTTCCAACTTATTCATTGCGACTTGTGGACGTCCCCGGTTCTTAGTTTCTCCGGTTACAAATACTATTTAGTTGTCTTGGATGATTTTACGCATTATTCATGGACCTTTCCCTTGAGAAATAAATCTGATACATGTGCCACTATTCAACGTTTCTTTGCCTTTGTTCATACTCAATTCAATGTTTCCATTAAGTGCTTGCAATGTAATAATGGCGGCGAATTTCTCACCACAGCCTTGCGCGATTTCTTCTCTACCCACGGCGTCTCGTTTAGAATTTCTTGCCCCCACACTTCTCCCCAAACTAGCAAAGCTGAGCGCCTCATTCGTACAACCAATGACATTAATCGGACTCTACTACTCCATGCTCGTCTTCCTCCCCCCTTTTGGGCCGAAGGTCTTCACACTGCCACCCACTTACTCAACATACGCCCCTCGCGCACCATCTCCTTCTCCACCCCACACTACTGCCTGTACGGCGTGCACCCATCCTATGACCACCTCCGTGTATTTGGTTGTCTTTGTTATCCTAAACTTTATGCCACTGCAGACCACACACTCTCCCCCCGCTCGACTCGCTGCGTGTTCATTGGCTACCCTCGTATCTCACCTCTCGTCGTGTCATTGTTTCTCGGCACGTCATATTTAACGAAACATGTTTTCCTTTTTTTCCCCAGACCCCAGCGCCTCGCCCATAGACGATCCGGCTCCGCCCGCCTGTAGGGTTTCGTAGCATGGAAAACAAAAAATTTCTATCGCATACAAACAAACAGGCCAAGATCTATCTACTAGATTGTAGCAACGAGTCGATGGAATAACTTACCCTCGAAGATTCCAAAGTGTTTAACGAGAGCGGATTCTCGTGGGTGATGTAGTCGTACTCTTCCCGATCTCAAGATCGTGTAGGCGATCCTTCCGGCCATGCTCCGCAGCGCTTCAATCGGTCACACGTTCGGTATTCGACGAAGACCTTCCTCTCCCTTGTTCCAAAGAAAATGGAGGTTGTAGCACTCTCCTCGCGATTCCAAGACAACGGCGTGGTACCGAAGTAGAGGGAGATCCCGAGGCTTCGCTTAGCCGGAGCGAGTATGGTGGAGTATGAGAGAGAGCTATTAGTGGTCTAGAGATTAGACACACCAATTAGAAGGCTCTAAACCAAGGCTAGGGCAATTAGAAGCTCTAAACCAAACGGCTCTAAACCGGAGATTAGAGGATAGGAACTTGTGTGTCTAGAGGAGGAGGCCCTGCCTCCTTTTATAGGTGGGAGGGAGGACAGGGAGGAGTCCCTCCCAAGTCGGCCTTGGTTGGCGCTACGCTTGGAGGGACTCTCCCCAAGTCGATTCAACCACCTCTTGCTTGTTTCCCACAGCCTGTTTTAGCTTGACTTTCAAGCGGCCGTTTGACTTTTCATTTGGGATTCAATTTAATCCTTTATTTGGAACAGCGAGAACACTTAGTACATGATGCAATCATTTCAATATGCAATGACACATTCATGTACCCCCCCCCCCCCCCCGGAGTGTCGGACAATCCAGAACCTTCTAGAGCATTCCCGATGAAAACACCAGAATCATTCCCGAACTCCGAAACGGGACTTTCCTTATATGAATCTTATTCTCCGGACCATTCCGGATCACCTCGTGATATCCCGGATCCCATCCGAGACTCCGAACAACATTCGGTCTCTTTCTCATAATACCATAACTACTCAAACAACATCGAATCCTTAAGTGTGTCTCCCTACGGTTCGTGAATTATGCGGACATGATCGAGACACTTCTCCGAACAATAACCAATAGAGGAATCTGGAAATTCATATGGCTCCCACATATTTCTACAATTACTTTGCAATCGAATGAACCACTTACATACGATACCAATTTCCCTTTATCTCACGATAGTTTACTTATCCGAGGTTATGATCGTCGGTATCTCTGCATACCTAGTTCAACCTCGTTACCGATAAGTACTCTTTTCTCGTTCCCGTGATATGTGATCCCTTGTGAGCCAGTCACATGCTTGCAAGCTAATTGGATGACATTCCACCGAGAGGGCCCAGAGTATATCTATCCGTCATATGGATGGACAAATCCCACTCTTGATCCATGTGTTTCAACCAATACTTTCGAACACTCAATGCCACCTTTATAGCCACCCGCCACGGTGTGGTGTTTGATGTCATCAAAGCATCCATCCGGTAAAGGTGATATGCATGATCTCATGGTCGAAGGAATTAGGTTACTATGTATCAGAAAGCATATAGCAATTGAACTATTGAAATGACTTGATCTTTATGCTACACTTATTTATAGGAGTATGTCCACCATATCATTCTCCTAATGATATGATCTTGTTGTTGATAACATCTCAATGTTCATGATAGGGAAACCACAATCATTAATCAACCAACAAGCTAGTGAAGTATAGAGGCTATACTAGGGACTTCAAATTAAGTTTACAAATCACACAAGTATTAATGTTTCCTTGTTAATACTATTATAGCATGAATGTAAACATTTATCATAAACACAAAGATATAATAATAACTACATTTATTATTGCCTCTAGGGCATATCTCCAACAGTCTCCCACTTGCACTAGAGTCATCTAATCTAGATTACATGGTAATATACCGAACACTCATGGCAGTTTGGTGTTGGTCATGTTTTGCCCTCGGGAGAGGTTTAGTCAACGGATACGCCACATTCAGATCTGTGTGTACTTTGCAAATCTTTATATCCCCATCCTGGATATGTTCTCGAATAGCGTGAAAACCTGACTTGATATGCTTCTTGTGTGACCTTGGTTCTTGCGCATTGGCTATGGCGCCCATGTTATCACAGAGATAGACATTGGGTCCAGTAGACTAGGAACCACACCCGGCTCAGTAATGAACTCTTTCATCCATATCGCTTCTTGTGAAGCCTCCAAGCAGCCATGTATTCCGATTCATTGAAGATCTCGCCACAACGCTTTGCTTTGCACTCCTCCATTAATCGCTGCACCATTCAAAATAAATACGTATCCAGTTGTGATTTAGAATCATCCGGATCGGTGTTCCAACTAACATCGGTGTAACCATTAACAATGAGTTGTTCATCACCTCCATAAGAAAGAACCATATCCTTAGTTCTTCTCAAGTACTTAAGGATGTTTTGATCACGTCCAATGATCCACTCACGGATCACTTTGATATCTGCTAGTTAAACTAACGAAGATATGCAATGTCGGTTCTAGTACATAGCATGGCATACATTAGAGATCCTATGGCTGAGGCATAGGGAGTCTTATCATCCTTTCTCTATCTTCTGCCGCTGTCGGACTTTGGGTTTTACTCAAGGTATTGGGCAACATGGGCAAGAACCCTTTCTTGCTTTCTTCCATTCCAAACCTCTTTAGAACTTTGTCCAAATATGTACTCTGTGACAATGATATTTGGCGTTTCGATCTATCTCTATAAATCTTTATGCCTAATATGTAAGCTGCTTCGCCAAGATCCTTCATTGAAAAACTATTATTCAAATATTCATTGACACTATTAAGAAGGTCTACATCATTCCCAATCAACAATATGTCATCCACATATAGTATTAAGAATGCTACAGAGCTCCCACTCACTTTCTTGTAAATACAAGCTTCTCCATAAGTTTGTATAACCAAAACTTTTGATTACCTTATCAAAACGTTGATTCCAACTTCGGGATGCTTGCTTCAATCCATAGATGGACCGTTGAAGTTTGCATACCTTGTTAGAATCTTTAGGATCGACAAAACCTTTGGGTTGAATCATATACAACTCTTCATCAATATCTCCATTGAGGAATGCTGTTTTGACATCCATCTGCCATATCTCATAATCATAATATGCAGCGATTGCTAACATAATCCTCACAGACTTTAGCTTCGCTACCGGTGAGAAAGTCTCATCGTAGTCAACTCCTTGAATTTGTCAAAACCCTTTTGCGACAAGTCGAGCTTTATAGCGATAACATTACCATCAACATCTGTTTCTTCTTGAAAATCCATTTGTTCTCGATGACCTTCGCCATCCGTAAGTCCACCAAAGTCCATACTTGGTTTTCGTACATGGATCCAATCTCGATTTCATGGCTTCTTGCCATTTATTGGAATCTGGGCTCATCATCGCTTCCTCATATGTCTCGGGTCATCGGTGTTGTCCACCAACATGACACTCATAACGGATCATACCAATGGAGTGGTACGAGTTCTCGTTGACCTCCGAGGCTCTGTAGCAACTTCAACCAAGTTTCATGATCACCATCATTAGCTTCCTCTCTTATTGGTGCGGGCAGCACCACAGAACTTCTTCCGTGTCGCGCTACTCGCAATTTCGAGAGAAGGTTCGACAACCTCGTCGACTTCTACTTTCCTTCAGTCACTTCTTTCGAGAAAATTCCTTCTCTAGAAAGGATCCATTCTTAGCGAAGATTTTTCCTTCGGATCTATGATAGAAGGTATACCCAATAGTTTCCTTCGGTATCCTATGAAGACGCATTTTTCCGCTTTGGGTTCAAGCTTGTCCGTGTAACTTCTTTACATAGGCTTCAGATCCCCAAACTTTAAGGAGCGACAATTTAGGTTTCTTCCCAAACCATAATTCATACGGTGTCGTTTCAACGGATTTAGACGGTGCCCTATTTAAAGTGAATGCGGCTGTTTCTAATGCATAACCCCAAAATGATAGCGGTAAATCTGTAAGTGACATCATAGAACGAACCATATCTAAGAGAGTTTGATTACGACGTTCGGACACACCATTACTGTGGTGTTCCCATGTGTCAATCAATGAAAGTATTCCGCATTTCTTCAAATGCTCGCCAAACTCGTAACTTAGATATTCACCTCCACGATCAGAACGCAGAAATTTAATCTTCTTGTTACGTTGATTCTCTACCTCACTTTGAAACTCCTTAAACTTCTCGAAAGTTTCGGACTTATGTTTCATGAAATAGATATACCCATATCTACTCAAGTCATCCGTGAAGGTAAGAACATAACTTGATAACCATCACATGATGCTACACTCATTGGACCACACACATCGGTATGTATGATTTCCAATAAGTCCGTAGCTCGCTCCATCATACCGAAAATGGAGTCTTAGTCATTTTTCCAATCGGACATGCTTCAGATCTTTCAAGTGATTCAAAATCAAGTGATTCAAGAAGTCCATCGAATGGAGTTTCTTCATACGTTTCACTCCAATGTGACCAAGACGATTGCCACATATAGGTCGAATTATCGCTGATTTCAAGCGTTTAGCCTCAATGTTGTTGATATGTGTATTTCCACTATCGAGATTCAATAAGAATAGACCATCTATCAAAGGTGCATGTAAAAACATATTACTCATATAAATCGAACAACCATTATTCTCGACTTAAACAAATAACCGTCTCGCAATAAACAAGATCCCGATATAATGTTCATGCTCAACGCAGCACCAAATAACAATTATTTAAGTATAAAACTAATCCAGATGGTAGATGAAGGGGTAGCGTGCCACCGCGATCACATCAACCTTTGATCCGCTTTCCCACGCATCGTCACCTCGTTCTTCGCTAGCTTCCGTTTATTCTGCAAAGACTGTTTCGAGTTACAAATATGAGCAACCGAACCAAGATTAAATACCTGAGCACTACTACAGTACTAGTGAGATACACATCAATAACATGTATATCATATATACCTTTCTTCTTGATGTTGCCGTTCTTCGGATCCGCCAAGTACTTTGGGCAATTCCGCTTCCAAAGGACCTTCTCCCTTGCAAGAAAAGCACTCGAGATCGGGCTTGGGTCCAGCCTTGGTCTTCTTCAGCGTGTAACTTTCTTACCACCCTCCTTGAAGTGTCCCTTTGCTTAGACTTGCCTTTCTTGAATTTGGTGGTCTTATTGACCAACAACACTTGGTGCTCTTTCTTTATCTCCACTTCGCAGATTTCAACATGGCAAAGAGTTCGCAACGTCTTGTTCATGTTACGCATGTTGTAGTTCATCACAAAGTTCTTGTAACTTGGTGGTAGTGATTGGAGGACACGGTAAATCCCCAAAGCATTAGGAATCACTATACCCAAGCTTTGAAGTTTGTTTGCGTGCCCGGACATCTTAAGCACATGCTCACCGACGAGCTGCCTCTTCCATCTTGCGCTTAAAGAACTTTTGAAGCCTCATAGCTTTCAATTGCCGCATGAGTCTCAAAAATCAATTTGAGATCCTCGACAATATCATATGGGTCCGACTCTTCAAACCTTTTCTCAAGCTCGATTACAAACCATACAAGATAGCACCTCGAACTATGGAGTCTTGATTCTTCCAGCGAGAGGTAAACATTCTTTAATTCATCAAAGATCGCAGCAGGTGGGTCACCCAGCGGTGCATCCAGCACATAGGTCAAATTACCAACTGTGAGGGCAATCCTCAAATTGCGGAACCAATCCGCGAAGTTGCTTCCATTGTTTTTCAACTTTTCTTTCTCTAGGAACGCATTAAAATTGATGGTAGGGGCTGCCATTGATCTACAACATATTTGCAATAGTTTAGACTAAGTTTATGACAAATTGAGTTCAAATTAATTAATGAAATTAAACTAGGTGAACTCCCACTCAAAACAGCATCCCTCACATTGTTTTAGTGATCACACGAACCAAATCCACTACATCAACACCGATCATCACGAGAGTTGATATAGTTTCAATGGCGAACAATCGTCATGTTCATCATATCTACTATATGATTCATGCTTTACCTTTCGGTGATCCGTGTTCCGAGACCATGTATGTACATGCTAGGCTCGTCAAGATCAAACCTTAGTTTCGCATGAGCAAATCGGCTTGCTCACGTTGTATACACTTGCGGAATCTAACACACCCGATCATCACGTGGTGCTTCGAAACAACAAGCTTTAGCAACGGTGCTAACTAAGGGTGAACACTTTATGACTTGAAATTCATGTGCATGAGGGATCATCTTATAATGCTACCGTCGTCTACTAAGCAATACAAGATGCATAAAGGATTAACATCACATGCAATTCATAATATGTGATATGATATGGCCTTTCTTCTTTGTGCTTCCGATCTCCATCTTCAAGCACGAACATGATCTCCATCATCACCGCATTGCATCAAGGTCAATGACGCTTCTCCATGGTTGTCCCCACGGCTTCAACTATTACAACTACTTTGAATAGACACGGGTCTTAACATAAATTAAAGACAACCATATGGCTCCCGCCGTTGCCAACTTACAATGAGGAACATTGCATACATCAAATATAATCACAATCATGGTAATATCACATCCTTTGACACCCCGCAAAACAAAGTTAGACGCCTCTACTTTCTTTGCATATTTTACGTGGTTTGGGGCTTTCAATAAGTGTCGTTCTAACTTCGAACAAGAACCACAACATTGATACTAGCATTGTTGATTGTAAATTGGATATTAAATATGCTAGGAGAAAAAGGCAACCGCAAAGCCACTTATGCAATACAAGTCGCAGGTCAAGCGTGGAGCAAGTCTCATGAACGATGTCATGTAAGGTTAGCCCGGCCGCTTCATCCCAACATACCGCAAGATGCAAAGTACACAAGAAGCAATCGACAATAAAGCATCAACGCCCACAATGACCATTGTGTTCTACTCGTGGCAACAGATCTACATATAGACACGGCTCGATACCCTTTGTGAGGGTTTCGTAGCATGGAAAACAAAATTTTCTATCGCATACAAACAAACAAGCCAAGATCTATCTACTAGATTGTAGCAACGAGTCGATGGAATAACTTACCCTCGAAGATTCTAAAGTGTTTAACGAGAGCGGATTCTCGTGGGTGATGTAGTCGTACTCTTCCCGATCTCAAGATCGTGTAGACGATCCTTCCGTGCAAGGCGCTTCCCAATCGGTCACACGTTCGGTGCCAGCGAAGACCTTCCTCTCCCTTGTTCCAAAGAAAGCGGAGGTTGTAGCACTCTCGCGATTCCTGACAAGCGTGGTACAGGAAGTAGAGGGAGATCCCAGGGCTTCGCCTTAAGCCGGAGCGAGTATGGTGGAGTATGAGAGAGAGCTATTAGTGGTCTAGAGATTAGACACACCAATTAGAAGGCTCTAAACCGAAGGCTAGGGTAATTAGAAGCTCTAAACCAAAACGGCTCTAAACCGGAGATTAGAGGATAGGAACTTGTGTGTCTAGAGGAGGAGGCCCTCCTTTTATAGGTGGGAGGGCCAAGGGAGGGAGTCCCTCCCAAGTCGGCCTTGGTTGGCGCGGCTTGGAGGGACTCCTCCCCCAAGTCGGTTCCAACCACCTCTTGCTTGTTTCCCACAGTTTCTTGTTTTAGCCGTTTGACTTTCAAACTGGCCGTTTGACTTTTCTGTTTGGGATTCAATTTAATCCTTTATTTGGAACAGTGATAACACTTAGTACATGATGCAATCATTCCAATATGCAATGACACATTCATGTACCCTCCCCCCCCCCGGAGTGCCGGACAATCCAGAACCTTCTAGAACATTCCCGATGAAAACACCGGAATCATTTCCTAAACGGGACTTTCCTTATATGAATCTTATTCTCCGGACCATTCCGGATCACCTCGTGATATACCGGATCCCATCCGAGACTCCGAACAAAATTCGGTCTCTTTCTCATAATACCATAACTACTCAAACAACGTCGAATCCTTAAGTGTGTCTCCCTACGGTTCGTGAATTATGCGGACATGATCGAGACACTTCTCGAACAATAACCAATAGATGAATCTGGAAATTCATATGACTCACATATTTCTCACGATTACTTTGCGATCGAATGAACCACTTACATACGATACCAATTTCCCTTTCTCTCACGATAGTTTACTTATCCGAGGTTATGATCGTCGGTATCTCCGCATACCTAGTTCAACCTCGTTACGATAAGTACTCTTTTCGTTCCGTGATATGTGATCCCTTGTGAGCCGTCACATGCTTGCAAGCTAATTGGATGACATTCCACAGAGGGCCGAGTATATCTATCCGTCATATGGATGGACAAATCCCACTCTTGATCCATGTTTCAACCAATACTTTCCGAACACTCAATGCCACCTTTATAGCCACCCAGTTACGGTGTGGTGTTTGATGTCATCAAAGCATCCATCCGGTAAAGGTGATATGCATGATCTCATGGTCGAAGGAATTAGGATACTATGTATCAGAAAGCATATAGCAATTGAACTATTGAAATGACTTGATCTTTATGCTACGCTTATTTATAGGAGTATGTCCACCATATCATTCTCCTAATGATATGATCTTGTTGTTGATAACATCTCAATGTTCATGATAGGGAAACCACAATCATTAATCAACCAACAAGCTAGTGAAGTATAGAGGCTATACTAGGGACTTCAAATTAAGTTTACAAATCACACAAGTATCAATGTTTCCTTGTTAATACTATTATAGCATGAATGTAAACATTTATCATAAACACAAAGATATAATAATAACTACATTTATTATTGCCTCTAGGGCATATCTCCAACACCGCCCCTGTAGCAGATCCGATCATGATCCCCTCCGGGATCTGTTCTCCACCTACCTCGTACTGCCCCCACCCTACCGCCTCCACTCTCGCCTCGCCACCTCACCCCTCACCACGCGCTGCACCCGCCCCACCACAATCCCCCTCGCCTCGCGTGCCCAATCACCCAAACTCCCGCCCGGTCCCCCCACCAGACCTGTCCCTTTCCGCCCCACCCACGCCACCCCTTTCTCCCCTGGTTCCCCCGCGTCCCCACCTGCTTCCGCCAATCAACGCTCGCCCACCCCACCTGACAGCCGACCGGTCCCATCCCTAGCTGCTTCCCCAGGCAATCCGATCGCCCCCACTCTGCCTCCGCGGGCAGTCCCGTTAGAGGCACCCAGCAACATACACCGCATGATTACTAGAGGCAAATCCAGCTACTCCCTTCCTAACCAAAAATTCTATTTAACAGCTACATCTTCTGCCACCATTTCTCCCATCCCGCCTACATACCGTTCATCTCTCAAAGACCCCAATTGGCACAATGCTATGCTTGATGAATTTAATGCCTTTATGCGGAATGACATGTGGTCTCTAGTTGCTCGTCCTGCAGGTGTTAACGTGGTGACTGGCAAATGGATTTTTCGGCACAAATTCCATCCTGATGGTTCTCTTGCACGGTACAAGGCGCGTTGGTGGTTCGTGGATTCACTCAACAGCATGGTGTTGATTATGATGAGACATTCAGTCCAGTGGTGAAGCCTGCTACTATTCGTCTTGTGCTCAGCATTGCCACGTCCCATTCGTGGCCTATTCATAAAATGGATGTCAAAAATGCCTTCCACGGCCACTTGCAAGAAACGGTATATTGTGATCAACCCTCTGGTTTCCTTGACTCCAACCATCCCTCTCATGTTTGTCGTTTGCGCAAATCTCTCTATGGTCTTAAACAACCACCCCGCACTTGGTTTCACTGTTTCACTCATTTCATCACCTCCATTGGTTTTTCGGCATCCAAGAGTGATTCCTCTCTATTCATTTTTAAACATGGTTCCTCTCTCGCATATTTGTTGCTATATGTCGATGATATCATCCTTACCGCCAACACCACCGAACTTCTGCACTCGGTCATTGCTTCTCTCAAACACGAGTTCTCCATGAGTGATCTTGGTGATATTCACCATTTTCTCGGCATTAATGTGCATCGCACTCGTGAGGGTCTTTTTCTCTCCCAACAGCAATATGCCCTCGAGATTCTTGAGCGCGCCAAAATGCTTGCATGCAACCCCATCTCCACACCCATTGACACTCGCTCCAAAGCATCGGCTCGGGATGGTTCCCGCGTCGCTGATCCCATCCTTTACCGGAGTTTGGCGGGTGCTCTCCAATACCTGACTTTGACCCGCCCTGAGCTGTCATATGCCGTTCAACAAGTGTGCTTGTTTATGCATGACCCTCGTGACTCGCATATGCAATTGATCAAACCAATTTTGAGGTATATCAAAGGGACTAAACACTATGGTCTGCAGCTTTACAAGGCCTCACCCCTCAACCTCATTGCCTACTCGGATGCTGACTGAGCCGGGTGTCCTGACACTCGGAAATCCACTTCTGGCTTTTGTGTGTTCCTTGGCAACAACTTAGTTTCCTGGTCTTTCCGCCGACAGCACACAGTCTCACGGTCTAGTGCCGAAGCTGAGTACAGGGCCGTTGGTTGCGGCAGCTGTTGTCTGAGCTTCATCACCCTCCAACCAGTGCCACCATCGTCTATTGTGACAATGTGGGTGTCATGTACTTGTCTTTTAACCCCGTGCAGCATCAACGGACTAAACATGTTGAGATCGACCTTCACCTTCATTATGTCCGTGATCACCTTCACCTTCGTTATGTCCGTGATCGGGTCTCTCTTGGTGAAGCTCGAGTGCTCCATGTACCCACCAGCATCCGACGGTCTCTCTTGGTGAAGCTCGAGTGCTCCATGTACCCACCAGCATCCGACTGCGGGGGGGCTGTTTTATATCCTCTGTAACTCCTGCCGAAAGTGCCCTGTAGAATAGGATATCATGCACTTGTAATAGGATATCATGCACTTGTAACATATATATCTAATCCCTAATCCCTCGCCACAGTAATGCAAGTCAGTTGTGCTCATTCATGGAGGAGGACCAAATGATCCCAGTTCCATAAAGACTCTGAACTTTTGTTGGCAAGCAAACGCGTCCTACATTGGCTGCTGTTCGTCCGGTTAGTTACACGCACGCCCACAGCACGAACAAGCGCAAACAAGATACAGACAGAGAAGAAAGACCATACGAGTGATTCGTGCTTCCGTAGATGCATTCCACAGTTACATCGTAAAGACAGCCACAGATCGATAGCACACTAGCAGCCTCCAGCCTGAACAAGAACAGAGGACCAGAACAGAACCTCCTACCACTACCATTCTCGAACTGCCACACTGACTGAACTACCGCTACCCTGACGACGACGACGACGACGCTGGTACCCAAATGCTCGGTAGCAAGACCAGAGCATCACGCGATGGCGACCTGGACGGACTTGGGCTTCTTCTCGGCCGGCGGCTGCTTCTTGACGGTGACCGTGAGCACGCCGTTCTCGCAGCGCGCGGTGACGCCGCCCGCGTCCGCGTCCTCCGGCAGCCGGAACTTGCGCACGAACGAGCGCGGCCACGCGCGCCGCTCCAGCCGGATGTACTTGCAGTCCCCCTCCTCCTCGTCCCGCTTCCGCTTCCCGGCGCCGTTGCCGTTCCCGTTCCCGTTGCTGTCGCTGTTGGCGCTCTTAATCACCAGCACGCTGTCCTCCTCCAGAGTCACCTACACATTCCACGGCCAATGTCAGTTTTTCACCTCGTCGAACGTCGATTTCAGTCCAAGAAATGGGGAAAATTGGGAGGATGTGTACATACCTGGATGTCGGACTTGGAGAGGCCGGGGACATCGAGCAGGAAGGCATACTCGCCGGGGGTCTCCAAGATGTCCACGGGCGCGCGGGGCTGTCCCTGCCCGTGCCCGTGCGCGGCGTGGTGGTGGTGGGCGTGGTCGCGGTGGTCGGCGTCCGCGGCGGCGAGGCGTTCCAGGACGTCCGGCAGGTGGAGGAGACCGGACACGGCAGGGGCGAACAGCAGCTCCGCCATGGCTTCTTGCTCGTCCTCGACAGATTCCTCTCGCGGTGGGTGGACGGACTCGACTTCGAGAGCTCGTTGGATTCTGATGATGCGGTGTGGGCTGGGGCGAGGAAGAGGGGGGTGTAATAAAGGAGAAGAAGCGAAGGTTCGAGATGCTGCCTGAGGATGGACGGTGCGCTGCCGCGTAGTCGCGTCCAGAAGGATCGGGAGGGGCCATGGAAGGACCTGGTACAGCACCAGAGGAATCCAGCGAAATTCTGCACTGTTCTGGACCCAAGTTGGGCCGTTTCGTGTTTGGGCGGCGGGACTCTGGGCTGCACAGCAAGCTAACTGGACCGGTTGTGGTCGATTTGTTTTTTAATTCTGATGAAGATCACCATTATTTATCACTAGTTGAATGTCCGTGCGTTGCTACGGTCCCGTTTAATTTCCACTCATTTTTTTCCTGTCCCACATTAGTTATACTGGACGTTAAAATTCGTACGTGTAGAAAAGGCAACAACATAATATTCAAAAGCACACTTCATAAGGAAAGGTATTCCATAAACCTTTTTCCAGTAGTATACTGTTACCTAAACATAAAAAGTCATAACAATTTATTTTCTTACGCTGAAGCTAGCATTTAGGTAAAAGAAGTTCTAAATGATCCCATTTCCTAGTTACTGGATAGCATATGCTTTATAGCTAGATAATATTTTGAGAACTGAAAGTAGTATATTACAAATCATTTTATTTTGATAATTTTGTGGCTTCACCTGGGTGACACTAAACTTCATAAGTGCACTTGGATCTATTGAAGTAACTAAGGTTTACGAAGTTACACCTTTTGCATCCTCTTGGGAGCAATACCCAAATTTACGCCCTTCTTGGTCCTCTTGGTCATTTGTATTGCGAAGGCCTTTATGTCCTGCATAGCATTGTCCTCTTGGTCATTTATATTGCGAAATTTAGACTTCTCAAAAACTTTGCATGCCTTCTGTAAACCCCCTGGATATTCCAAATTTGGAGCAGGTGTAGTTGGCTCTTTGTTATTCATGCTACATGATTTCTCGGAGATAATAATCTTCACATCCTTAGAAGTCAGACGATTCTCTAGGTTGTTTTCCTCACTTGTGATGCTAACTTCGAATGAAATTCTTCATCGCTTGATTGAGTTTCGGACTCACCTAGCATCATGCTAATCCTGCTTTTGTAATACTCATATCATTTATGGACCAAGCAACATCGGACTTATATCCATCATCACCAACCTTTTCTACACCGGCTAGCTTGAAAGAATCAGGATCCAAAAGTAGTAACTGGATCAGAATTATAGTTCTAGTTTAAGATTTCATAATGCACATTAGACAGATGGAAAAGAAAGTAGATGAAAGGACATGCATGAGAATTTAGTACCTCTGCCTGGAAGTCGACCGGGAACTAATTATTCACATTCCAAGAAGCATCAATATCACCACGATTAAGTCCAATTGCCCAAGGAGATTTAATTGAACAAATGTTGTGTTGTACATGACACATAACACTGTTTACTCATGATCTAAGTTATCGCCAATGTGGATGCATTCAAGAACCACATCTATGAGAACACAATTAAAGGCACTAATATTCACCTGGACTTCGGCCTACATTGCAAACATCGGTCAGAGTAGAGTTTGGATGGTGATATCGGTCAGAGCAGCAACACTCAACTGCAACCACCCAAGGAGATACCAGCGACAAGAATGTATAAGCAATAAACAGAATTACAACAGTTTATCTTCATGACAGTATGACACATTCATTCAAACAACAACAACATTACACCAACAAGGACTAATCTTGCATCAGTTTTAGGCAGCACATATACAACAATAACACAGAAAGTACACTTTATAGTAAGTGCGGTACAACTCAATAATTATATGACCATACTTCTATGTAATCTAATGTTTAGTAGTGGGCTATTCAGTACAAAAGAAAATCTCAAGGTAGTTTTTGATAGTACTGGTCTTTGATGTAGGATGACCTCCAAAACAAAGGAACCCATTAAAGCACATGGGCGTTATGTGAAAGCACATGAGGATTTAAGAAGACACGTTTGAACATTTTAAATCCAGTAAAGAGAAAAGTTGATCTAATGGATACACTGAGCAAAACAAAAGCAATTTATGTTTTCAGTTTTCGTTCATAGATGTATCAAATTAATTGATGTCCACCAAGAGTATTTAATTCAATGTTACTATGTGGTGATGACAACATTGACAGACAAACACTCATGTAGAATCCAAGTTGTTCCTATTTGTGGATGAAAGAAAAGAATCAGAACCTCTGCTCCAACTGTAGAGAGCGGGTATATCTCATCTTCTTCCTCGCTGAATCCAATACCATTGTCATGAGCAGCACCAACCTCCAAGAAACCAAGTGTTCATGAATTTTGGCTGAGTGATTCTCCCAACGAACTGAACCGCATATGCAGATGATGCCGGGTATTGCCCATCAACTATTAGCACCCATATACTATAATATGGGGCCTTCCTAGGGCATGTGAGGTATATTACCGCCATTGTGCTATACGTCACAACTGCATGAATCATGATAACCATTGTCCACTAATCAATCACATACGTAATATAGGTTCATGATATATATCATCCATAATGAAGGTAGCGATGATTGCACATTTGTACTTATCACGACAAGGAGAGGAGCAAGCTAGACATGATCACATGGGCGATTTTTTCGAATGAAACCATGGGCGTATGAACTGGTGGTGCCATGATAAATGGAGCTGCAGTCCTTGTGGTACATGCGCCTATTTATGGCTGTGTGTGGTTCCATGGTTTTTAAGGCGACCAAGCGTCTTAAGGCGCTGGGGGGGGGGGGCTCAACGCCTAGGCGCTCAAAGCGCTAGGCGAGGCGACGCCTTAGTCCATCTTGTACAATTAAGGAAGAGCAAAAATGGCAGCAAATTTCCCTCCAATCTCCGCCCAATTTCCTGTGAATGGATGCCCTAGGTCTGTTCCCCTCTCTCCCCTCTAGTTTTTCCCTCTCTCTGGCCCCCGATTTACCTCCAACCCCCGCCCAATTTCTGTTTTGCCGCTCGCTAGCACTGTTTCCCTCTCTCTCTCTGAATCGATTCCTGTGAATTGATGCCCGAGGTCTGTTCCCCTCTCTCTACTCTCTCTTTTCCCTCTCTTTAGCCCCCTATTTCCCTCCAATCCCTGTCCAATTTCTGT
This sequence comes from Avena longiglumis, assembly GCA_030063025.1. Lineage (NCBI taxonomy): Eukaryota > Viridiplantae > Streptophyta > Magnoliopsida > Poales > Poaceae > Avena > Avena longiglumis. Next base: position 511,640,849 of record CP125978.1, read on the forward strand.
TTTCCTGCTCGCCAGCGCTGTTTCCCGCTAGCCAGCCTGTTTCTCGCTCGCCGGATGATGAGATGTATAATCTTCTTGTTACTCAAAAGGGTCCCGGTTCAACTGTAAAGTAGTACAACAACAGATTCAAAATTAAGCAATTTGTATTCCTCCATGTTGTTTCCATATGCAATAAAATTTACACACCATGGTCTTGATAAAATAAATTACATACCCTAAATGCTAGAAGTTCGTCAAAAGAATGCAATCCCTGTTCACAATAATATGAACATCATTGTATTTAGTATTTACCATTTAATATGAACATGACACGCCTAGCGAAATTGTACCATGTTACACCACACAATCATACTAAAAGTTGACTACAGATATTTGGTATTCTCATAGAAAGATAGAGAAAAGAAAGGAACATACCAGACTACATCACAAGCATAGTAATGGTACAAACTTCTTAGTAATCTAACCAAGCAATTTTATTAAGCAAAGGCAGGTGTTTTTAAAAAAAAAGAGGGAACACAGATACAAATCTATTACGCAATAAATGCATATATACATATGTGTGTATGGACTGAGCATGAAACTGATACATAATACAATTTCACAAGTATGTACAATAGATGCATGAACTTTGCTTGCGTTATAGCATTACAAAAAGGTAAATCAACTTTAACAAAAAGAAATCTGGTATTCTCATAATGATACATTATGTGAAGAGCAGTAATAAAACCTAGTACTCCCTCCGTCCTAACATAAGTGACGTAGTTTTGTGTAGATATACGTGTACCTACATACTTTTACATGTCTAGATAGATCCATATCTAGAAAAAAACACATCACTTATTTTAGGACGAATGAAGTATGATAAGTAAAACGACATTGGGATGGTGAAACACTGAATTCCATATGTATCACTAATCAAGCAGAAGCTACAACTCAAAAAATATTACAATGAATGCCACTGAAAACAAATAAAACGATGGAAATAATTTGTGCATCAACACTGTAACCTACTTACATGAGCTTGAATCTGAAAATAGGCAACATCAGGCATGACTGATGCTTACGGTGACATTGGTCATTCGCGAACACCAAGGAGAAGTAAAATAGTCTATATCGTGTGAAAGAAAAGAATGCTCATACTTAGTTTGCTGATTAGACACAGCAAAAAAGCACACTGGACCAACTAAAATGTAAACATTATGGTGCATGATCCATCAGATCCATGAAAAATGGTTGGGCTAGATTTAAAATCTAAACAATATGTGAAAAATTCAGTCAATAGATCGTTCCAACGCACATAACATATATAGAAGATTGTAGTAAGCAGAGCCTTAAATGATGTGTAAGTATACAAATCAGTCAATAGATAAATTATATAAAAACTCTTTTCAGGATACATATCAGATTGCAACGGACACCACCCTTGTCACTCTTTGTTTCACATGAGACAATAAGTATACAAATAGAGATCTTCTGAATATTATGCATTACGCAAATCTAGTTCTTATAAATTAGCTTGAGGTAGCACCGTTGCACCCTGGGAGCAATAAGAAAACCCCATACCATAAAATGGCATTGAAAATCTAGAAGAGCCTTAAATGGGAACGTTTTGGGAAAACCGAGGACACAAAAAGTTCTTTCATCAGGTATAAAATTGGATAAATGCATTCAACAAAACTTACCTTCCACCTGGATGAATCTTCATACAGTGAGATTGTTTCCCCTCCAATGCATAGTAGTCCTCTCATATGGGATCCTACCTGATTAGGAGCACGGAGCACAAAATACCAAAGCTAAGTAAATAAAATCCCCCTCTCAAAGTTTGATGACTAACCATATGAACTGCAATACTACAAATCCAGTAAAAAATAATGTCCAAAATTGGAATCGTCCAAACTTTCCATCAAAAATAGAATTAAAGAGAGGGTGCCCTTGGGCTCCCAGTCCCTTCTTTTTCTCCCTTATTAGCTAGGCGTTCCACTTGCATTTATATTTAACCAAGAACATGACATGTAGTGTTACTGGAAAACTGAACTCAAACTGTCTGAATATAATTAACTGGAAAACTGAACATGACATGAAATCCACTGCAAAGTCCAAACGAACAATGGTTGGCTATACATGCATATGTCATCCGAAGACTTAATTGGGATCATTCACTTTCACATGCACTGCTGAATTCGTGACGGGTGATAGAAGGCGACATGGACAGATGTACTGACCTGGTTGGTGAACCCGATGCCGAACATCATGTGCCCAACGATGAGAACGACGATGGTTACGGCCGCGCCAGTGTTGTCGCCACCAGCGATGAAGAGCGCCCTCCCATGAGCATGACGCGCTGCCATCCCACGACCTTGGTGACTCAGCTGGCCAGGAGCGATGCCGCCAGCACAGCCACATAGAGGGACAGCGTGAAGAACCACTCCAAGAATGGCTCCATCTGTGAAACTCCACATGTCAACATATATAATCGATCAAACTCTATCGGGCCAGCTAGATCACATATGTTACTGAAGAAGCAGCTAGCGATGGATGCTCACCTGAGATCTACATACAATAATATTAGCTAGGTTTTTTTCAAGCACCTTGTAAGCACACATAAAAACAGATCTACACAACCGAGATCTTCTCACCCGAGAGAGAGAGACATGTAGGCCTTCTTTGAAGAGAGAGAGGAAACATTTTCTATCATGATTATATGAAAGAAAAATCTAAACCGGTTGAAATAAGGAAAGAAAGGCACACAAGTTTCAAACTCTGTACCTAAAGGATCTGGATACATGCCTTTGGGATTGCTCACATCGGTTGAGAAACGCTTGACGGTGACCATACATTTGTTGCAAGTTTTACATCACGACCTGCTCTAGAGAATTGGTGCACTGGACCTCATAGGAAAGATGGAGGTAGCGCTCAGATCTGAGAGGGTAAGGTAGCAGACGATGGATATGTAACATGTCAACAATCTACCGACGGAGAAGGGAGAGAAAGCACATGGAAAAAAGTTCTCACCGGCCGACTCCTACACTTGCGAGAAGAGATTGGAGGAGGCCCTCTTCCTCCCCATAGGAAGTCCTCTCGTCGACCTTTCGGACGGATCCGGTCGATGCCGCCGCTCTATGCCTTTGCCGGACACCTATGCATGCCACTCTTATGGCCATGAACGGAAGTAGAAAATTCAGAGGGGATTAATCCGGCATGGAGGAGCTTCAGTTGGGGAGCTGAAGGGGAGGACAATGGGGGCGGGACAGGGCACGGGTCCTGCTGCGATAGTTCCTCCTTGATGGGCTGAGAAAGGTCATCGGCGGCGTTCTCATACCACATCGAGGCACTCCGGAAGGACGAGGGCGTCCTCCTTGGAGTTTTTGCTTGGTCTGCTAGTGGCAGCGGGAGGGCGGCGCTGGGGCGGAGGGCGAGATGGGAGGGGCGGCGGCGGGAACCTATGCTAGGGTTTCGTGGGAGGAGGTCGGGGGCTTTTCGTTTTGGCGTCACAGCTTTTTCCACTTACCGGTGGCAGAAAACTGTAATTACATTAGCCAAGTATTGGGACGATTCGTTGTACCCTAGGATGTACATTAGACAGTCCTGATCAGCCTAATGTTTGATGTCAAAGTGTTTGATGCGACCTACGATCACCAACTTCCTTTTAATAGTAAAGAAATGAAGCCCATGAAAATGCGTTCAGTTGATTCGACTAAGAGAAGCTACACGACATATGCATGATCCCCATAAACACGGCAGACGAAAAAAAAACTCCGTAGTCCCTCGATAAAAAGCAGATGTATCCTATGTTATAGCGTGTTTTGCAGTACTAGAAGTCTATGCCAAGATCCATAATCCATCCCCCCTAACAAAAAATTTGTTCACGATGTTTCAACTATGTTTGTTTATATTCAAAACATATGTTTTATAACTGGTTCTTTCATGTTTTGCCAAGGGTTAATAGCTTGCTTTCAGAAATATCACCTGGTCTCATAGAGGTTGGTAATGGTATGGTTTGTTCATCAAGTTTTTTTTTAGAAAAAGGCGTTTTTATTATTTATAGCAATGTTTACACCAGAGAAAAAAGAAAGCATGGTAATATTACAAAGTCTCAACTAAAAACAAAAGACCTTAACTATGGCAGATCAATGCGTAAATTACATGGCCATCCATGTAGAGAGGAAATATCTCTCGCTGTGTCCTCCAAAGCGTACACCCTCCAAAAATAAGTCATGAAACTCCATACATTAAAAATAGTTCATGATCGAAGGATAGCCGTGGTTCGATAAATAGCCCGAGGAAGAAGACACAATGTTATTAAAAATCTTGTCATTTCTATAAAGCTATAGCGACCAAATAATGGTAAGCACTTCCAACCTAAATAAAATCATGTATTTATCATCAACTTCATGCAACCAATTACCAAAAACATTGGTCACTGAACGTGAAGGAGATAAATCAGAAGTTATTTGGGTGAATGACCATATAGAACGAGCAAATTTACAGTGAAAGGATAAATGACGAATTGTCTTATCGTGATGATAAAAATGTATTATGTACTTTCATGCCAATTTCTCTTTATAAGATTATCTTTAGTAAGGATTACACCTTTATGTAGATATCATGCGACTATCTTCGTCTTAAGGGTATTTTTATTTTGCAAATTTTACTGTTCATCCAGTTGAGTTTATTGTGGAAAGGGACGCGGTTTGATTCCGGTGACATCCAAGTCGTAGGCGTGGAAGATCTATATGCCATGAATCCGCATGACACTATTGTAAGCGTATAGTTTGTTCCTGCTTGGTCAGCCATGTGTGCTCTGGATGCTAACTTTGTTACAGGGGAAGAGGTCTAGGAGTAAGATTGTGATCGATTGTATCCAGCCTAACCAAAGATGGTGGTTCCTGTCCTACGATGAGTATAACTGCAATTCAATTATGGAAGGAACTTTGTAGGTGTCCTAACGAGAAGTGCATCAGCAAAAGTGAGAGCTCAAGGTTGGTGTAAATTGTACCGTAACACGTGACCAAAATGACCATACCATGCTGCACGGATATGCAACGACGGGTGGTAGACAGCGTCCTAAAGCGCGCGTGCCCGTCTAGTTAGTACTTAGCTTTTTGTATAGGCTAACTCAACCGTGAATGCTTGAGGGGCAGTCCATCTCTAGCTAACTACTTTGTTGATGTTACATCGTGTGCAAACATTGGTCAACATAGTGATGGATCCTGATGCTTCCAAATCCTAGTATGTCCATATATTTCAAAAAATTGCAAAGAAATTCTAACTAAGAACAATGTGTGTGGATACTAGCAACAGCCGAGCTACTCCTTGCTTGGCTCATGTATATGGGATGACTCTATCGTAAATATGAATTTTATATTCTCATATTTAAATAGGAGTATCATAACATTAAATTTTGATACCGTGTGATGCAACAACCATGCATTTTACTCTCATCATGACGAGCACATGGTTTTCATTAAGCTATAGTACTTTAAGTATCCCCTCCTTCATAGAAGCTCCCCTATAAATATACTGATTGCATAAAGAAATCAGGTATCAAATTCTTTTTTTTTGGATGACCATATATTTCAACAAAGCCTTTGCAACCTGAACATGAACTTCCCGTCAGCAGTAGGATTGTGTGATCATGTTATAAAGAGATAGAAAAACTTACTGAAAAATTACGTCCATAAGTTTTGATATAGTATTGGAAAATCAATTTCGTAAAAGATATATAGGCACTTGCAGCTGTCAAATTTCTTATCACAATATAATGATTTCTAAAACAGGAAAAAAATAAAAAATAGGTTAATATACTCTAAGCTATAGTAAAGTAATGGATGTTTAAAGTTGTAGGAGTAGTTAATACATGCGGCCATTCAGGGGCGAGCTTCCGTAGGCGAGTTACCACCCTAATGCGAAATTCCCCGCATTTTTTCTTTTTATCATTAGGGTAGCATGCTCACTTTTAGTTATAGGGTACACCATCACCATGCATATCGGATATCGTTTTGTGTCCACATGCTTACATTTTTACAAGAGTAAAATGCATTGACACTAGTAGAAAACAGGCCATCCGTCCACGCCCCCTCAGAGCACTAGTCCCGGTTGCGCCACCAACCGGGACTAATGCTGGCACGCGTCCCGGTTGGAGCGGGCACGGGGTCCCGGTTGGTAAGGGGCATGCGTCGTTGGAGCCACCAACCGGGACTAAAGGTTTGGCCACAACCACGTGATGGCACGCACTTTAGTCCCGGTTTGGCTCCAACCGGATTAAAGGCCCTGCCCTCTATAAATGCAACGCCCAGCCTGCCCACTCTGTTTTTTGAATGGTGTAAGGTGTGAGGGTGTGTGCTAGTTTTTCTCATGCATGCATTGAAGGTGTTTGTTGAAATGTTTGAGTGAAAAATCCAGTTGAATTTCTCATAGAACAAAAATATAGAAGGTGTCCGAGACGCACTTGAGCTTTCTCCTCTTTATTTCCCTCGATCGAGGTTAGCAATCCTATCTTTTCTAGGTCATTGATACAATTCATGTGTCGGTGTGAATTGGTTATTTCACTATTTACGATGTCCTGTTTTTGATAAACTTACTTATATGATGCGATGAACGGTCGGAATGGATGTACGGTGACCGCGGGTAGCCGGTATATCAAAGGCGTGGATAAATTTATCGATGTGGCTACGGCAAACAAAGAGAATGGATTTATACGTTGTCCATGTGTTCAATGTCGGAACAACAAGGAGTACTCTTCCTCGAAAATCATTCGCCACCGATTATGAAAGGTTTCATGCCCAACTATAATTGCTGGACCAAGCACGGGAAAGAGGGGTTATGATGGAAGATGGTGAAGAAGAAGATGATGATAACAACTATCATCATATGTTTCTGAATACGGTGATACCGCTATGGAAGACAATGGAGAGGAAAAAGGTGAAGAACGGGCATCGATGAGCGGCCGATGAACTTGGTAGGGTCATTTCGATGCAAAGCGAGATGGAAATGTAAAATGAGAAGTTGAAGTTAGAGGGCATGTTAGAAGATCACAAGAAATTGTTGTACCCAAATTGTGAAGATGGCAGCACAAAGCTCTTATTAATGGAATTGTTGCGATGGAAGGCAGAGTGTGGTCTAACTCCTCATTTGAAAAGATGCTGAAAATAATGAAGCCAAGTTTCCAAAACATAACGAACTTCCCGAGAGTACCTACGGCGAAGAAGACTCTCGTCTCCGGGGATTAGATGTGCAAAAGATACATGCATGCATTAATGATGCATCCTCTACATGTAAGGAGTATGAGAATTTAGATAGATGCCCGTATGCAATGCGTTACGGTATAAGATCGACGAGATGACCTGGTGATGTTGAGGGAGAGCCCCTCCTAAGAGGGTTCTGCTAAGGTTATGTGGTATGCTCCTATAATACCAAGGTTGAAACGCATGTTCAAAACAAAGAGCATGCCAGGTTGCGATGGCACAAAGAAGACCGTAAGAAAGACGGGAGTTGAGACACCTCGATGGGTCACAGTGGAGAAAAATCGAGAGAGACTTCCAGACTTTGCGGTGACGCAAGGAACTTATGGTTTGGTCTAAGTACGGATGGCATGAATCCTTTTGGGGAGCAGAGTCTGCACAAAGACTGGCCCGTGACTCTATGTATCTACAACCTGCCTCCTTGGTTGTGCATGAAGCGTAAGTTCATTATGATGCCAAGTGCTCATCCAAGGCCCAAGCAACCGGCAACGACATTGATGTGTACCTTAGGCCATTAGTTGAAGAACTCTTACGTTGTGGGGCAAACCAGGTGTAATGCGTGGGATGAGAACAAACAGAGCCATTTAATCTACGAGGGTTGTTATTCAGAACCATCAATGATTGGCCTGCTCTTAGTAACCTTCGTGACAGACAAACAAAGGATATAAGGCATGCACCCACTGTTAGATAAGACCGAAGGTACATATTTGCATAAATGCAAGAAGGTTGTGTACCTAGCGAATCGATTTCTTCCGACCAATCATCCCAGAAGAAAGAAAGGCAAGCATTTCAAAGGTGAGGCGATCACGGAAGAAGCTGAACTCCCACCGGTGATGATGTATTTGGTATGGTCAAGGACATAGAAGTAATCTTTGGAAAGGGTCCCGTCAATCAGTTCAACGACGTCGCTGTGACACGCACCATGTGGAAGAAGAAATCTATATTTTGGGAGCTGCCATATTGGAAAGTCCGTGTCCGCTCTTCAATCGACGTGATGCACGTGACGAAGAATCTCTGTGTGAACTCGCTAGGATTCCTAGGCGTGTATGGGAAGACAAAAGATACACCAAGCACGGGAGGACCAACAAATTATGAAAGACCCAAAGAACATGCATACAGATAACAAGACGGATAAAGGCGCCACTTAAGTCGTGCCACTATGCTCTTACCAAAGCAGAAGGAAATCTTTTTGAAGTCCTTTACGGATCAAGGTGCCGTGGGCTTCTCATCTAATATAAAGGGATAATAAATATGGCAGAAAAGTTCCAAAACCTGAAGTCTCATGATCACGTGATTATGACGCAGATTGCTTCCGATTGCATTGAGGGGGCTTCTACCGAAAATGTTCGAGTACCCATTGTGAAGCTGTGCATTCCTTAATGCAATATCTCGAAGGTAATCAATCCAGATATTCGCCAAGGTTACGTAAGGATGTGGTATAATGTCTTGTTAGTTTTGAGTTAGTGTTCCCACCATCCTTCTTCAATATTATGACGCTTCTCCTGGTTCACCTTGTGGAAGAGATTGCCATTCTCGGTCCGGTATTTCTGCACAATATGTTCCCTTTGAGAGGTTCATGGGAGTCTTAAAAAAATATGTTCATAACCGTAGACTGAAGGAAGCATCTCCAAGGATATGGAACAGAGGAGGTCATTGAGTTTTGTGTTGACTTTATTCGACCTTAAGCCGATTGGTGTTTCGACTCGGCATGAGGGAAGACTAAGTGGAAAAGGCACTGGGAAAGAAAGCACCGATATGTAGGGACGGGATTCTTTCACTAAAGCACACTACGCTTCTACATAATTCCACCTTGGCAGCTCAGATATGGAGGAACACAAGAATATTGTACGCCCAAAACCCGGGAAGCTTTGAATCATGGATTAGATGAACACATGAAGTCTGCATGGTGGTTGGATGCGACACATCTCTTGAATGACACCACCGTTGGAGATCAGCTATACTTGTTGGCGGCGTCACCATCTTCTATGTATTGAATTTCCAAGGGTGAAATAAATGGGAATACATTCTACACGATCGCCCAAGATAAAAGAGCACCAACCAAAATAGTGGTGTCCGCTTTGATGCAATAGACGAGAATGGACAAAAGGACACATATTATGGTTACATAGAGGAGATATGGGAACTAGACTATGGAGTCTCTTTTAAGGTCCCTTTGTTTCACTGCAAATGGGTCAACCTGAATGGGGAAGGGTAAAGATAGACCGGTTATGGAATGACAACAGGATCTCAACAATCTTGGTTATAGAGATGAACCATTCGTCCTAGCCAATGATGTGTCTCAGTTTTCTATGTGAAGGACATGTCCTCCGCATCAAAAAAGAAAAAATATGCAAACGAATACATCATATGATGATCCAAAGCGCCACATAGTTCTTTCAGGAAAAGAAACATCGTGGGAATCGAGGGCAAGATGACATGTCAAGATTATAATAAGTTTGATGAAATTCCGCCTTCACGGTGAAAACCCACCCAAGCATTCCGTTAAGTAAAGAAGATGCTCCATGGTTACGTCTGAAGCGGTCATAAGGAATGACATATGCCAAGAAGTTCATGCTCATATTATGTAACTCTAGTTCATGTCTTTCGTTTGTGGCTTGACCAAGGATATCTTTCGCGGTTTGTGGCCTTTAGTCCCGGTTTTGTAGTCTCGCTTTTAATATTAATAAATGTCTTGAGTGTTAGTCCCATTTTGTGGCTGGACCGAGTGCTCGCTCGAAAACCATCTTGCAGCTTGTAACTTCACTAACTAGATCAATACCTCGAGCTAACTAATTTCACATATTAGGAGTGCCTCTATGACCAGTTTCTCGGAGATGCCGAGGAGGGCTCGTCGGCATCTCCTCGAAACTGGCCGCAGTGGTGTCCCTGCTCGAAAACCATCTTGCAGCTTGTAACTTCACTAACTAGATCAATACGCCTCGGAGCTAACTAATTTCACATATTAGGAGTGCCTCTATGACAGTTTTCGGAGATGCCGGAGGACTGGCTCGTCGGCATCTCTCAAACTGGCCGCAGTGGTGTCCCTGCTCGAAAACCATCTTGCAGCTTGTAACTTTACTAACTAGATCAATACGCCGGAGCTAACTAATTTCACATATTAGAGTGCCTTTATGACAGTTTCTGAGATGCCGAGGACTGGCTCGTCGGCATCTCCACAAATGGCCGTAGTGGTGTCCTCGCTCTCTAAAACCATCTTGGAGATGCCTCAAATCGCTGGAGGACTGGACTCACAAGGATGCATATTTATAGTACAAGCAGCTCGGCATAATGTCGACACTCACGATAATGTCAACACTCACCCTATTATTAGTGTGACTCATCTTTAGTCGGTTGGTGTCTCCAACCGACTAAAGGTTCATCTTTAGTCGGTTGGTGACACCATCCGGGACAAGGTACAAGCCGCACGACATAATGTCGACACTCACCCCTATTATTAGTGTTGTTCGCCCACTGCAAGAATCCCTTTAGTCGGTTTGTGACTACATCCGGACTAAATGTGTGTAACAATGATCATGTGTGTGTGGACATTGGTATGTAGAACAATGTTGCAGAGGAAGTTTTCCTTTTGTCACGGAAAATCACTTTTCCATTTTCCGAGCGCAAAAAACGGGTCGTTTTATGAAGTAACCACCAAAATGCCGTTTCAGAATGCTACCGTCCTATTTTCCTAAAATACTAGACCACCTTACATGGACTATATCCCAACCGGTACAAATCGGGACTAAATATGAACCCTCTCTTTATATAGGCATTTCTCTATTTATTAGGTAACACTTAAGACATTTATTAATATTAAAACCGGACAAATCGGGACTAGCTAACACTCGCCTAAAGCCGCCCCTTTAGTCATAATCATGCCTAGTCCTATAGTACGCAGCCTTGTGGTCTTCATCGCCGCCATCGCCACCGCCACTCGGGGATCCTCGGCCCATCCATGGCATATACCAGGGCCATTCCAGCCTTGGATTCATGGCGGGTGGGAGAGGGTCTCTGAAGACGATGCCGCCATCACGGACGATGTGGGGCCTGTGGCGGGTGGACTCGGCACCGAGGCGAGGATGGTCTCCCGCGATGTAGCGCATCACTGATGATAGTACGGTTCTCCCACCACGACGACGGCCGACTTCGTTGTTGTTCACCGTGGCGGGCCATCACCTCGTACTGGCGAGCTTCCTTTCCGCCTATTAGCGAAGAAGGCATTCCTGTGTGTCATAGTTGTCGGGATCCCACCGGGGATCCATCCGCTGATCCGCGTGAGCTCGTGGTAGAAGTGGTTTGTGATGGTCACCGGGCGCATGGAACCTTGAGGGACAGGAGGGACAGAACCCCTCCAGGGCCAAAGATCCAGCGGGCGGCGGTACCCAGTGGACAAGGGTAGGTAGTTGAGGCGCACGGCCTCGGTCTCCTCGAGGGTCGAATGGCCCGAGGGCGTTGTCCATTGTTCTAAGAGAGGAAGGTGTGGATGTGTGGATAGCCATGACACGATCACCCTAAATATAGAGGAAAGGCGGAAAACTTGGCGTGAAGCTTTGGGAAATGGCGGAATATCTTTAGTCCCTGCTAGTGACTACATCCGACTAAAAGCTCTAGTAGAAAGGAAAGGCGGAAAACTTGGCGGAAGAGGTGGAAATGGCGGAGTATTTTTAGTCCCGGTTTGTGACTACATCCGGACTAAATGTGTGCAACAATGATCATGTTTCAAAAACCTTCATAAAATTACCTATCATGTTCGAGGTTTCATGGCTTTCGGTCCAAATGACCGATGTTATGTCTTGAATCACGGCATAGTTTGTGATGTTGTGCCCATATTATGCATGTGTGTGACATTGGTATGGAGAACAATGTTGCAGGAGGAAGTTTTCCTTTTGTCGCACGGAAAGCCCTTTTCCATTTTCCGAGCGCAAAAAACAGTCGCTTTGTGAAGTAACCACCAAAATGCCGCTTCAATGCTACCGCCCTATTTTCCTAAAATACTAGACCACCTTACATGGACTATATCCCAACCGTACATCTCAAACCTTTTCGCCCATCCCGGTAAAAGGATAAATGTCTAGAATTCCAAGAAGTGGGTCCGGTTTGTACTACAGTACATGATCTATCGCCTGTGATTTTTGAAAAATCATTTTAGACTCGCAATATGTGGTTTCTTCAGAGATCCAATGCAAGTTCTAACAATGCCCGCCCCTATCTTCATGCACACCGTTCGACCATAGTTAGAAATTCAAATAATTCAAACGGGCATAATAAATTCAAAAAATCCGAACAATGAAAATCCTTCGTGGTGTCATATTATGTTACATAGTTGAAAGGAAAATACCAGACTTGGTATATTGATCATGTTTCAAAAACCTTCACAAAATGACCTATCATGTTCGAGGTTTCATGGCTTTCGTCCAAATGACCGATGTTATGTGTCAATCACGGCATAGTTTGTGATGTTGTGCCCATATTATGCATGTGTGTGGACATTGGTATGGAGAACAATGTTGCAGGAGGAAGTTTTCCTTTTGTCGCACGGAAAAGCCCTTTTCCATTTCCCGAGCGCAAAAAGCGGTCGCTTTGTGAAGTAACCACCAAAATGCCGTTTCGAATGCTACCGCCCTATTTTCCTAAAATACTAGACCACCTTACATGGACTATATCCCAACCGGTACATCTCAAACCTTTTCGCCCATCCTCGTAAAAGGATAAATGTCTTAGAATCAAGTAGGAAGGGTCCTTTGTACTACAGTGTACATGATCTATCGCCTGTGATTTTTGAAAAATCATTTTAGACTCGCAATATGTGGTTTCTTCAGATCCAATGCAAGTTCTAAATTCCAACTTAATATTCAAAATATAAGTTAATTAACTTTAAAAGGTTACATTAATTATTTTTTAGAAATAGAAAATGGTTTTGGATTATTTATTCAAATCCATACACTTCTTATGTTTAAAGTTTTTCTAAATTCCAAATTAATATTAAAAATATAAGTTAATTCATTTTAAAAGGTTACATTAATTATTTTCTAGAAATAGAAAATGGTTTTGGATTATTTATTCAAATCCAAACACTTTTTATGTTTAAAGTTTTTCTAAATTCCAAATTGATATTAAAAAAATAAAAGTTAATTCATTTTTAATTGTAAATGGTTCATATTTTAAATGGTTACATTAATTGTTTTTTAAAACAGAAAATGGTTTTGAATTATTTATTCAAATCCAAACACTTTTTATGTTTAAAGTTTTTCTAAATTCCAAATTGATATTAAAAAAATAAAAGTTAATTCATTTTTAATTGTAAATGGTTCATATTTTAAATGGTTACATTAATTATTTTTTAAAACAGAAAATGGTTTTGAATTATTTATTCAAATCCAAACACTTTTATGTTTAAAGTTTTTCTAAATTCCAAATTAATATTAAAAAATAAAAGTTATTTCATTTTAATTGTAAATGGTTCATATTTTAAATGGTTACATTAATTATTTTTTAAAACAGAAAATGGTTTTGAATTATTTATTCAAATCCAAACACTTTTTATGTTTAAAGTTTTTCTAAATTCCAAATTAATATTAAAAAAATAAAAGTTAATTCATCTTTAATAGTAAATGGTTCATATTTTAAATGGTTACATTAATTATTTTTAAAACAGAAAATGGTTTTGAATTATTTATTCAAATCCAAACACTTTTTATGTTTAAAGTTTTTCTAAATTCCAAATTGATATTAAAAATAAAAAGTTAATTCATTTTTAATTGTAAATGGTTCATATTTTAAATGGTTACATTAATTATTTTTAAAATGAAAATGGTTTTGAATTATTTATTCAAATCCAAACACTTTTATGTTTAAAGTTTTTCTAAATTCCAAATTAATTATCATTTAAAAACAATACAAATTTAAACCCCAAAATAAAAAATAAGGCGAACAGAGAAAACACGAAATTTTTGAAACAGGGAATATGTCGGTTGGAGCCACCAACCGACTAAATCCTCGCCGCCTCCAGCTGAAAATTGAAAAAAGTGGAGTATCGTCCCGGTTGGTGGCTCCAACCGACGATGTTTTTAGTCCCGGTTGAGCCACCAACCGACTAAAGGTCCTTCCTTTAATCACAAGACGCCTCTTCTTCTTCTTCCCTTCTCCATTCTTCGCAACCCGACGCGCCAGATAGAGACGCCGCCTCGATCCCGGACGCCGGCTGCCCCATCTCTGCGCCTGTGTCGCCACAAGCGCCGCCCACCTTCATCTCCGCCCATCGCCGCCACGCCTCCGTCTCCGTACTCAGCCGCCTGCCTCCTCCAGCACCGCCGCGCCTTCCACGTGTAGCCGGCTTTCAGCTACCCGGCCATCAAGGCTACCGATCATACCACCACCGTCACATCATCGCCGCCGATCAAGACGCATCTTTGTTGTGCCCCTTTAGTTTTTTAGTTGATTTAGGTGATGATTATTTTAGGTGTATTAGTTGTTAGATGATTTATTTGTTAGATGATTTAGTTGTTAGATGATATAGGTGTATTTAGATGATGTAGATGATGTAGATGATTTAGTAGATGATTTATTTTAAATGATTTAATAATTCCGTAAATTGATATAAACTTGTAAATTCAATATCTTTTATTTATAAGTCGAAAAATACAAATAATATATCAAATTGTTCAAAAATGAAACCTATCTATTTATCCTATAATCATGCTTTGTTCAACAATTTAAATGACAAGTATAATTAGAAGAACAAATGCACCCCTCTCATATTTTCCGAAGTTTCCCCGAGTTAGAGTTTTCACCCGTCTGAACCCCTAGTAAATCGTCGAGCATGTCTTAGGGTTACATTCCAATGCAAAATAACTTGTCATATCATCGTACTTGCTTGAGCATTGCATCGATGCCATGTGTTGATTGTTTCCCTTTCTTTTCGGTGTTTCGATTATTAGGTTTATTATTAGTTAGGTATTATTAGGTTTATTAATTAGTTTGGTATTATTGGTCTCGCCCACCGGTCACCAATGTGGGTAGCCCTGCACCGATTCACATTGTCGATCCTTTGTGGTTAGATAAGGAATCATTAATACCCCTTAGGTGCATGTGGGTTCCTCTCATATGCATCGGAGGTTTCTCGAACTAGGTTACACCCCGGAACTCCTAATATTGATAACCGCTGATTTTAGCTAGAGTTACCTATCTACTACGGTTTCCTTTTGTAGCTAGGTTTAGGGTTTCTCTTCATTTTATTATTGTGTATGTATATATCGGTTTCTCCTTAACTTTCTCCTTTAGCCGCTTTGACTTATTCGTTTTCCACCTATGCGTAAAATATGGATCCACACGCCGAGACGAAGAAAAGGAAGAGTTGATCCAAGGTGTGATCCGTGGGGAAGATAATTTAGACGATCAACGTTTACGAACAACTCCGTGAGGGTGATCCTCTTTACCGGAGTAGACAACTTGTTTGAGGTTGAAGGTGTTGCCTTCAGGGAGAAGGCGATGCCTTGTGTAACCGAGAAGACGACTCCCATGAGGTGCATGTAATATAAATCAATTCATTAATTAATCATCCGCTATCTATATAGAAATAGTAATGACGATCTTTCTTCTTTTAGCCCTCCGGATCGAAGGAATCTACTGAAATGAGCGAGGCCCAACCAAAAGTTGGAAGACCATGAGAGGTTCAGGATCGAAGATGTCAGCCAGACGGGCAGACCACCGCTCCGGTTGTCGCAACCAAATTTGTGGCACAATGCGAGTAATCGTTAGGGACTTAATCCCGATCACCATTAGAAATTGGAATAGGCCTGCTAATGCGGATGAAGAGGGAACATGTTTATTTGTCCCTAACCACGCCAAAGATTTCTTGTGGAAGAGGCTCATGGTTAATTTCAAACTCGAAGATAGAGCTGGATCCAAATGCGAGGATCCATTGAGGACGCTACAACATGGGAGAGCCATGGAGGCTAAGGTCGTGGAGTGGGCTTTGAAGAAGATGGCCCGGTTTCACCAACTGGAAGAAAAGATTGCACCTTGACTATGTCGTGAAAGAGAAGACTCGATTTCAAGAAGACTTCGTAAGATAAAACCATTTTGGGCTGAGTTTGTGGAATACAAGACATCGAATAAAGCTAAGGAAATGTCGCAAGAAGAATAAGCTGAATGCTGCTAACAAGAAGTATCACCATACTATGGGGCAAGGTGGCATTTGGCATTCCTAACTGGGAGAAACTTGAGGGAACTGCGTGATAAAAATATCACCCCGAGATGCACGATTGGGTAACGTGCAAGGAATTGGTTTTACGGGCATGGGGCACGTTGGACTCGGAAGGAGGTGTATATATACCATACATAAAGAAGACCCTTGCCAATCGAGAGGATGAGAAAAGCAAGAAAGGTGTTAAAGATGGGGACTTCATTCCGATAGAGAGAATGATGAGCTCACACTGCCCTTGGAAATAAGGAATATGATGGACGAACACGAGGCACAATAGGCTCCCAATCATGGAGGACTGGGTTTCAAGAGAGGAAGAAATATCGATAGAAGCCGTCGAGGAGTAAGGACAGGCTGAAGCTGAAGAAAGTCGAAAGAGCGAATGCGTTTAATTGAAGAACGATTAAAGCAACAACAAGATGAAATTAACTCACTTAAAGAGCAAAGTACTACCGGCGCCCCATCTCAAGAAAGACACCGCATTCGATGCTACCGCCTATCGAATAATCGAAAAGCGGTGGCTTCCACCGAGGTCCCGGTGATGACAATGGCAATGCCGATGATGCACCGACGATGGCTCCTGGCTACCCAGTGGATGATATCACGAGATGACACATGCGATCTACATGTCAAAGTTGTGAACATATCAATGAAGGTGGCGGTCGGCTATGCCTTACCAATTGGACCCACACCAACTTACCACCGTCGGGTTCCAGAGGGTTACCGCTTGTTGGGCGGATGAAATCATGCCCACCTTTGAGGTTTTGGATCTTCACTACCGCCGGTGAAGGGATGTGATCTTTGGTGACGAAAAACGCCACCATTCTATGGTCAAGGATTGTATCGTGCTTCAAATCACACGCCAAGGCCATCTTCGCCGTCTCACCTCTCGCCGAGGTCGCCGCCGCATGGCAGTCCGCGTCGCCTCACCCGCCCGCCGCCTCACCGTCTCCGGTGCAGCCATCGCCGCGGGAGCCATCGCCGCGCCAGATAAAAGCGAAGCGCATCGCCATCGCGGCGTAAGCGATCGCCAAACGTAAACAAGAGCCTCTTCCAAAAGTACCAACGGTTCCTCCCAAGAGAGCTTATGATCAGATCAAGAGGAGACCATGCTCGTTGATGCGAAACGACAAATTTTCGCTGTCGAGGCCGAAAGAGCCAGAGTTCCCCAAGACCAAAGAAGAAAAGGCCAAAGTGTTGAAAATGCTAAAGACTCTTCATCAACCCGAGCCAAAGCTGTCATCGACTATGAGCGTTCTATTCTCAAGTCACATGCGGCACAAAAGCCTCAAGAGCAAGACTGATGCAAGCGGGAAATCTGCCCAGCTCGAGAACAAGCAAAACAGACTTGCGCCCCTCAAGGCGATTTCTCAAACCAATGTGGGTCGAGCAAATATGGGGAAGAGCAAGATGATCCAGGTAGGTACTGTCACGGAGAAGCCGCTGCTCAAGGTATGAGTATTGCCCAAGACTTATCCCGATTAGAGTTCTTCCCGTGAGTGAAGTAGCATACAAATACCAAGACGGCAAACCTCTCGTCAAACCCGAGGAGGTAAATAATCTTTCAACAAAATGCGAAGATTGCATAATCGGTACATGCACGCCACAAGTGCCGGGCTAATCGGATAGTGCCGAGGGTTACAAAAGCATCATGGGAAAGAAAGTGATGACATGATATCCATTGAATTTGTTGAGCTATTTCAATTATTCAATCAAGACGCCTTGGACAAATCGCTCATCGCCTATTGTCCGTAAGTACTTATCTGTAATTAACTTAGTCTCCAGCTATCTCACTTTGTTTATTGCATGTATATAATCATACCGTAATATGCGTAATGAAGATTCTCGAATGCGCAGAGGACAAATCTATGATATTGGCTTCATTGACCCATATTGGGTTCATGAAGCTAATCTCAAAATAAGCCCCTGTGATACGGAGGATAATATAGTACACGTTAAGGTTTCAAGAAACCAAAAGGGAAATACTTTTTCCTTACAACTTCGAGTGAGTGTTATTGTCTTGTATACACTTTCTATTTCGCTTACTCGATGTTAAGTATATAATTGATTAGTTATGCATTCGCAGCTTCCACTATATTCGTTAATCATTCAACTTGACAAAGGGCGTGTACTAGTCATGGACTCAAACATAAACCCCTTGAGACGTGGAAGGACATGCAGATACTTCTCCAGGTAATTCTAATCATTACGACACTATATCGGCAACGCTCGTGAATTTTATGATATCAAGTACTTAATAACTTCTTTTATTCGCTTTTCTTACGGCAGCGCGCTTGGAAACGGTTCACCAAGAAGGCTAGGGTGTTTGGAAAGAGGAGCTTACATTTCAACCACTAGATGTAAGCACCACTAGCTATATCCGCGCATCTCTTTGATTCTAGTTTTGATACGTTATTATCATGCTTGATTATTATTTTGATTGAACTATGTTCTTGTGAAGTGCCCGACAGGGACCAGTAACAATCTCTGTGGATACTATGTTTGCGAAGTTCATCCGTGGCACGTATGATGAGAAGGGCAGAAATTTAGAGCAACTCCACGTATGTAAACAATTTCTATAGTTTTATTTTCAAACAAATTGTATTTAGTTTCATTCATATAGACTCCTTTTTAAATCAGATCGAACGCCCACGGGACGGTCTTACGCCAAAGGATCGCGCACGAGCAATTCAGAGGAATTGGGATTCTTGGATGAAGTCCTAGACCGAAAGGGGAGTACTATTCTGTGTATAGACAATAGGGATTGTAAAAATAGCAACTCGATCCGTGTATAGACAAGGGAATACTTTTGTATGTAGTGCATGAACTCGATCCGTGTATTGAATGTAATATTGTCATGATGATCTTGTGTAATATAAGGTTCCTCCATTGATAAGTGCAAAACACTAAATAAACAATAAAACAACCTAAATGAATTCTTCCGCGGCACAAAAGTGGCGAAAATGTCGCCGGCAACAAAATGTGCAATGAATTCTCCGCCACAGAAATGGGCAAATCTACGTGGCGAAGGTTATTAGTCCCGGTTACGAACCGACTAAAGCCCTCCTCGCCGGTGCATGCCACGTGTATGATCTTTTGTCCCGGTTGGTGGGGCAACCGGGACTAAAGGTTCGGGCTTTAGTCCCGATTGCCCCGTCCCGGTTGGGCAACCGGGACTAATGCCGCTTACCAACCGGGACGCATGGGGTTGTTTCCACCAGTGTGAGTAGCTTGGCTAGTGGTTTACTTTAGTCCAAGAACCGCAAAATAGTGAAGTTGACGCCAATAACTTGTCATTCGGGTTCACTCTGGTCCAAGTAATACTGTCTACAAATAACGTTTGATATGTCCGCACATATTGGCAACCTATTCTGATGTTTCAGTGATTTCTCTAGGTTTTTCTCTCTGGTTCTTGTTCGGAAGTGGTTAGTGTAGCTTGTCATTTTTCTTCATATTATTCCCGTGGTGCCTATTGTAGGGTTAGATTTTTTTATAAAGGCCATTAGTTTATGATTAGGTGATAAATTGTAGAAAATTCTCCCTTCTATTTGTCTATCCTAGAATCAACATAGTTTCGATGACTCGCATTGTATTCTACTAGCCAAGCCAGCACACTCCATTCAGATCTCACCGCTGAATGTGATAAAATTATAATGAGTGAGGAGCATATAATCCATGCTGAGTTGTAATTCTGCATCGACTCTCGAAATAGGTTACCCGCTTTATAAATAAAGCAACATCCACAACAGAGATTCGTACATCATCCAAGCAGGCCGAGGCCAAACAAGAAAGAAAAGGGAGCGTCGGACTGCTGGGGCCACAGCACAGACAAGCCCAAACATAAAACAAAACGGTACGACTACATGACTGGAGGGACACTCAAGCCACCGAAGGGGTCGACGAGGCCGGGGACGAGAGGGGGAGCGCCGCTGTCCTCAAGGGGAGACCACTGCTGAAGGAAGCCAAGAAAGGAGAAAACTGGGTCAGTCACGCGGGAGGGGAAGATCTTTGTAGGGATTCGTAGCATGGAAAACAAAAAATTTCTACCGCATACAAACAAACAAGCCAAGATCTATCTACTAGATTGTAGCAACGAGTCGATAGAATAACTCACCCTCGAAGATTCCAAAGTGTTTAACGAGAGCGGATTCTCGTGGGTGATGTCGCATTCTTCTCGATCTCAAGGTCGCAGAGACGATCCTTCCGGCCAAGCGTTCAGCGCCTCCCATGGGTCACATGCTCGGATTGACGAAGACCTTCCTCTTCCTTGTTCCAAAGAAAATGGAGGTTGTAGCACTCTCGCGATTCCGGCAGCACAACGGCGTGGTACCGGAAGTAGAGGGGAGATCTCGCAGGGCTTCGCCTTAAGCCGGAGCGAGTATGGTGGAGTATGAGAGAGTCCCACGGTGTTCTAGGGTTTAGACACACCAAGGAGGGGGGCAAGCCGGCGGCTAGGGTTTAGCTAGGCGGCGGCGGCGAGTGCCCTAGGGCCGGCGGCGGCTATGGAGGCGGCGGCGGCTTGGTACTAGGGTTTGGAGGAGAGGATCTTGTGTGTCTCTAGGAGGGAGCCCTGCCCCTCCTTATATAGGTGGAGGGGCCGGACTTTGGGTGGTCTTGGCGGTGGGAGGAGGACTCCTCCCAACTGCTTCTCCTCCTTTCCTCTTTCCAAAATTAGCCGTTTGACTTTCAAACTAGCCGTTTGACTTTTCAAACTAGGATTTGATTTAATCCTTTATTTTGTTCAGCGATGACACTTAGTACATGATGCAATCATACCAACTTGATATACCACATTCATGTACCCTTCCCCTCCGGAGTGCCGGACATTCCAGAACCTTCTAGAACATTCCCGATGAAAACACCGGAAACATTCCCCAACTCCGAAACGGGACTTTCCTTATATGAATCTTATTCTCCGGACCATTCCGGATCTCCTCGTGATATCCTGAATCCCATTCGAGACTCCGAACAACATTCGGACTCTTTCTCATCATTCCATAACTACTCAAACAACGTCGAATCCTTAAGTGTGTCTCCCTACGGTTCGTGAATTATGCGGACATGATCGAGACACTTCTCCGAACAATAACCAATAGAGGAATCTGGAAATTCATATGGCTCCCACATATTTCTACGATTACTTTGCGATCAAATGAACCACTTACATACGATACCAATTTCCCTTTGTCTCACGGTAATTTACTCATCCGAGGTTATGATCGTCGGTATCTCTGCATACCTAGTTCAACCTCGTTACCGATAAGTACTCTTTTCTCGTTCCCGTGATATGTGATCCCTTGTGAGCCAGTCACATGCTTGCAAGCTAATTGGATGACATTTCACCCAGAGGGCCCAGAGTATATCTATCCGTCATATGGATGGACAAATCCCACTCTTGATCCATGTGTTTCAACCAATACTTTTCGAAGACTCAATGCCACCTTTATAGCCACCCAGTTACGGTGTGGTGTTTGATGTCATCAAAGCATCCATCCGGTAAAGGTGATATGCATGATCTCATGGTCGAAGGAATTAGGTTACTATGTATCAGAAAGCATATAGCAATTGAACTATTTAAAATGACTTGATCTTTATGCTATGCTTATCTATAGGAGTATGTCCACCATATCATTCTCCTAACGATATGATCTTGTTGTTGATAACATCTCAATGTTCATGATAGGGAAACCACAATCATCTATTAACCAACAAGCTAGTATTGTATAGAGGCTTTACTAGGGACTTCAAATTAAGTTTACAAATCACACAAGTATTAATGTTTCCTTGTTAATACTATTATAGCATGAATGTAAACATTTATCATAAACACAAAGATATAATAATAACTATATTTATTATTGCCTCTAGGGCATATCTCCAACAATCTTCTCGATCACCATCTTGTTACGCATATTCCACAAGGTCCAGAAGATGCCCGCAAACAAGAGCCAGAAGAGGCGGCCCTCCTCCGGCCTTGTTCGTCTGGGTTTGCAGGAACTCCCCGAGCTCCTGCGCCTGCCAAGCAGGTCCCAGCGCCTCCTGGACAAAGGACCAAAGTGCTCGCGCCGCCGAGCAGGAGAACAAAATATGGGCACAGGTCTTCGGCGTCCCACATAGGGGACATAAACCAGTGCCCGGGCCGTGACGCTTGGCCACCTCGACCCCCGAGGGGAGCCTGTCCCGAAGCAGCTGCCAAACGAAGATCCTAATACTAAACGGAAGGGGGGCCTTCCACAAGGGGGAGGTCCAGGACAGCTCCGGGCCCTGGAACAGGACCCGGTAGGCCGAGCCCACGGAGAACTTCCCGGACGGCTGCAGCCGCCACGATGCTACATCCGGGGAAGACTCTAAGGCTGCCGGGAGGGAGCCCCGCAGCTGCACCAGGTCCTCAGCTTCGTCCGTACTACAGCTCAATGAGGGAAGAACCGTGGGAGATAGGGAAGATGGTGGCTCTTCAGATCCTTGCTCTCTCTCCTTCGTTAGCGCCGTCTCAGCTAGGCACACACGAGGCTCGAGGATGATTCGACCTTGGCGCTGGCCTTTGTGCCGGTGATGCTCTGTGTGTTGCCAGCCCGACTCCGCAGGAGACTACGACTAGAGCCGGCACCCCCACTTGGAGCGGCGATGCGGTACTGTACCAGGTGAGTAATCCCCTTCCCATCCCTCTATGGGAAGGCGCTCATGTACGGACTACAGGCAGTCAACGCCCCTGCATGACAAGATCAGACCAAGGAGGGTGCACCACATGTTCCTATTTTTTCCCCACTAGGTTGGTTTACTCCTTCGGTTATGTGCTAAACTTAATTGATTGCAATCAGTTTGTAGACATGTGTTAATCCTTCAGGATTTTGATTTAAATATGCTAATCTAATCAGTTTGTATTGATATTTCTGAGCTAGACACCAATAATTAACCCACTGAAATATGAGGAAATAAAAATGAATTAGAGCCTTTTCCATACCCTCTGCTACTTTTATCCATCACTGCAGGCTCTTAGTCTCCAAAAACATAAATGTTAGACAAGAATCATGACTTAATTAGAGAAGTTCTCCTATGAGTAGATTCGTGAGTCTGAAAACCATGATACTGCAAGTCTGCAACTATAAAGACTTTCATGTATCTCAACAGGCCACATGTACTTCCTGTTGAGAGCCATTGTATTATCTTTCATGTTTCTTCCTAAATTTCATCTTAAAATGAAATGTCGGCAAGATGACTGCAACAATTTTTATGCATCATGAAGTTATAGTACGTTCTGTCTAAATAAGTTAGTGTTAGTTTTTAGCTGGATTTTTTTTTCTTTTGTGCAGCATATGTGCATGAGCTATTATATTGATTGGTGGTTCAGAACTTTTTTATTGCCGTATACTGCAATTTGGATTGGCAGCGCCGCATGGCCGAGGGAGGATTGGTACAGTCTCTTCTCCTCACGGCAGAGATGGTGCTAATTCTATAATGTCCGATTACACATTTTTTTATGTACATGGAAGTGACATTTTATACCGTTAAATGTATATACTCCAATAATTTTACTCCTTATACAGAGATACGTTTGATTGTTTTATACATGCACTAAATGAAATACAGTCAAATTTTATTGGACATGGGAATTGTTAAGTCATGCTTGACCATGATTCACTGAGACAATCATGTTCGGTACATATTTCTAGAGCGCTACCTGCAATTGTTATATGTGTGTACTGTAATACATGATACACCATACATAAGACAAAACCTTTGGAACATTTCTTCGTAGGTGGAAGTGTGTTTTTCTCTCTAACTCTTGGAAAAAATCCTTTGTTTGGAGGTTTCTCAATGTTAGCTTGCGAATGATATAGGGGAATGTCCAAACTCACAGGTGCATGATGTGCACATATTTCATCCCCTGTTGATGTTGCTTTCAGTTCATTTGTGGACTTTTGAATGCCTGGCCTTTGTAGGTTTCTCTTTTTTAGCTTGCATAGTAAATAAAAGGAGTTGAGAACATAGAGGTACATGTTTTGTACACCTTTCCTTATTTCCTGTCCAGTTGTTAGTGGATTTATGAATGACTAAGATGCATGATTTAATTGTTGACTGATTTTCTTTAGAACGATCACAAAATACTTCCCAATTTCTATTAGACCAATATTCATTTAAACCATAATAATGCTTTAGGTTCAATGACAACTGGTGGACCTCTATCTATTTTCCTTGGCTTCACTCATTCCATAGCAGTTCTGTTTCATAATAGAACAGGAACCATTTTAGTTTCAAATTGTTTCAGAGAACTAAACAAACGTTCTGTGCGTGCCAACACTTAGTTTCTACTCCTAGATGATTTTAATACAAGATGTAGGTGGGTTAGAAAAAGTAATATGAAGTTGCTTAGGCACATGTTCTGTCCATAGATGCAATATCGGTGCCTATTCTTAGTGGTATTCTGCATTTAGAGTGTCATTTTTTTAGGTAAGTTGGTACCAGGTGTGGCATGTAAAAATCCAATGATTTTGTTAGGCGTCAGTTTTTAAGGTGTTTCATATGAGGATGCTAACTTCATAGCCGCAATTTTCGGTTGTGTTGTCTCCACCCCAACCTTACATCGGTGTCCCTTTCTCTTTCGCCCTTCTTATCTCTAAATTCGATAGATACTTATCTGGCTGGCGAGCCTCTCTCCTATCCTCGAGTGTGCTTCTGGCGTGATTGGCACCCTGTGGTTGCTCGAGCTGTATCCTGCTGCCCGGGCATACTTGCTTGTGTGTTTCCTTTTCGCTACCGCCCAATATGGTCATGGGTTGCTTTATGTGGGCATTCGGTTCGCCTCTACCCGGCGGCGGGTCAATTTTTGTGCAGTGTATTGTGAACAAGCCCATGGCATGGAAAAAGAGAAACAAAACCACAAAGACTCTAGCAAACATCACCCCTCTCACAAATCTTAAACGCCATTAGTAGGAGATGGCGCGGCAGAGCGTGCTGGGCCCATCTAGTACTTCGGTCTAGTCGTAACTTCCCATGATACCCAACTGGCTTTTCTCTTTTCATATTTGCATTCCCACCAAAATTGCCTAATTTGAGCTCATATTTTCACAAAGGCCTTTGGGTAACTTAAAACACGCCATGGAGAACACATGAATTGATTGGGTCACGGATTTGATTAAAAAAATCCTTGCCTCCTGCGGACAATATTTTCGCCGTCCAACTCTTCACCTTATTCCACATAAGATCCCTCAAATATTTAGAAGTCCCATATCTAGAACTCCCCACATCAGTAGGCATACCTAAATATCAATCCTTCTAATTGTCTATCCTAGAATCAACATAATTTCGATGACTCTGCATTGTATTCTACTAATCAAGCCATCACACTCCATTCAGGTCACCCGCTTCTTGCCAACACGTATGAATGTGGTAAAGATGAGTGAAGAGCATGTAATCCATGCTGACTTGTGGTTTCATCCTACTAGGTTAATCTTGCTGGCTACCTCAATGGTAAACAGTTGAGGGGCGGCCCCTATTTAGCTAACCACCATGATGATGTTACATGGTGTACATGCCAAGATCAGCGCAGTGGCACATCTTGATGCATCCAAATCCTAGAATTCCTATAGCTTCCAAAATTATTTCTAAAGCAATTCTAACTAAGAACAAAATGCGTGTAGAATACGATATAGTAGGAACAACTAAGCTCTAGTCCTCATCGGGCTCATGTGAGTGGGCGCCCCTTTTGTAAATATGACCATATTGCATCTATTCTCACATACAAATAGGAGTACCAACATTAACTTTTGATATCATGTGATGCAACAACCATGCGGCTTCCGTGCATTTTAAATCCCCCATGAGGAGCACATGTGGCTTTCATACTAGATATACTACTACTCCGAGCATCCCTCCTTCATAGAAGCTTAGTGGCATCTATTGATTGTATCAATTCAAATTTCAAAAATCAGCTCCTTTCTTTAGATGACCATATGTTCATCAAAGCCTTTGCATCCGGAACATGTACCTTCTTGCACAAGGATCATATGATCGTCCTATATTGATAATAGTAACTTACTGAAAATTACGTCCATAAGTTTTGAAAATATTAAGTATGTAAAAGATATACAGGTACTTGCACCTGTGAAATTTTGTAGTAAAATATAATAATCTCCCAACCGGAAAATATAAAAAATATGTACAATACAATAAGGTACAATAATGTAATGTACATTTCTAAGGCTACAGTAAATACTGACCGTGAATGAGGGTGTTATAATTTTACCGAAATCCATGTGTTTGCTTGTTATATATGTGCACTATATATATTTTTCATAGCAAAATGTAAAACCACACTTGGTCTTTCTTTGCGTTTTTTATACGAGTAATGAAGCCAGCTTCTGAACGTCCAGTCCCTCAAAAAAAAAAAAGCTTCTAAACGTCCAACGTTCAGGGCGGGGGTGCAGAACGGCTGGGTCTTTTTAAGATTCAGTCAACTCTCCGGCGCGTGGCACGAAAGCAGGTACAAAAGCACAAAACTGCTCTTATCCGCGTTAAAAAAAAGATAGAAAACTGCTCGCATTTAGCCTAGCAAGAAGGAAATTGACTCCAGAGCCGGTAGAAAGTGAAAGCTCTCCGCAAAAATATGGGGAGAAAGTGAAGTCTCACCAGATTCAGAGAGCCGAATGTTAAGTTGGCCTTGCTGGGACGCTGGAACCCACAACGGCCATGAGGAGCGAGGATAGTTTCATTTCCAGCGGTGCTATTGCGACCGCCACACCACATCGTGTCTACCTAAAACCTCTACGCATATACTTTCTCCATCAAAAAATAAGGGATTTGGTTTTGTCTAGATTCATATATATCTATACACTAAAACATGTCTAGATACATATGAATTTAGAAAATTTAAGTCACTTATTTCTGAATGGAGGGAGTAATAATCTAGCCCTTCTACTCGCAAGTGGGGTTACCATCCCTTCCGTCAATGGGCTTCCCCAAGCAAGAAAATTGAGTCTAACAAACTGCCAAATATAAGTTATGAAGTTTTTTGAGTCGTAAAAGAAAACAAACCCATCAGCTATGGGTAACCATGGTAATTCTTGTATTCTTTGAGGCATGAGTTTTGAGAAAATGCACGAGTCGTGTGGTGGGGGTCGGTACCTCTGGCTATGGAAGCTAATAGTGACGGTTTCTTTTTCAATATGGTTTCTCATCTGGTAGATATTCAACTGACAGAAAGTCGAATTTCAATTGTCTCGGTCATTTTCCTTATTTAATTTGTCCATGTCAACTCCAAATCAGAAACTCTTACATGGTTAAATTGATGCATATGACTAGGCATTTGTATTCACTTTGGTCCACTTATTAATGTCTTTTACTAACTATCGTTGTAATGTGGGAAGCTAGCTAGGCCGCCTAGACATATTAGAACGTTTATTTCGACATTGGAGTTACGTTACTCCCAACCTAGTTTTTTTCTCTTTGGTTCATGTGCATAAATGTGTAGTATAGCGTACTAACTTGTTGTTTTTCTTTTTATTGCTTGTAGTGGTTATGCTCTATTTCATTTTTTGTATAAAAGCTTTCAGCTTTATAGTTAGTATGGAAGATTGTAGGAATATTCTACCCCCTTAATTGTTTACACCATAATCTACATACTCTTGACCACTCTCTATTCTATTCTACTAATCTATCCAACATGAGTGTCTGCTTGTGGCCAATCCATATTAGTGGGATAAAAAGAATGGGTAGTATGAAAGCCATGCTTAGTTGAAGTTTCATAGTACTAAGTTGAACAAGTCTGCTAGAAAGATGGAATATGCTCGTTGGGTCCATCTCTAGCTAACCATCATGTTAATGCTACTTCGTGTACAAACCCAGATCACTAGAAAGATGGAATAAGATGATGATTCCAATTTAGTGAATCTCTAGATTTCAACAATATTGTAATGAAATTCTAACTAAGTACAAAATTTGTGTCCATCATATACGCTAGCAACAACAGAGTTCTACTCCTTGCTCGGCTCGGGCGCGCGGGATGGTGGGCTTGTGAATAATTATTATATTTCATATCTATTCTCACGGTTAAATAGGCAGTTTCTAATGCAACATTGATGACTAGGTTTCTGCACCAACAATAGGGTTATTGCAGTATCTGTAGCATTAAATATTTATTAAAAGTTTTTCCCCTAAAAGCTTTGCAAAATGAAAATAATACAACCCCGCAACTCCGTTGTCAGGGGTAGCCACATTCACACCCAAATCGTGTTTTGAAAATAGTCTATACTATAAGTTAGTACGATAGTAATAACTGAGAGAGGTCTAAAGTATCTAAAGGCAAAGAACTAATAAAAGACAAAGTAACTAAAATTGGGAGTTAACAAGAGCAATATAAAGGCGTAAAGGGGAATTTGGAATTACCACTAGCATTAGAATAGAATATGATTAGGATATATTTATGGCCTTCTTTATTTATGTATGTATGAGAGGAGATCCAAATAAGATGATCACATACACCATCTTCTATTTCACTCTTCACAACCACAAAACTAATCAGTAGCTATACACCCTGGTCCACTAGAAATTTAGGGCCAACCCTATGGTCATGGTCATAAGCTTTGCGAGTCCCCTTTTATCCCGGTTGAACACATGAATGATAAGTTGATGTTACATGTCACTTCATTTCTTCAAAGTACCATCCACATGCCAACGGTAATTCCCTCTCAAGTCCCAAAGGGCAAATATTACGTAGTTGACATTCACATAATATCAAGAGAGAGAATTTAACACATACATAAATAAGATAGAGACACAAAAGAATCTTTATTTTGGTTCATGGTGGTGCTAGGGTACATCCATATCCCCACTAAACTACTCAGGCATAGGGGCATAGGACATCATATGAATAAGCATGGATGAATGAATCAAGTGATACATGTAGGGATCCACAATAGTTTGGGATTACAATGTGATGGATGGAGGAATCGATGACGAGCGCGTAGATGATGATGATGGGGATGGGGATTGATGTCGTTGCCTCCTTATCCCAAGCCTTATTCTCCTCTTCCTAGGATGGTGTGTAGGTGTTGATGGAGTGATGATAGCGGTAGGGCTCCGCCATGGACGGTTGTCTCGCGATTCTCTTGGAGGCTAGGGTTCTCCCTCTTTAAATAGGAATTCTGTAGGTCGCGGGGTGGTTCTGGGATGATCCATGGCAAATATGCACATTCGCACCTTCACAAAGACAGTTCTTTTTGATGGTCCATAGCCAAGGCAGGTTGGTATAGTGGCACGGTATGGCCATCCCCGCCGTACCGATTCCCATTAAAACATCTGATCATGTAGTATTTTGGTCTATGTTTCTTCATTCTAACTCCGATTGAGGTGTTTTTGGGATCATTGGATTCATATGGATGAGAGCTATGATACCATGGCCTTGGATATTTATTTTGTGTTGTTAGAAAAATATCACTTTTCTCACTCTTCATATGGCCAATGAGATGCCCATAGCTCGTGCATATTGCATCCACTCAGCCCCTTTCATCTTGCTTTGTCCATAAATCCTCAATGCACCTACACACATCAAAGACAAGGAAACGTAATTAAATCCTAACAAAAAAACTAATAGTTGTGCAACATTTATATGAAAATGAGTAGAAACAAGTAATCATGTATAAAAGGCATTATAATAACTATATGGAGCATGACATGAGTGGTTTTATAAACATATAGTATGCTTAAAAAGTGAATAAAATTCCACTCATCAAGCACATTTCCTCAATTTTAAGTTGACCAGAACAAAAATCATAACCAAAAAATTCAATGCAATTTCCTAGGCCACTTAGCTATTTTGACATGTAAACGGTGTATATCTTTATTATGCACTAACGGTGGTGTTATAGTAAGTTGTGAGAATTTTTATATTGTAGTAAGTACATTAAGATTTGTATCGATAGGTGCAATTACATTGCAATGCAACATAATAACACAATTGGCATGGTATTTTGCTAAAACAATAAACGCACGAGGTCAAAACATGGTACGAAATAGAGTCTCCAAACCTCATAAGGTAGTATTTTTGCGCATCCATGTATATAGGTGAATTCTGCAACAAATTATTCCGTGAAAACCATAGCAAGTTCTTGCAAACTTATATTGCACCCCGTATTGTGATGTCAGTCTACTCCTTGGCCTCCTCGCCTCTATTCCATGGTAGTCGTTACATGCTAGGACTAAGAGGTATAGGGAAAGAAGTTTGAACCATTGGGTGATGCCTACTAGAGAATAGCATTTACTTGGAAATCCCGGTTTACAAGATCAAATCCACGGGTATATTGACACAATTGAGGCTAAAATTGATTTGGCAAGGAGAGGCCGAGTCCAAATACAATTTCTTGGCTTGGCTCCTAGTTTTGAAACCATCACTAGTGGAAAAATTATTAGCGGCAATGAAATTATCCTCATGATCATGCATGTAGATCGCTCAATATGGAATTTGATACACATTGCCACCTTTGTTGGAAGATATTTTTGTCCAAAGGTGTGTGGTATCGTGGCATCATGGACCTCTATTGTTGGAATGGTATTGTGATGCAAGCACACCACGTCTTTCTTGTGAAAGATGAGAGCTATTTTTGTAGGAATTTTTTATTCATAACCCTTTACATAGAGAGGAGAAAAAAGACAGGAAGAAGAGCTCTTAAAAATCAAAATCATCTAATTTTTAGGGTGGAATCGTAGTTGTGATGGAGGTGGGTCTTCATAAAGAAATATATTATCTATGGTTTCTTGGAAATTGTGATTTTGTAATGTTGTCCCTAGTGCTTGTTTCCATCCATTGTAAACTAATAACTGGATAACCTGCACATTTAAATGGCTAGTTTTCCTTCCTACGGTCATATTACATATTGTTTTCTTTACTTGTTTCAAAAATTTGGTCATAGTTTATTATATTTAATTCATCGCTATTGTGGATGAATATTCGATCTAAGTTATTGTAGCAAGGATGTATGTCATGATTGCTATTTTGTAAAAGAAAATATAAGTGTATTATAATTATGTTGATGGCCTTTTTGGACCTTAAAAAGTTAGGTCGTACTTCCTGCTGCTACTTTTTTGTAAATATCATTTACTAATTACAAAATTTGCCTTGTTCAAGTTCTTGAAATTAATATATTGCATGTACCCTATGACACATATAACCACACAAGGGGATCATAATTTCTTACTAGAAAACAAAAAAACAAATGAAAATTCAAAGAAGGCACGATATGTTTCCTCTGGTGAAGTGTTTTCATGTGCATGTGTTCTAATCACAAGAGTACACAAGCGAAAAAGCAAATTTTCATGTCCATGATCAGTGTTCTGACGTGTTTGTATATGTTCAAGCAGACCTGCTTGTACATGCCGAGATGTAATGTCACTATACGTGAGATGCCATGACACCATCTATCTGACTCATAGGAAAATCTAACATCCTGACGCTTCCAAGTCCTAGGCAGCCTATTATTTTCAATGGCATTGCAAACAATAATTCTAACTATGTGCAAAACATGTGAGAATTACTAACAGGTATGCCGATATAAACCTAGTACGATGGAGTTCCACTCATTGTGGGTTTTCCGAGAATAATGATTATGTTCCATCTTCTCACGTTTAAATGGTAGCATTATAGCCTATAGCATTAGTGATAGATTCCACGTGGTCCAACAACCATGCAACTTATATGCAATTCAATATTTCCATAACGAACACTTTGGCAATAAGATCGTGTTCCTCACTCAAAATATTTTGATCATATCCATTCAAAATAAAAATATTTTGATCATATCATATTAGATTGGGTAATGTAATTTCTTTAGATGATTGTACAAAAAGCATTTGTGCTTGCAGTCTCAAACCGTATTGTCACTAAGAGAAGTAAATGTGTCAAACAAAACTTAATATATGCAATATATAATCATGAATAGGACAAAAACATTGATCATCAAATGGTAACTAGAAATTATCATGTTTTCCCCACTAG
Source organism: Avena longiglumis (assembly GCA_030063025.1). Lineage (NCBI taxonomy): Eukaryota > Viridiplantae > Streptophyta > Magnoliopsida > Poales > Poaceae > Avena > Avena longiglumis. The sequence goes on from CP125978.1 coordinate 511,673,277, forward strand.
TTCATCTTAGCCAAGAATGAAAGGTTAGTTACAAGGTTAAATTTTATAAATGAAATAAAATGTTTGTAATTTCATTGTTTTATATTATAATTCCAAATTTTTAATTGAGTTCCATTGAGATTTTGTTTTAGTTATCCTTACCAGCTTAATCTCAGTTGCTTTTCAGAAAAAATGAAGTTTTTTCTAGCAGTTTTGGATGGTATTCTTTAGGGAAGTTTTGAATGGTATTGAAAAAAGGTTTCTCCCCCCCCCCCCTCAAAAAAAATTATAGAGTACAAAATTTTCATTGGAATTTTACAGAGATTTATTTTTTTAGTTCCGAATAAATTCGTTAGGTTTGACACACATGTTATGGGCAACGATGTGGAGAAGAGAGCAGCATGAAGAGTGCCGAGTAGAGTAACCAATGGTAATCCTATGCATAGAGAGGAGAAAGAAATACATGAAGGAGAGAGATTTTATTGGGTTGAATCACAAAGTTGTAAATGTAAAATGTTCTTAGTAGCCATTTGGATCCATAGTAGATGGTGAGGGTTCCTTGTAAGCACTCGGGACTTCCTTACTAGTCAAGTCATGCAATCAACAACATTCAGTGTCCTTTAGTTTGGCAAGTTGCTTGCTTTTGTTCGTAAAGTCTTGGATAGTTAAATTGGCGCCAATAATTTATCTCTTGTGTTCATTTTGGTACAACTCTACTGTATTTTTTTTTGAAGTGCCTCTTATGTTTTTTTTGTTCAAAAGCCTTTAATTTATGATTAAATGACAAATTTTTGGGAAGACCCCCCCCCCCTCCTCTAGTTGCTTGGAGTGCCATGTATACATTTTTCGACAACTCTTCATTGTATTAGGGTAATCGAACACCAAGATACGACACGATGTCACCGCTTCTCATGAACGTGTCTTAATGGTGTAAAAATAAGTTAGGAGCATGCAAGCTATGCTAAGATGAAACAACATAGTGCTATGCCTATCAGTTAGGACAAATCGATGCCAAATGACTTAAGGAGAGCCCATCTATAGCTAACCGTCACGTTCATGTTACATCATCTATAATCTTGGGCAAACGTAGTCACGTATCTTGATGTTTCCAAGTCCTAGGATGCCTCTAGGTTTCGACGGCATTCCAAAGCAATTCTAATAGTATGAGATGTATGTGCATTATGTACACTAGCAAAAGCTCTCTTGCTCGACTTGTGTGCGCGGGATGGATCTCTGCAAGTATGATCATATTTCATCTCTACTCTAACATTTAAATAGGAGTATCATAACATTAACTTTTGATACCAAATGATGCAACAACCATGATGCTTACATTAATTTTAACACCCCCCCCCTCCACACACACACACACACACACAAAGAGCAAATGGCTATCATATACTCCCTCCGTCCCAGGGCTTTAGGCGTAAAAAAAAAATCGATTTTTCCCGGGGCTTAAGGCGCAGGGTCCGTGTTAGCGATTGTCTTCCGTTTTTGCCCCTGTTTTCCATCCTCCCTTCATCCTAGACTCCTTGGCGGAGGAAACACGCAGACCACGCACGCATGAACTGGGCTAGCTTCCAACCCACCTGCTTCAAGGCGTCAGTCTTGTCCGGCTGCGGGGGGCCAACGCCGGTGAGGCGGGACGATGGAGGACCGCCGGGACGGAGCGCGAGGGCTTGGAGAAAGGCGGGCAACTGTGTCCCCTGCTTGATGCCGAAGTCGACGACGTGGATTGGGCGGCAGCCGGCGAACGCCTTGAGGTTGGCAGGTGAAGTGGGCGAACTTGAGGAGGTCAGCGAAGGCGACGTCAACGAGTGGGCGCCCTCGCCACCCATCCCCATAGCCATCTCGAGCTGTTCCAGCTTCTACGCGACGTGAAGCCGCCGTCCGGGGCGACGCCGGCGCCCTCGCCACCCATCCCCATAGCCATCTCGAGCTGCTCCAGCTTCTGCACGACGTGAAGCCGCCGTCCGGGGTGGCGCCGGCTGGTGGAGGAGATAGCAAGCGACGGCTGGTGGGAAACACGAGGAGACAACGTGCGGGAGAGAAAATTAGAGGATTCGTGAGTTAATGCAGGGGTAAGAAAGGAAAGTTTCAGATTTTTTCTCACCTCAGGTTGCTGCCTAAATAACCGTGCTCAGTACTTTGCGCCGTAAGCGCTGGGACGGAGGGAGTAGTAAGATATGTGCTACTCCGAGCATTCCCTCCTTCGTAGTAGATCCCCAAAAATTTGTTTGATTGTATCAATTCAATTCACAAACCAGTTTCTTTCTTGAGAAAATTCTTTATTTGTCACAGGCTTAAAACTTGCTTTCCTATTTGACACTAGAAAAAAAGTTCTTCCCATTTTGACATCTAAACTTGGTTTCCTTCCTCAATTGACACTTTCGTCTGTTTTGTTAGTTTTTCCGTTAGTCAATTTGCTCAATGGATAAAAATACCCTTACGCAACAGGTCGGCGACCAAATAGCCAGCGAGCCAGCCACCGGACCAAACGATACAACCAGAGTCAGTAGCGGACCCACATGGCATACCCTGCGACCCGGCCGTTCCAGCATGTGTTAGTTGGAAAACAACAGAAAAAGGCTGATCGATTGTTGCAAAAAAGAAATGCTACACATACGGAATCTGGGCTATGGAAACGTTTTATGGGCTAAGGTGGAGGAAGCGGGTCGGCGCAAAAAATTCAGAAATGCTACACTTACTGAATCTGGGCTACGGAAATATTTTACGGGATGATGTGGAGAGAGCGGGTTGGTGCAAAAAAAATCCATCCATGATTTCAGGAACCGTTACCCAATCTGTTGAGCCTACGTCCGTCCGTAATTTATATTCTGTAAAAACGAGTCCGTATCCATAAAAACGAGTCCGTAGGTATAGCATTGTTGCAAAAAAATTCTCACCCATGATTTCAGAAACCGTAATCCAATCTGCTAATCACACATCAGTCCGTATATTCTGACCGGTTACATCTTGTTTGATCAGGTACGATCTCTTTTCCTCTATCGATTGACCAATCTGAGCCGTCTTGCGAGTGGAGCTGTGGACTACGCCAACTCACCGTTGCTTTTTGACCACGTCGTGTCGCCATCGTTCGGCCTCGCACAGCCAGGTTAGGTCCCCTTCTTTTCATCTTCTTGGCCAACTTCTCCCAAAAACTACCCTCAATCAGCTTCTCCCAGAATCTCATCTTTAAAATTCGTTCAAACTTCTTAACTAGTAGTTTCAATGTTAATTTAAAAGTATAAACGATTTGGCAGATGAGATTCTGGGAGAAGCTGATCGAGGGTAGCTTCTGGAAGAAGCTGGCCAATAAGCTGAAAAGAAGGGGGCCTAGGACTCAGGAGAAGCCCGAGCACCCGTATATATTGCATGCACTATACTGTTATACTTCTATATATGAACTATGTGTATGGATATGGCACCAAAATATAGAGAGGCTCTGTCCAAATTTTTAAATTTTTATTGTAAATGTGTCTTTCTGAAACATTCTTTTTGTCACAAGATTTATCAAGGGCAAAAGAGTCTTTTCATATTCCTATTTGGCACCGTTAGTGTTCAAAATGAACTAGAGTGTCAATTAAGGAAAGAAAGCAAGTTTAGATGTCAAAATGGGAAGAAAATTTTTAGCTAGTGTCAAATAGAGAAGCATGTTTTAAGCCAGTGTCAAATAAAAAAATTTCTCTTCTTTCTTTAGATGGCCATATATATATTAACAAAGCCTTGGTATTTTTGGACATGAACTTTCTGACGACAAGGATGATTCTGGTATAATGAAATAGTAACTTTGTGAAAAGTTACGTCCATAGGTTCTGAAATATTATTTGAATCGTGTAAAAGGTATATAGGAAATGTTACCATTTACCAAAATGCAGGGTGTGGAGTATTGTCTTATCTGTGCACTGTATGTTTCTCCAATTCGCAAACACCGTAGTATTTCAGTGTTTCTTTTTGTTTTTTTAGGGTTCAGTATTTCTCTTTTGAGGTATTAGCATTGGGGGTACAAATACTTGCAACTAAGGAGCAAACTCATACAACATGTTGCAAAATGGGGCCAGGCAGTACACAATCTATACGATCCTTGCTAGTTTAGTACATCACAGTCCGAAAAGAGCCAACTAGGAACCACGTAGGATTTGGAATTTTGCAGAAACAACCTTTGCTAGTTGGACAATCTCACATTGCAGCAGTTGGAGACAGGGGGGTGACATTTAATGACTTGAACCCTTTGTTCCGACCAATTAATGAATTAGTACATGTACTGTAGCTAGGACCCACCCCCCACCTGGTCTGTGTGATCGGCTATTTTGTCGCCACTGCCTCCCCGCCCTGCACTTTACCTCGTACTCTTTTTAGAGATGTTAGAGATGTTGTTCCAGATGTTAGAGATGTCGATGGATAGTGCCATGTTTTTAGATTCAGAGAAAAATGTGGTCTTTATTTATTTTTTTCCTCTTATTTGTTTTTCGTTTTTTCAATTCTAATTTCTGTCGCTGGGCCTGGTTATGAGGTACGTTTATTTATTTTTTCCTCTTATTTGTTTTTCGTTTTTTCAATTTTAATTTCTGTTTCAATTCAAATCAAATGATTTCAAAACTCATATGTGTTTCTCAAAAAACATTACATATTTTTCAAATAACAAATTCAAACATAATGGCAAAAGTGCAAACTAAATGGTATTTTCACACACATTTTAACAGCACAGATTCAGACCGTCATAGATAACTAAAACGTTAGATTGTTCACAACATCCAAAGCAAAAGAGCACCTTCATCACATCAAAGTGCACCAGAAGATCATAGCTACCATGTCCAGAACTAGCAAACATAGACTAGATGTTCTTACATATCATACATAACATTTCAGATAACTAACTACACCAAGTCTGCCTGGACAAGCACCTCCCACAGAGCCTTATGCTGAGCCTTCTCACGACCATCCGAACTGCCAATGGCGAGCTTGAACGTCTTGCAGCAGTTCACAAGCATCCCACCCTAGGCTTCCTAGGATGGTATGGGCACTGTACATTGTTCACCACATATGGGCGCGGTTGTTTGCTAGCAGCTGGATCACTTCCTTCTTAATGAAGGAAGTTTCATTCCTCTTGTCCACAGACTCATCAACGCCTCATGAGTCAAACTACAATGCACACAAAAACATTCAATCTTACAAAATGCAAAAAAATATTACAAAATGAATGTGCAATGTAATATAATATGTAAAAGTTGAATGTATCACCGAAAGTGGGCTTCCATCCTCCTGAAACCATATGGATCAATGTCTGTATACATCCATATTAAAACAAACAGATGCAAAGTTAATTGTTTCAGACTTTATAATAAACTATATATATGAAAAACAAATGGATAACACAAATATATATGGACATAATTGGTCAACAATATGCATTTCCTATCAAAGGATAATCTTGACAAGCCCATAGATAAAATCACAGCTTTAAGCAATAAACCAATAACATATTCCACTTCAAAACCCACAAAATTTAGTGAAGATGGATTAACATGCATCATATGAAACAAACCACTAGGAAAGAGTAAACTAGGACATGTGGTAACTTGTTTATCACAACATATAAGCACCATGCAACATGATACAACTAGGACATGAGTAAACCACTGCTGCTACAAACTTGATACAACTAGGACATGTGGTACAAACACACAAGCACCATACAACTTATCTAGGCATCAACCTAGAGAAAACATCATGAACAACATATAAGCAACACTGGCCATCATACAAGAGACTTTGAAAGCAAGGTTTCACATCTACACACAAACAAGGAATCTAGAAACACCCAATAATTGATTTACAGCAAGATGGTGAGCTAGAGAAACTTGGAAACATGCCAAATATCTAGGGGATGTACAATAACCTTAAAAGGTAGGCTATTCAACATCCAAAAAAACAAGCTACAATTCAACAACATGGTTGATTAGCTATATCAAGTTTGTAGCAGCAGTTCATCTAACTTTACATAGACAGATCACAAGTATCTACACTAGATAGCTAGCAACATATGGAAATAGGATAATCAAAAAGTTTTTGTTTAACGGTAAATTGGAAAATTATGATTCTTGAGGGTTCAATAAAGGATTTGCTCCTCTGTGAATGGAGAGATAGCCGAAATGGCCTTCAAACGCTATTTTTAAGAATAACTGAACTCCTAAATGATAAATATATCACATTACATCGTTTAACAATATCGGCTTTCATCCAATCCAACCAAATTCCTTACAACAGAAATTCCATCATCTAAAATATCACCGATTCGGATCACGCTAATAGATAAATACAAGATGAAGGGGAAAAACTATGGTTTCAATCAATCTAGAAAAATGATGCATAGCGGTAGATTCGCCTGCCTAAGTACAAACCCTAACTACAAATCAAAACCCTAACCACAAACCAAAGTACAAATCAAAACCATAAATATGAACCGTACAATCTAAAGAGAGCGTCAAATTTAACTCACGAGGCTCGGCAACATGCATTGCAGTTCATGCGGTGCAGGCTCCATGACGCCAGCACCACCACGGAAGTGACCTCCACGTCTGCACCGCCACCGCTTCCCCACATCCGCCACAACGAGATCGCCGCCAGATATCGCCGCCCACCACAGATCCACGACCGCCTGGTCCTCCTCCGACACCACCGATTCAGATCGGCACCGAGAGCGGATTCGGCACCGCCTCCTCCGGCACCACCTCCACTGTCTCCGCCTCCTTCTTCCTCTTGCAAGAAGAAGAGCCCACATCCTCCTCCCTCGCCCTTGGCTCCAGATCGGCTGGCGCCATCACCTCCACCCCTCCTTCTCCTCCGGAACACCACGGCCACCTCCACTCGTGCACCACGGCCTCGCCTTCTCCTCCTCTTCGCAGATCCGCGGCGGACACGCGGCGCGGCCTTCCATCGTCGTGGTTGGAGAGGTCGATGCGGCAGCGACCGGTGGCTAGTCTTTGGTGTGGGCGGTGGGAGTGGGTAGTGAGATCTTTGCCAAATCCGGATGGGGAATGAAGCGTCGAAGGGGGGACGGTTCGGTATTCTTATATCTGAAGGGGAGGATGACCGGAGCCGGTTTTACGCAAATGTTACGTGCGGGGTGGATATGATACGTACACGCAGACACGTGTGACGCGTATGCGAAGAAGCTGTACCAAATCAAATCCGCATGTATAGATTGTGTACTGCCTGGCCCCATTTTGCAACATGTTGTATGAGTTTGCTCCTTAGTTGCAAGTATTTGTACCCCCAATGCTAATACCTCTTCTCTTTTGCTGAGCTATGAGGCCACCTTCTGAACCTCGAGTGTTGGGCTACAAAACGGGGATACACTCCACTCCAGTCCAGACCCGCCGACGTGGATGGCGCTGGTGAGGCCGCAGCTTTGCACTCGTGAAGTCGAGGTGGCAGCACCGTGGTTTCCTTCACGTAAAGCCTGTGGCCAAATTTCTCCGTGCGTCACAGGTGTGGTGTGGGGTCGCAGCTGACGACTTGGTCAAAAAGTAGCATGCACCGGTCCGGAAGCTTCTGGAGGCTGGGCTGGCCGAAATATCTGAGCCGCCTAGACCGGATCGAACGGCCGTCGTCGCGCGTCGGCGTGCTTGGAGCGTTTCTGGCCACTAGTAACTGCATGTTCTGGGTTGCTACTTGAAATTCGGAATAAGTTTATATTATTTTGTATAATCTTGGTCAAACTTTGTATAGTTTTACTAGCACGAAAATTATGCGCAACCTAATATGGGATGGAGGAAGTAATTGCATGGCGAAATATTTCAAGCATGGATGTAGGATTGGAAGGAACAGGGAACACGTGGACATCATTCATGCGGTGATCATTCACTGATTCTCAGTGTGACAATGAGGAGGAGTCGTTCAAGGTGTACATCATGGTGCGCCAATATTATGCAGACTTCATATCCTTCCTCGATGTACTCTTGGGCCGACCAGGTGTTTTGTCTGACCATTGATGATGCAAAATGCTAGAAGCAAGACTGCCGAAATGGAAGCACGGTGTGCGTGAGTCATGAATGCTCTATCGCAAGGTGGTTGTCGAAAGGGAAGCATGGTGCATGCACCATGAATGCAGCTGCAAGCTATGGTTCAATCAGTGTACTATTTTTGAACTACGAGAGCATATTTGTTTTTTTTAGTTACATTACTAATTGACACACCTACGAGATATCTAAATCACCCAGTTAAACCGAAGAAATTAAGCTTCTCAAGACGGTGGCTGCGATGCATACAACAGAAGACATGTATGGGAACTCTGTGTATAGTACTACTAGTACTTTGTAGAAACGGATTCATCGGTCGAGTCAATTATGAAACGGATTCTTCGGGCCAGTTATGGAGTCAACTCTGTGTTATGATCGGAGTTCGGAGAGATGTGGCAGATCAAGCTTGTAGTAGTACCATGTAAACTCGAGTTGTGAACCCGGACACGGTTATCTGAACCTTTATATTCGCTGCGTCTGCGTGGTACGTAGCTCCAACGCACGCACGTTGAATCAGAGCGGATACCGTATACGCAGTCGATCTTCTCTCTTTCTCGTCGAAAAAACCTCAGGACCATCGATTCAAGTTGAACGATCGACGATGTCTGCTGCGGCGGCGGCCACCGACGTGATGCTGCCGGCCCTCAGGGGCGCCTTGCGGCGAGCGGCGGGCTCCTTCTCTTCCGTCCGCGCGCGGCCGGTCACGGGATCCCACCTCCTCCGGATCGACGGCTGCGAGCTCGTCCACAGGATGGTCCACGGCAGCAACCCCATCACGTCCGGCAAGTTCCGCGTCGGCGGCCTCGACTGCTCCCTCGCCTACTACCCCAACGGTCTAGGCGGCGGCATCCTCAGCAAGGAGAGCCGCTTTGTCGGCGTCTGCCTCCAGGTCACGGAGAAGGACCGCGGCATCCCGACGCCCGCCGCGTGCCAGGTGAGCATCGTCGACCGGGCGGGGGCGCCGGCGTTCAGCCGGATCATCGAGCCCAGCGATCTGGTCCGGGGGGACATCTACCACGAGACGCGGTTCGGGCGCATGGGGGACTTCGTCGACAAGGAGGAGCTCATGAAGTGGGTGGAGCAGCACGTGGACGACGACCGCCTCCACGTCCGGTGCGACGTCGTTGCGCTGCCGATGAACACGGAGTCCCGTGTCGGGAGCTGCCTCAAGGACTTCTGGAGCGGACGCCTTCGTTAGAAACCGCCCAACAGATTATGTTATTGGGCACAATAATACAAGTTTTATGAGTCAACTAATTTGAATCGGAGGAAGTATCAGAAACATGAAGGAACATATACTTGTATTCATTCCCTGCCTATATTTGGTCTATTCCTAGCTTCATTTGTATTTTTTATGAAGTTTTGAACCGAATCATTTAGATAAGTATTGTGACATGTAGTCGATTTTTTTCTAATCCTTAACTATTCCTTTTTGATCGAATAAGTTGAAAAGGAGTTGGACTGTTTATATAAAAAAATAGGAGAAAACCATAAAAAAACATGAGTTGGACTGTTTTATATTAAAAAATAGGAGAAAACCATACCAAAAAACACGAGAAAACAGGAGTTGGCCTCGAGGCTACGACCTCCTTGAAACAGGCTTTCGTCCCACTTTATAAATAAAGCATAACCATTCAAGTGGGATACAAGTTCCGCACCAAAAGAAAACCACAAAAATGTCTGATAGGGCAACCACACAACAAAAACCAAAGAGAGAGAAAAAGAAAAAAACAAGAGTATAGCAAGATAGAAACCGCCAAAAGGAGTTCAGCGGACCAGCGGCAAAGAGTACTGGCGTGCCGCCATCGGTAAGGCCTGCAAGATGTCGTCCAAATACTCTCTCACCCGCTACCTAAAAAGCGGGTGCCATTGCTATAGAAAAGTAAGAAATTTGAATACATGGTTAGAAACATGCCGCAAGAAACTCTCTCAATAACCATAATGTCTAGGTTACCGCCAAAAATACTAACAGATGAGACAACGCTTCATACAAGTACGATTTGCCTCGGTCTCGAGAAACTGTGGGATACAAGGGTACGAAAAGTTACAAACTCGTGTGAGGTTGCGACCTCACACGAGTCGACAACCAACACGTCCTAGCAACCAAAGCCGACATCCATACACCTCAGCGCAACACGGTGGAGGCAAATACCCACAACCATCACTCTCATATACATGGCGGCCCCACAAAAAGTGATTGTGCTCCCACAACAAACTTATTTTCAAGTCATAGATGCATGCTCGGTTTCAAAATTGAAAAGTGAACTATTGATATTTTTCATTTTATGGTTACCCTGGCTGCAGGTTCTCATTCACTTTATAGACGAATGCATGTATAAACTTGTTACGTTCTATCCGATCCCTATAATATTGTGTTTTATTGCAATGATCCTTGTGGAGGTTTATATAGAGTTACACGTACGGAGGTAGATGGAGACTTCAGTACAAGATGTAGAGTCCTAGTCTATCTCTAGCCTATACATATATACATACTCTAACATCCCCTCAGTCGGGGCGGAAGTGACGCGGACGCTTGCGACTGGATTTGAAATCTTACGCTTTCGTCGTCTTCACCTCTACATGGCATATTCTAAGAGTAGATATAGTACTGGTTTTATTTTCTACTTGCATTGACATCTACGACATTTTTTTTTCAAATTGAGGAGCCCAAGCTCCCGTTTTTATTAAAATGAAACGATAAAACATCGGTTTGTTCCAAAAGTTATAAACCATGTTAGGGTCACGGACCTCATCCCCCTCCCACCCTCCTCCCTGGAGCATACTGCTATCTAATACACCATGGCTTACGTAAAGCAAAAAAAATCACTCCAAATTACAAACCAAGAAGCCCGAAACACTAACAACAACTAAAAAACCGAGGTAAACTTTTATTACAGAAAAGCATCAGAATTATAAAACTTCACAGCCAAGCTTCAACTTTTCCCTAGGCATCTTTTTTTTTCATTTTCAGGTAATTCTTCTCCTCGTTGGAGCCCAACCCTGGTGACCACTCAAGCAATCATTTGCCACCTTAGACAGCCAGCGCCGCGGTGATCTATGGTTGGCGCCCATTTACAAGACCATTGGGTAATCCAAAACAAAATCTTGCACACAATACTGCAAGAATCAGTAGGATTTTTTTATCAAACATAACACCATTTCTGGTTTCCACAATGTCCAAGCTATTCAACAGACAATATTCCATGAACAATATCAACTGACAATTACAAGAAGCAACACCTACAGCCACCACACTCCTAATCTTAACTAGGAATCTCCATATCCACCTCCCAATATCAGAGAATTTATGTGGAATGCTAGACAAACCAAAATCACATCTAATCACACCCCACAAATACTTGGTCAACACACAGTCAAAAAAGTGGTCAATCATCTCATCACAGTTATAGAACCCGCGCTTTGTCTCTTTACCCTTCCACCCGCTATGCAATAGGTTATCTTTAGTCAAAATGCTATTGTGATAAGATAAGCACAAAAAAACTTTATATCTTGAATGGTACCCTTGCAAACCACAACTTCTTATGATGCTATTTAACTTGAGACATTTTCAAGGCTAAATATAAGGATTGTATAGAAAAATTGTCCAAATTTAGTAAGTAACCATCTGACATAGTCAACATCCTTATTTAAAATGACACCAACCTACAAAGCCTGAAGTTGATTCCACATAACATCTATCTCTCCCAATAGCACTCTCCTAAACCTAATTTTCCTAAAATCACTACCAATCACATCAACAACACCCAATCATGATTAAAGGTTAAATTATGCAACCTATGGAACTTTGACATCAAGGTACCATCACTTATCCAGAAGTCCTCCCGGAATTTAGTCATGTCCCCATTCCCTACTTTCTTCTTTATAAAACTAAATAAAATATCTTGTACTTTCATCAAAACTTGCTAGAAATGGGATTGCCCTGTACTTTCACAATTAGAAAGCATACCATCCTTAACATATTTATTTCTTAGAATCTCTTTCCAGATCCCCTCTTTGGACTCTAGTTTCCATAAACACTTACTAGTAAACATTTACTCATAATAGTCAAATCTACTGCTCCTAAGCCACCCTAGTCTCTAGGTTGAAAAATCTTGTCCCAACTTACTAAATGGTACCTTTCAACTTTATCCTCTTCCCGCCAAAACAATCTCTTCATACAAAAGTTAAACCTTTTATCTAGCCCTTCAGGTAACTCAAACACGGATAACATATAGAAATGAATGTTGCTTAAACAAGACCTAAGCAAAATCAATCTAACTCTATAAGAATTATGCCTACATTTATAAAGATGAGTTTTCTTTTTTTCCATTTTCTCATCAGCACCCCAACCAACATTTATAAAGGGAAACTATTACAACTAAAAATATGAACAAACTCTACCAAGAAATCCTTGTTATCTCTAACATATTAGAAAATCTCTTTTCTATTTTTCACCTACCCCCTAGGATTCCAAAAAGGCCGATCATATATAAAAAGTAGGAAAAAAACCACTAGTGAAATAAAGCATGCCCTAGAGTCCCCCCTCTACCTTTTCCAAACATAGAACCTCCCCAGAGTCGATAAAATCTTACAAATACGTACATATTTTTCTTTGCGTAGAAGAGCGTACAAATTCTCAATATGGTAATTATGATTATGGAGGTAACTCTGATTTATCTATAACAGAAATATATTAATACCAAAATGATACCACTTACACCCGAGCTCTGTAACAACATAATATCTAGACCAAGTCCAAGAGTTTAAGGATCACGTATCCGCAAAACAAAAGAAGAAGAAGAAGAAAACCAAGATCCCGACGAAACAAATAGAGATTCGCAATAGCAAGAACACAACCAGTGGTGAAACATCTGATTAGTGTCAACACTATCCCGAAAGATATTTTAAGGATGAACTTAGTTTTGAAGCACTGTTCAAAAAAAACTTAGTTTTCAAAGCAAGCTACCGTGTGGCCTTTCTGCCCTTTTCGCATATATTAAAAACAGGCAGCCCGCCAACGGGGCAACACAAGACGTAATAAAAAACAAAGAAAGCCCAGGAGAAAAATTCGCATGCAGAAAAGGGCAAATATTAAAAAGGCAAGTGGGCATCATGGCCGTGCTTCCAGAGGCTTCCACAGCAGGCACACGCAGTGCGTGGAGACGAGCGACCTGAGGAGCCGAGAAACAACAGGAGCCATCTTCCTCCCTCCTCCTCCTCCTCCTCCTTCCCCTCTCTCCTCCGGGCTGCGCGTCCCCGGCCCGCGCCGCCTCGAGCCTCTTCGCCGCGCGCCGCAAGATGGCCACCGGCGGCGATAAGTGCGGCGGCGGGGAGCCGGCGGCCGGCGGCGACCTGTACGGTGTGCTCGGGCTCAACAAGGAGTGCTCCGACGCCGACCTCAAGGTCGCGTACAGGAAGCTCGCCATGGTGAGGAATCACACCGACTCCGACTCCTCCTCCTCTTCCTCCGGTGGATTCATTTCTTGAAATTTTCATCTGCATCTACGTCCGCACGTTTTCGATTTCGACCGGGAATCGGTGCACGGCCATGGATTGCTGTATCCTTGTTCCTTGCTAGGATTTTGATTTTGTGTTTCACTCGCTGATCTCGAGTTTGGGGGGCAGAGGTTGGCGCCAAAGTTCGTATCTGGCAGCTGACAGCGCTACAGTGCTCGCCTCTCCTTTTACAGGAGCAAGAACCTTGTGATCTTTGCTGATCTGGTATTAACCAGCGATTCTTGATCTGCAGTCTCCCATGTCTGTAACCAATTACTGATGTATTTCGATGTCATGTCATATCATGTCCGTACTCGTCCAACATTGCTTGATAACTCCTGCACACCTTTTGCTCTGTTCTGACGATGCTCTGTTATTCCGACGATGCTCTGTTTTGCTCTGCTTTAATTCCGACGATGTGCTTTTTTTTTTTGTTCACGAATTTATCTGAACTTGTTGTGCAACTTGTTGCAGAAATGGCATCCGGACAGATGCTCGTCCTCCAGCAGCACCAAGCACATGGACGAAGCCAAGGAGAAGTTTCAGCAGATCCAGGGCGCATATTCCGGTCTTAATCTCCCTTGTCTCAATCTCCACCCCTCCCCCATATTTATGTTTTCACAATCCACCCAGCATCACTCGCAACATGTTGCAATAACAAAATAACCCGCCGAACCGATCTAGCAAACTAGTTGGTGAACTTATCACATGGAGCCCTCGTGCTCCGATCCCATTGTTGTTCTGTTGCAGTCCTCTCCGATGCCAACAAGCGGTTCCTATACGATGTCGGGATGTATGAAGAAGAAGAAGACAACGACGATGGGAACGTGAGTGTTTTCGCAAATTGTAATCGTGCTTTTTCATTTCTATGGCTATAGTGGGGCTGACTTTTTCTGCTATTGTTGCAGCTGCAGGGGATGGGGGACTTCCTTGGTGAGATGGCTCATATGATGAGCCAGACGCGGCCAACGGTAAGAACTGAGCATGGCCCTTGATTTAGATGATTTGTCGTAGGATCTAGCAGAGTACTGCACAGCTGGACAATAATTGTAGCTGCAATGGACGTCGATTGCATGCAAAAGCGCTTGTTTGTCGTCATGTGCGTGATGTGTCCTGGTTTGTACATTGTAGTGAAGTCACTATATCTGTTATGCTTGGTTTTGACACTGTTCTTATGACCCTATTCTGCCGACCACCATTTTGTTTGTTCAGTTCATAAAATGCATACTAATATGGATGAAAAACTAACTTACTGTTGTTGGGACGAAACTCTGCCAGTGCAACTACCAACGTGAGTACTTAGCTGAGCATACACTAAGCACCTCATTCTGCTTTTGTGGTTCTCGGAGCCTTCATCATGATTTATTTGTTGTAAGAGTGCTTACACACCAGGGCCATAATTGTAGCTGCTGTGGACGTTGATTGCATGCAAAAGTGCTTGTTTGTTGTCATGTGCTGGTTTGTACATTGTAAAAGTTGCTATTTCTATTATGTTGGGTTTTGACACTGTTCTTATGACCCTATTCTGCCAAGCTCCATTTTTTCTGTTCAGTTTGTAAAATGTGTCCTAATATGGATGGAAAAATAAATTACGTACTGTTTTTGGGCCGAAACTTTGCCAATGCAAGCACTACCAGTGTGAGCACTTAGCTGAGTATACACTAAGAACCTCATTCTGCTTTAGTGGTTCTTTGAACCTTCATCCTGATTTATTTTCTCTATGAGGTATCCACTTTTGTTTTTGTGGATTTTTCTGCTATTATGGAAACAAAACTGTTGGCTCTTTGGGGGTATGTGTTTTTGTTTACAGGATTTAAAAGGATCGTTAAGAGTTAAAATTTCTAGAATAAAATAGGAAAACAACCTGTGTTTCCTTGGACTCCATTTATTCAAGAAAATTTGGCAATAACAATGGACCATTGGATTTACAGAGGCAGGAGAGCTTTGAGGAGCTGCAGCAGCTGTTTGTCGACATGTTCCAGTCTGATCTTGACTCAGGATTCTGCAATAGATCCGCCAAGGACCAGTATGATCCGTTTCAAGGACAGACTCGAACATCCTCAACTTCTCCTTCGTCGTCACCATCTCCACCACCTCCGTTAGCTACGGAGGCAGAAGCACCATCGTAACGGCATTAACAAGCGCGGCTCATCAGCAATGGGCTCTGGGAAGCCTCCAAGAGCTGCCGAAGTCGCGGCCGGGCATGCGCAGCCTGAGTTTTGTTTTGGGGTAAGTATCTCCCGAGTTCCTATTCATTTCTCTGTTGGTGATTATGCGCCGGGCTAGGGCCATAATTATTTACTCACTATCATATGATCTTATTTGTAATGTTTATTGTTGACGACTTTCATGCATGATGCATCTAAGGTGAAGCGAAATCTCCAATAGTAGTTCGCATTTGCAATGATCTAATTTTTGTACAGTACAAGATTTAATTTTTTTGTTTCTGGGCTATGTGTTTACTACTTCATGCTACTAGACACTTGCAGTTGTCCTGAAAAGCAATATTTCTCTGGTTAGAAATAGGTTGGCTATGTAAAGATTAACAAGATCTAACATCTGGGGCTTGCTTAGGTAGCCTTTTCCACCTATGGTGTACCTTTTATGCTTAATAAATTAAACATGATATACCCAGCCACAACTTTGTATGCTGGAATAGGTAGGTGGTTTGCAATGATCCCTTTTCCTACTTTTTGGGTACCTTTTCCATTGTTCAGCATGACTGGCCATTCATCCAAGAAAGGGTTTGTTCTAGGTAGCGACTGTTTAGCCTTGTGCAGGTTCGCCTGCACTGGATGGCGATAGGGGACTATAGGGTCTCAATTTGTGGCAGCCCACTGGACATTCACATCTAAGCTATATTTAGGAATTCCGTTGTCAAAATCATGAAATACTGTGACCAATATAAATGTGGGGCCTTGCTGAAACTTTTTTGCATTTGATGGACCACCAACCAAGTGATACAGAATCTAGCTCCACCACTGGATGTATTCTTCCCATGAGGGCTGCTTATCAGCTATGAAGTTTCTGGATAGGGCCTTTTGAATAATCCATTACTGGTACATCACTGTCTTTAGCGTGGCTCACATGGTAGAACAGTCCGCTGTGCTACTTTCCTCTCATATATCAGTTACCTACAGACGGACCTTTTTGTATTGACGTGATGTGTCTCGTCTTATGTTTGATGTGATTTATGGAAATTGCATGGTTTCAACGGGATTATGGCTTGTTCAGCGCCTTAACAGATAGATGGAGCCTTGCACGTTCCATTTTTTTTTGCTTTACAACTCTAGTCTATGTTATATGTTGTCTGGTACCGTTGCAGACTTGTCCACCACATGCTTTTATCATCAGACCACACTTTGTTCCTCCTACCTTAAATTGGCAACCAGCTGATTGCTTCACGATAAGTCCGAATCTGTTATATCTGATATTCTGTATTTGCTATTGTTCTTTAAGAATCTTCAAAGTAGCGGTGCCGGTTGAACTGGCTGGTGCTCAACTTGCCGTGGCGTACAACGACATACGAAGGATGATCTTGGATGTCCTGGTGGTTTAGTAACCATAGGGAAAAGAAAAAATTGTGTTTGTATAATCTCTTCACTTAGGTTTCTGTAATGAGGTTGACTGATATGCGTGGAATCCTAATCACCAGCTGTTCAAACATTTCTGATCTGATCACTTCTACTCGTCTTTCTGCAGATGAATGACACTAAGCAAGGTCCAAAGGCGCGAGGCGGGAACGCCAGCAGGAGAAGGAACGGCCAGAAGCAGAAACTGTCGTCGAAGCACGACATTTCGTCTGAGGATGAGATGCTGAGTCCACAGCGGCACACAATATCTTAATGTTTGATGTTAGCTGCTGCTCCTTGATATCCTGGCCGTGTCAAGGATCACTAGTAGCGCAGCCAGCAAAGGAGACCGCTGATGATGGATGGTGTTACATAGAGGCGATTGCCTTGTTGAAGGCTGTGTAGGCCTGTAAGAGGTCATGGCGTGTAAAACTTCATTAGATGCTACCGCAGTCGTTTCTCTGGGCTTGTGCCGCTTTGTTGTACCGTGGCATTGGATTCGATTGATTCAGTGTTCATTGCTGTTATGGTAAAGACTCCATTTATGGATATAAATGAGAAAAAAATTGTAACCAATATTGTCCTTTCCTATATAGAAATGATGCCATCACACTTGCTCCGGCTTTCAGTGAAAAGGAGAAGGCACCATCTCAGACGGAAATTCATAGTAAGCACCAGTATTTACATGCAGGCAATCAGGAATACTTAACCAAACTATTGGAATGGCATGACACTCCAAGAACACAAAGGTCCAATAGTTCCAATGTCAGTGCAAATCAAACACTGCTTGTTCTTTTCTTTAACCAGATTATCCCAGCTTAACCAAACTATTTGAATGGCAAGGCATTAAGTACCCAAATTTTCGTTGTCATTGCACATCAAACAGGACAGATCAGATAGATGTTTGCTTAAATTTTAATTAGGTAATCCCGAGTTAGCACTCGCCTCTGAGTCAACAACCACCAAAACATCTGCACTCTAGGAGGCACATCAAGCTTTTTATGAAACTAGGCTGGTAGTGGTAGGGGCGTTTTTTCCCGAAATGGTGAGCGAAGCCCCGGCTTCTGAATCAAGTGATGTACACAGCTTTTATTCATTATTAGAATAACAAAGTCTGGCAAAAACCATTACAAAGGTCATATAACAAAGACCACCAAAACAAACACCGAGCATAACGATAACCATATCGTGAGCTCCCGACGAGACCTAGCAAACACCCAACTGCCTCATGCAAGCCGGGAGCTCAAATCCGCCTAGCTTATCCATGAAACAGCGCTCACGCACTCGCTCTGGATGTCGCTGCCTCCACTATCTTCCGCACCAGCCACCGACACACCATGGTGACAAGTAGCACCACCTCCATGCGCACTATCTCCAAAGCACGTCACGGTCACCATCGGTACCCCGCAGCACCATGCCGCCAAGTACCACCAGCCAACACAGCTTGAAATCTCCGGAGGATCTGTCGTGCGTAGCACCTGCCGAACAGTCATGACTCAACATAGCACTTGTCGATCAGGCATGACTTGACTTCGCCGCCAAATCTCTGTGCAAGACAAAGCCACTCCACCTTGGTCCCCATGCAAGAAACACTCGAAGACCGATGCCCATCTACCAAGCCACCCACATGCCCGTCCAGCCGTTGAATGTCTCCAAAGATGATGCCCCCACGAGGGTGATGATGAAGATGCCGCCATCTTCCGATCCAGTAGGCCCCCACAACCCCTCCAATGAGGGCTACGATGGCCATGGGCACGCTGTCAATGGTGGCCTCCTCCAGATCTGAGGTTTCCCCCAGAAACAATGGAGCGAGGGATTCCCCCACCTTCGCCTCCAACAAGGAAAACGACACCCTTAGGAACCTCCATTGATGGTGGAATACTCACTCAATTTAGCAGCCAGTTCACCATCTCCTCCTCAACTTGATCCATTGCCGGGAAGTCACTACGAGGCAGCACCCACCGGCAAGATCCCTTTGGACAGGATAACCAAAGGTGGATGAGGCCGCATCACTGCGTGACGACATCATGGCCACACACACATCGTCCCGAGAATCGGTGTGGGATCCCAAGATCCCCCACACCAGGCCCAACCTGACCGTCCACTTCCGGCGGGAGGAGGTTGCCGCCAGCATGCCCGGGGCCGCCGTCCTGGCACCAATGTGTATTAGAATGAGTGTTTTGGGGAGATTGGCTCACGTTGATACATGGACCTTTGCTCATATATATATTGGGGTGTGTACAGACAATACAGAATACAATGAGGAGAGTACAATACAGTCTAAATACAACATCTAATACCCTCCCTCAATCTTAATTGTGTCCTGAAGTATTCAGTAAGTTAAGATTGCGTCGACATTCCTCAAAGAGAGGTTGTCACAAAGGTTTTATGAAGATGTCTGCCAGCTGATCTTTGGATGAGATGAACTTAATCTAAAGTAACATCTGTGCCACACGTTCTCTCACAAAATGATAGTCAACCTCAATGTGTTTGGTCCGAGCATGGAACTCTGGATTAGTGGAGAGATATGTAGCACCAATATTATCACACCAAAGAACCGGAGGACTGTCTTGGGAGATCCCTAACTCTCGAAGTAGAGATTACACCCAAATGAGCTCAGTAGTGGCATTGGCCACAGCCTTGTATTCGGCTTCAGTACTACTGCGAGATACTGTTGCTTGTTTATGGGAACTCCAAGCGATCAGATTTGGCCCAAAGAACACCGCATATCCCCCCCGTGGATCGCCTGTCATCTGGATTACCAGCCCAATCCGCATCAGCAAAGGCAGAGAGTGTACCAGATGGCGCAGGTCGAAGATATAGACCATAGGATGCAGTATATCGAACATAGTGCAAGATGCGCTTAACAACAGACCAGTGAGAATCCCGTGGTGCATGAACATACTGACACACACGGATAACCGCAAAGGAAATATCCGGCCTGGAAATAGTGAGGTACTGGAGACCACCAACAATGCTGCGATACTCCGTGGCATCATCAGAACAGAGAGGAGAACCATCCATGGTAGAAAGATAATCTGTGCTCGACATAGGAGTAGTGGCAGTCTTACACTGAAGCATACCAGCATGTCCCAGCAGATCCAGAGAGTACTTCTTCTGAGTGAGTGTTAAGCCATCAGCAGAATGTGTAACCTCCAGACCAAGGAAAAAAATGTAGTTTCCCGGATCCTTCACAGCAAAATCAACACCAAGGGTCATGATAAGTCGATCAGTAGCACTGAAAAAAGAGCTGACCAGTATAATATCATCAACATAAACCAGAAGATACATAGTGACCTCTGGACGCTGGAGCAGAAAACAGAGGTATCCGCTATGGAGGGAACACAACCATGAGCAGGGAGAGCAGCCCTAAGACGAGCATGTTAGGCACGAGGCGCTTGCTTCAGTGTAATATCCCAGCATTAGAGCTTAGAAATAAGCTGAGCATAGATGTGTGCATTGCATTCATGCATAGAAAATCCGAATAATTTTCGCGGTTTTGAATAAAAAACTTGCCAAAGTGATTGAAGCTTCTCTTAACTTGATGGAATTGAAGTAGATCATCAAGTTGACTGCGATAAGTTTCAATATGACCTTTGTTAAAACCTTATTTTGGATAAGGGAGATTTGATCTAAGGGTAGATCAAATGTAATGAAAGTTAACCCTAATATATTACTTAATGATTAATAATTTGATCCTTAAGTGATCATATGTAGTCTTCATTACAATAACTCGTGAATATCAAGTTTAGAATAAAACTCAAGTAACTAGAATTTAATAATTAAATCTTGATCTATCTTAATCTCATCTACTTATACCATGAGTATCATGGTAATACCTAACCTTAACTCTTTAGTGAGTTTGAGTAGGAAAGAAACCAAGTCAAGATCATTCACCATATATCTTTCTTTCCATATCAATCTTTATCATCTCTAATGAATCCTATCTTAATATCTGTTGTTCATCAATGTTGAGTAATCAACTATTGATTCACAAATTCTTAAACTATCAATTCTTGATCTATCAACTCTTGTCCTTATCATAGCATCCACTCTAAAACCTTTAGAGAAAGAAGTAAGAAGAGATAGGTGGTAATGCTAGATTTAAATATCATCTATAGGATGAAAGTGTTGGAAGAGAATTAAATCAATAGGATTATTGATGGAGTTAACTCACTCCTGAATGGATAAAAGAGTTATTTGAAATAAAGATATTTGTGGTAACAAAGAGGATTACAAGGATGAATTCTGAAGATAGTTATCAAGGAGAAATCCTATTGGATCAAGTAGGTATAGTTAGTGAATAATATCTCTTAATCCAATAGAGATACTAAGAAGATAATTTCAATACAACTATAATGTTGTATTGATGAAATATGATTAATAGCTGGAAATCTAAGCCATAAATGATCAAAGGATTATAATGATCATTCTTTACTCACCAAGATTGAATGCTTATATCATGTATAAGTGACATTGGTGGATAGAACATGATTGAACCCTAGTATAGATATATTATTCCAGGATAGCCATGACAATACACCATGATATAATGTGATGTTTGAGTATAAGATATTGGAGCCAAGAAGAAATAAGATGTTAGGAATAAGATTATGCTTAGAAGCATTGAGTTATTGAAGTAATAATATTCCTCTTAAATAATAGTAAGCACTTGAGGGGAAGTAGAATTTGATATAGACATCCATTGGAGTAATGTTAGTGATGGATGATTAAGGAAGAGTATGAATGAAGTTAGAAGTAACCACTTGTTGGATTGGATATTATTAACAGTAGAGTAGTGGATATAACCAAGTATGGATATGAGAAGATTATGAAAAGCTTTAAAGTGTGTCAAGCTCATTAGATTTATAAATGGAATGAGAAGAATAAAAGATGGATAAGAATATTCTTGAGAAGTAAAGCTCATCATGTTAACACATGATGATGGATATGAAGAAGTAGTATATCTAGCAAAGGGATTCCTTAATCATAAGTCCAGGATTGTGAATTATGGAAGGTAGGAATTATTGGTAAACAACCAAACCTAATATCCATATCAAATGATTGATCTATCATATTATTTACATCAAGCTTTTTAGGAATATTTTTCTATAGCAAATCACTTAAGCACATCTTTGTCATTTCCAACTATCATGATCCCATGTGCTTATGAACTATCTTAACTAATTCTTCCTCATAAGTCATTCTGGAGAATAACCTTATTATTTTAAAAAGGTGATATCCATAATGACCATAAACATAAAGACAATAAGTTTAGCCATTCATCTTTATTCACATCAACAAAAGAATATAAGCAAATTAAGAACCTAAACCCTAGGGTAAGCATTTACAATTCAAACCCTAACTCTTTTGTTAGTTATAATAAAATATATATACCTTGTTATTCCCTAGATTCATGGGAGTAATATTAATCATGTTAAATCCTTAGGATATTATGCATAAAATAATAATAAAGTATCACCATATAAAAGTTTCTTTAATATTATAAATCAATAAGAATCAAAACTCATGGATTAATAGTAATACATTCTTTAATAAGTTTATGGATATTAGATAAATTAAATTCATATCAAAAGACCCTAAAAATACAAAAAAGAAAAAATATATACATATATGTATAAGAAAATAAAGAAGTGATAATATTATATAATAAAAGTTCACAAATTGATTCTTAATAACTTTCTTGTTGCTGCAAGTATTCAGCAAATAAACCATATAAGGAAATTTAAATCAATTTGCTTATAAGTAAATTTGCTGCAAGTTCACAGATCCAAATTCTTAGTCTGGGCCTCACACCAAGGAAGTGTGAACGGTTTTGCGGCCCGGATGTGC
The DNA here is from genome assembly GCA_030063025.1 of Avena longiglumis. Lineage (NCBI taxonomy): Eukaryota > Viridiplantae > Streptophyta > Magnoliopsida > Poales > Poaceae > Avena > Avena longiglumis. The sequence continues at coordinate 511,696,198 of CP125978.1, forward strand.
AACAAAGCTAAGATCTCTCATGGGTAAAGTAACGCACCTCTGCAGAGTGTAAGAACTGTAACTTGTTACTCCCTTTTCCGGAAAGGAGCTGCGAACGCGGCGGGAAAGGAACTCCATGAAAGTTTTGGTAAACCCGTGAAGGCTGACGGACATAGCTTTTCAGAATAAAAGTAACCTTTGAAGGTTAGTTCACAAATTGATTTAAATTTACTTATAGGGTTTATTTGCTGAATACTTGCAGCAACAAGAAAGTTATTAAGAATCAATTTGTGAACTTTTATTTATAATATTATCACTTCTTTATTTTCTTATACATATATGTATATATTTTCTTTTTTGTATTTGTAGGGTCTTTTGATATGAATTTAATTTATCTAATATCCATAAACTTATTAAAGAATGTATTACTATTAATCCATGAGTTTTGATTCTTATTGATTTATAATATTAAAGAAACTTTTATATGGTGATCCTTTATTATTATTTTATGCATAATATCCTAGGGATTTAACATGATTAATATTACTCCCATGAATCTAGGGAATAACAAGGTATATATATATTTTATTATAACTAACAAAAGACTTAGGGTTTGAACTGTAAATGCTTACCCTAGGGTTTAGGGTTCTTAATTTGCTTATATTCTTTTGTTGATGTGAATAAAGATGAATGGCTAAACTTATTGTCTTTATGTTTGTGGTCATTATGGATATCACCTTTTTAAAATAATAAGTTTATTCTCCAGAATGACTTATGAGGAAGAATTAGTCAAGATAGTTCATAAGCACATGGGATCATGATAGTTGGAAATGAAAAAGATGTGCTTAAGTGATTTGTTATAGAAAAATATTCCTAAAAAGCTTGATGTAAATAATATGATAGATCAATCATTTGATATGGATATTAGGTTTGGTTGTTTACCAAGAATTCCTACCTTCCATAATTCACAATCCTGGACTTATGATTAAGGAATCCCTTTCCTAGATATACTACTTCTCCATATCCATCATCATGTGTTAACATGATGAGCTTTACTTCTCAAGAATATTCTTATCCATCTTTTATTCTTCTCATTCCATTTATAAATCTAATGAGCTTGACACACTTGAAAATTTTCATAATCTTCTCATATCCATACTTGGTTATATCCACTACTCTACTGTTAATAATATCCAATCCATCAAGTGGTTACTTCTAACTTCATTCATACTCTTCCTTAATCATCCATCACTAACATTACTCCAATGGATGTCTATATCAAATTCTACTTCCCCTCAAGTGCTTACTATTCTTTAAGAGGAATATTATTACTTCAATAACTCAATGCTTGTAAGCATAATCTTATTCCTAACATCTTATTTCTTCTTGGCTCCAATATCTTATACTCAAACATCACATTATATCATGGTGTATTGTCATGGCTATCCTGGAATAATATATCTATACTAGGGTTCAATCATGTTCTATCCACCAATGTCACTTATACATGATATAAGCATTCAATCTTGGTGAGTAAAGAATGATCATTATAATCCTTTGATCATTTATGGCTTAGATTTCCAGTTGGCTAATCAAGGCTTCATCAATACAACATTATAGTTGTATTGAAATTATCTTCTTAGTATCTCTATTGGATTAAGAGATATTATTCACTAACTATACCTACTTGATCCAATAGGATTTCTCCTTGATAACTATCTTCAGAATTCATCCTTGTAATCCTCTTTGTTACCACAAATATCTTTATTTCAAATAACTCTTCTATCCATTCAGGAGTGAGTTAACTCCATCAATAATCCTATTGATTTAATTCTCTTCCAACACTTCCATCCTATAGATGATATTTAAATCTAGCATTACCACCTATCTCTTCTTACTTCTTTCTCTAAAGGTTTTAGAGTGGATGCTATGATAACGATAAGAGTTGATAGATCAAGAATTGATAGTTTAATAATTTGTGAATCAATAGTTGATTACTCAACATTGATGAACTACAGATATTAAGATAGGATTCATTAGAGATGATAAATATTGATATGGAAAGAAAGATATATGGTGAATGATCTTGACTTGGTTTATTTCCTACTCAAACTCACTAAAGAGTTAAGGTTAGGTATTACCATGATACTCATTGTATAATTAGATGAGATTAAGATATATCAAGATTTAATTATTAAATTCTAGTTACTTGAGTTTTATTCTAAACTTGATATTCACGAGTTATTGTAATGAAGACTACATATGATCACTTAAGGATCAAATTATTAATCATTAAGTAATATATTAGGGTTAACTTTCATTACATTTGATCTACCCTTAGATCAAATATCCCTTATCCAAAATAAGGTTTTAACAAAGGTCATATTGAAACTTATCGCATTCAACTTGATGATCTACTTCAATTCCATCAAGTTAAGAGAAGCTTCAATCACTTTGGCAAGTTTTTTATTTAAAAGCACGAAAATTATTCGGATTTTCTATGCATGAATGCAATGCACACATCTGTGTTCAGCTTATTTCTAATCTCTAATGTTGGGATGTTACAGACTCTCCCCCTTAAAATAAACTTCGTCCTCGAAGTTTGTACACTGTGACATTTCGGAGTAAGGAATTGTCTTGCATTGATTACGATATGTCTCAACTCCATTGTAACCTCAATGGGAATAATTGTAATATCCCATAACCAAATCTTTCCTTGAATCCTCATCATGCTCAATAATCTTTAACTTGGTTTCTCCAATACTCCAAATTCTTTTTACTTTAATCCCTTAGGGATATATCCTTATTACAAAATCCTTTAATTTGGGTATCTTCTTTAGTTCATTTCCCTGATTAGGTATCCTAATCCAACTCCTTTTATTTAACCATCGAACTTTCTTACTATACTATGTAAGGTCTATGAAGTCTCACTAAAACAGGGTTTTAAATTTTATTAAACAATAACTATGGTCAAAAGACTAACTTTTGATTTGTTATTGTATGGTTCATACTGGTGATCCTTACCAAGATTGGATTTTAACACATTTAGTCCATACCCATTGGAATTTCTTGTTCCACTATACATATCCAATTGGATGCGTGTTATTACTTCTTAAGAATTATTTAAGAATTGTTTCCTTTAGAATTATTCTATTAGGGTTAATCTATTTTATCACCCTAAAGCTTTTGTCTTAGCAAAATTTAGATAATTCTTTCATTATCACCTTAAGTACTCCTTCAACTACTATTTAATAATTTCCTTCAGGTTTGAGTACTACTTCTTGAAATAAACTTCTATCTTTCATCCAGACCTACTTCAGAGAGTACCCTTCTGATGATTATCTTTTAACCTTATGAAAATAAGGCTTGCTGTTGTTATAGGCTAGTCCTTCTTCTCCAACCTTTATTTGGAAAGTAAGGTAACATTACTTTCATTTCTAATGTTTACTCTCCTCCTTAGGGTTTACTAATAGCCTTCAAACGATCTATATAGTAACCATTGGCTTCATAACTAGGATATTGGTCTCTATTCAGCTTATAATCTACCTAGTTAGGATCTTATGAAAGATTGTACGGTGTATCCACACAATTGTGGATCTTCGAAGCAAATCTGTCATCATTATTAGTTTTACTTACTATTTGGTCATTTTTGCTTTGATAGACCTGACTTCGCGAAGCGTCTTGAAAGACGGTCGCTTAAAATCTTATACTCCTTTAGGTCTCACTTAGCTTAGACCAAGTTTTATGCTCTTTATGCAACTTTTAAGATGATCTGGTTAACTATGTCAACCAACACCGGCTGCGGATAAGATACCAATTGTGGGTCAAATACCAGCTGCGGATCATCCTAGGTTGTAGGTATTACCCTACGGCTTCCAACATCCTTATGGCATTCTCTCTGAATTGTCAGAGCTTGAATACCATTTTGGTTCCAAGGCTTCTTCTTTGTACTTATTCAAGATACTTCCATGAACTTGGTACAATTACTTTATTAACTTCCTATCCACATCACCAATTTTAGGTGAACTCTAAGTTCATGTCTCTTTATTGCTTTAAGTATTTTCTACACTAGACTTCCTTCTTATATCTGGCTAAGAATAACCTGAGCTTGATCTACCCTTCAAACTGCGCTAATACTCCTTATATTTTGCTTCATCCTTCATGTAAGTCTTCATCTTGGTCTTTGGAACTCATCACTCCCTTACACGAATTCCCATTCCTATCTAGGTCTATAACATTAAGTAGTAACTGGATGTTGCAACATGCATTTGCACACCAAGTCAAACTTTATGTACAGATCTAGTCAATCAAGAAGATCCAAGAAAAACAAATAAATCCAAATGTGGTACATATAACACACAATATTCTAAGCCCGAAATATAGTAGTTGAGTATAATATCTCTAGAATTCAGGATTAGTTGTGTAGTATATGACACCTCCTCATATAGGTTTATATCGTGATACTTAGCACATAGGGTCAAACTATACTTTGTCTCAATATTTACCCAAATTGCTCAAGTGCAACAGGATAATCTTAAGAAAAGTGGTCTCAATTTGGTTTTTGACTAACCTTTTGTCTCACCTTTTGCAATGATTAACTATGACCAACCTTTCTGATTTAGTAACTAACCTCACATGATCACTCCAAATGACTAATCAGATTCTATTTGCAAACTTAAACCAAAGATTATTAGAAATTTTTAGCACTTATGAGTTCTATCATAGTTCTACCATGTTATTTTTTACTTCTACCTCAACATAGTTTACTAATTACTTGTCATATTTATACTCTTATCATGGTTTCGGAGCTAATCTCACCATGATCTTTCTATGTTTTACCCTTTTATCATGATTTAAGAGTTAATCTAGCCATGATGACTTTACTTCTTACTACACTATCATTAAGTCATAACATAATTGCACTTCATCACGTAGAATTCTCAAGTGAATCCCACATGATTACTACTCATTACATCCACATTTATCCTAATGATATTCATCAGGTTGTCTTTGGTTACCAACTGACACTAAGATTTTACTACTCTTACTTAAATTCTATGGTTAGGCTATACCATTTAAACTACTCCAATTGATATCTTAAACTTGATCCTAACCTACTGTGACAAATTGGCTTTCCTACAGTATCTTGATGGATTATGTCTCCTTCGTAAGACAGTAAATAGCACCTTACTAAAATAAAATAAAATAATTACTCCTAAAAATTATGACTTAAGCATTTGACTTAGGTGTGACAAGGTTATCCTCAAGTGGATACTCATCACAAGTCATAAGAATATTTGGTTTAGATAAGATGGCTCCTATAGTCACTATCCAACCTACAAATCTTCCTAAAAGGGTTTTAATCCTAAGGTCAAAGCATATGCTCTGATACCAATTGCGGTGACCCAGCATACCACTGCATGATGTAGTACACTATAGTCGTTGACATAACACCAATGAAACACCGTTCACTAGTATAACATCCCTCAGAGTGGTACAACAGAAACACAGCAGGTCCAAGACATGACTATAGGTTACAACTCAACTCTTTACACAAGATCTAGAGAATACTCTAGGTTAAAGAGAGAGAAACTTCTTACAAAGAAGAATAAGAGATAAACAACTCAAAAACTATCATACTAATAAGACTAGTATCTAAACTATTGGTTTGGCATTGCTGCTATTGCAATACACTACAGAAATAGGTTCTATGGCTAGAGATTATGTTCCTATCTAATCAGTAGCTTCGTCTTCACTTGAGTTGATGTATATGTTGACTTTCTTGACTTCATTGAAGACTTGAGTTGTTGATGAGGACTTCTTCGAGTAGAAGTTGATGTAGACGTTGTCTGTACTGGCTTTAGAATCTAGCAAGGGTTAAAAAGATACGTTGAGTAAGAGCGTACTCAGAAAGTTCACTAGAAAAGGAGTGTTTGATGCACTATAACTACATCCACAAACCATAGGTCGTAGGCAATGCAATTTTTCGTAAACATTTCTTCAAAGGTTACCTTTATTCTGAAAAGCTATGTCCGTCAGCCTTCACGGGTTTACCAGAACTTTCATAGAGTTCCTTTCTCGGCGTTTGCTCATTCCCGGGAGGGTAACAAGTTACAGTTCTTACACTCTGCAGAGGTGCGTTACTTTACCCATGAGAGATCTTAGCTTTGTTGCACATCCGGGCCGCGAACCCGTTCACACTTCCTTGGTGTGAGGACCAGACTAAGACCCAAGCCAATCACTGCCTTCTCCGTGACCCCGCATGTCTCCTTGGTGTATGCCAGCCCACCTATTGAATTACGACAATTGGCAGTATAGACCATTCAGATGCCGGAACTATCGTGGGACATTGAGGGATCCCACCCATATGCTGCATATCCTCTACGAATAACCATATAATATGCATGCTACGAGTGATAACAGCCATGACCCGCACATCCGGCTCCATGCGAGAGGGAAAAGATACAGCTGACTTCTTTGTCCCATTCCAAATCTCATGGTCAACGCGTAATATACGGCGCAAGAATCACTAGCGACATTGGTTGTTAAGTCCTAGATAATATGTTCCTTTACCACCGGAACTTTCATAGTAGGTTATTACCTCATGGTAAATAACCTATAATCACATTCTTATGAAAATAGTGTTTTCTGTCCTTTTTCAAATGCAGGTGATGATAACACTGGATTTGCAAAATGCTTTACAGAAAATAATCAAAGGACATGAACAAGTGTGAACTTGCCTTTTGTGATTGCAATGTTATGCACTCACGGTCTTCGAGACAATATAAAAGATCCAATATCTGAAATCAGCATCATTGGTCTGGCAAGGACTAATGTTTAAAGAAGCAAGATGCTATTATGCATAAGTAATGTAATGCAATTTTGTAAACTCGAATCCCTGGAATAACATTGATCTAGGGTTTGGAAACTGGAATGATTACTTTAGAATGTGTTGCCCTTTTAGATTAAGTTTCACACATGTGCTTCTTATTAAGGCTTGTGAGTGTGTGTGAAGCAACATGTAATTATAATACCATAAAATAATGAGATACACACAAATGTGAAATGCTACTCAAGATTGCTTATACAATACTTGTTTAACTTCAAATTTTATTATACAAGTAATGTCACTTATAAAGAGCTTAAGTGTTATAAATTCTAAGTTTACAAGAAAGTAAAAGTAATGTGATTACGATAAATTGTTATCTGTTGACTGAAGTGGCAAAAATAATAACATTTGAAGAAAAGATTTCTTTTCTAAGATCTAAACAATATTTGCGGTTAGTTAAGTGTGGTCAATGTTATTTGTGCTTGCTTGAATAGTTTGGACTTGTGATGCTTTACAACTTAATTATAACAGATCAAAGTTAACTATAAAACACGTAACAAGGTCTTTAGCATTATATTTAAAGTCTTGTGGACTAAAGTTAACTTTAAAAATATGGATAGACTTATGGTGTATTACTTATGATACTTGTATCTTGTTCACTTTATACTGTTTCCTTAAAGTTACTTAAGAATGGCATTACCTCTATTTGAGTAGTGGTTTCTTAATTGTATAATGGAATAGAATCATTTATCTTTTTATTAAGGTATGGTTATGATTTGTAATCAAGGAAGTAATATTACTTAAATATTTATGGATTCACTATAGTGTTTTGATTTGTTTATAAACTTGTGTTTGAGTAATGGAAAAGATTTTATTTAATCACAATTTATTCTTGAAGATTTTATATTGGACAAGAATCTTTTTAGAAAAAAATCTACTCTTATGGTTGAATGATAATTCAATAAATTGCATTTAAAATGTGTTGAACCATTTCGACTTCATATTATTAGTATTTAAGACTAATACTATTTATTAGACTCAATTGGTAAATTTTAGAAATATTAACAAATTTTATTTACCCTTATATGAATTAACAACTCAGGAAATAGATTTAAATTCAAGTTATTAAAGGGCTTAATTTTTTATTTACCACAAAAGTGTAATATTATATTTTTAACATGTAGGTATTATTTTTGTGATCATTTTGGTATATTACATTTATTTTTGTGATTTATAAATAATAAGATATGATTTTTATAATATTTACTACTTTATAAATTCTTAATAAACAATAAATATTTAATTAAGTGAAATAATAATGCATGATTATAGTTTTAAATTATAGTACTTATTTTTCTAAGATTTTTGGTATTTTATTTATATTTTTTTACATTTACAAATATTAAAACATTAATTATCAAAGTGTTATTACTTATAAAATATTTATTAAATACTAATTATTTCAATTGTTAACATAATAATGTTTGATAATAGTTTTAAGTTATATATTTTATTTTTCTACAAATTTTCATATATTATACACATTTTTATGAATTACAAAACAAAAGTTATTAAATTTACAAGATTTAATCATTTTATTTCATTTCTGGAATATTGATATTTGAATTTATATTGTGTTAATTATTTCCTAAACATGCACTGACTTTTTATACCGCAAACTCACCTAGCCCCAGTCACTGACTATTGGGCCCTAGGCCACGTCACTCCTCCTCGGCGAAGACTGGTCAACCCTGTAGACATGATGCAAGCATGAGGTCGCTGTGACGTCATCTCGCCGATGATGGTCAGGTGGCTGGCAGCGGTGGTGATGTAGTGGAGTTTGGCATGCGTGGTTGTTACGGTTCGAAAGAGAACACGCCGAGGAACCTATTAGCAGCGGCGCCGCCCGGATGTGGTCACCGGAGGATGGCCGGAGACGAGGTACTGCGATGGCACATTCAGAATCCCCGTGGGTCGATATCTACGGCACGCAATCAACGAATCAGACAGGACCATGAGGTTCAGAGGCTCACCAGGAGCACGATGAAGGGCTTGGCGAGGCCGGAGGTGGTCGGGAGTGATCTAATCGTCGACGATGAACTGCGTCGGAGTCAGAGAAGATTCGGTCGATCCTGTACATCTCGGCTCGATTCCTTCCTCCAAGATGACCAGGGCGACGATACGGAGCTCACAACATCCTCGGACGGCTCCGGGGTGGTCTCTGGACGACGGCGTGCGTCGACGGTCACGGCTAGGGTTTCGGTTTTGGAAGAGGAAAACGAGAGAGAGAGAGAGATTGTGAGGAGATACGGATAAGCAGGGACATCTTGGTGGTCTTATTATCCTCCTCTGGGACGGTGGCGGGCATCGAGACGCACGGCTGAGGATGGCAGCGACATCGGGCGACAGCGAACCCCTCCAGCGAGGTGCTTGTGACACACGAGGAAAACGACAATGAACATTTGCAGAAAACCCCTGGTGATTTCTTATTCTCAACCCGCGATCCCTCTCTGGTCCCATCTATCAGTCACCGTGGTGATGAGATGGGCTTGTTGTTGGGCCGAAACTGGGCTACTGCAGAATGCCCATGGGTGGTAGATAGGCAAGTGAGGAAATGGGTTGCGGCCAGAAACTATTTTTTTTATGTTTTATGTTTCTAGATTTTGAATTTGATCATTTTATTTAAATTTCCTTATAGGGTTTATTTGCTCAATACTTGCAGCAACAAGAAAGTTATTAAGAATCAATTTGTGAACTTTTATTATATAATATTATCACTTCTTTTTTTCTTATACATATATGTATACATTTTTATTTTTTGTATTTGTAGGGTCTTTTGATATGAATTTAATTTATCTAATATCCATAAACTTATTAAAGAATGTATTACTATTAATCCATGAGTTGTGATTCTTATTGATTTATAGTATTAAAGAAACTTTTATATGATGATCCTTTATTATTATTTGATGCATAATATCCTAAGGATTTAACATGATTAATATTACTCCCATGAATCTAGGGAATAACAAGGTATATATATTTTATTATAACTAACAAAAGAGTTAGGGTTTGAATTGTAAATGCTTACCCTAGGGTTTAGGGTTCTTAATTTACTTATATTCTTTTGTTGATGTGAATAAAGATGAATGGCTAAACTTATTGTCTTTATGTTTATGGTCATTATGGATATCACCTTTTTAAAATAATAAGGTTATTCTCCAGAATGACTTATGAGGAAGAATTAGTTAAGATAGTTCATAAGCACATGGGATCATGATAGTTGGAAATGACAAAGATGTGCTTAAGTGATTTGCTATAGAAAAATATTCCTAAAAAGCTTGATGTAAATAATATGATAGATCAATCATTTGATATGGATATTAGGTTTGGTTGTTTACCAAGAATTCCTACCTTCCATAATTCACAATCCTGGACTTCTGATTAAGGAATCCCTTTCCTAGATATACTACTTCTCCATATCCATCATCATGTGTTAACATGATGAGCTTTACTTCTTAAGAATATTCTTATCCATCTTTTATTCTTCTCATTCCATTTATAAATCTAATGAGCTTGACACTAAAGCTTTTCATAATCTTCTCATATCCATACTTGGTTATACCACTACTCTACTGTTAATAATATCCAATCCAACAAGTGGTTACTTCTAACTTCATTCATACTCTTCCTTAATCATCCATCACTAACATTACTCCAATGGATGTATATATCAAATTCTACTTCCCCTTAAGTGCTTACTATTCTTTAAGAGGAATATTATTACTTCAATAACTCAATGCTTCTAAGCATAATCTTATTCCTAACATCTTATTTCTTCTTGGCTCCAATATCTTATACTCAAACATCACATTATATCATGGTGTATTGTCATGGATATCCTGGATTAATATATCTATACTAGGGTTCAATCATGTTCTATCCACCAATGTCACTTATACATGATATAGGCATTCAATCTTGGTGAGTAAAGCATGATCATTATAATCCTTTGATCATTTATGGCTTAGATTTCCAGTTGGCTAATCAAGGCTTCATCAATATAACATTATAGTTGTATTGAAATTATCTTCTTAGTATCTCTATTGGATTAAGAGATTATTCACTGACTATACCTACTTGATCCAATAGGATTTCTCCTTGATAACTATCTTCAGAATTCATCCTTGTAATCCTCTTTGTTACCACAAATATCTTTATTTCAAATAACTCTTCTATCCATTCAGGAGTGAGTTAACTCCATCAATAATCCTATTGATTTAATTCTCTTCCAACACTTCCATCCTATAGATGATATTTAAATCTAGCATTACCACCTATCTCTTCTTACTTCTTTCTCTAAAGGTTTTAGAGTGGATGCTATGATAAGGACAATAGTTGATAGATCAAGAATTGGTAGTTTATGTATTTGTGAATCAATAGTTGATTACTCAACATTGATGAACAACAGATATTAAGATAGGTGAACAACAAATATTAAGATAGGATTCATTAGAGATGATAAAGATTGATATGGAAAGAAAGATATATGGTGAATGATCTTGACTTGGTTTTTTTCCTATTCAAAGTCACTAAAGAGTTAAGGTTATGTATTACCATGATACTCATGGTATTAGTAGATGAGATTAAGATATATCAAGATTTAATTATTAAATTCTAGTTACTTGAGTTTTATTCTAAACTTGATATTCATGAGTTATTGTAATGAAGACTAGATAAGATCACTTAAGAATCAAATTATTAATCATTAAGTAATATATTAGGGTTAACTTTCATTACATTTGATCTACCCTTAGATCAAATCTTCCTTATCCAAAATAAGGTTTTAACAAAGGTCATATTGAAACTTATCGCGGTCAACTTGATGATCTACTTCAATTCCATCAAGTTAAGAGAAGCTTCAATCACTTTGTCAAGTTTTTTTATTTAAAAGAGCGAAAATTATTTGGATTTTCTATGCATGAATGCAATGCACACATCCGTGTTCAGCTTATTTCTAAGCTCTAATGCTGAGATTATACAGAGGGGGAGGTCGGGGAGGTCTAGAGGGGCCACGGAGGTGGATCCCCCGGGCAGCGCAGCGCCGTCGCCGGGATGAGGGTTAGGTCAGGAGGAGGCGGTGGATCAACCTTATGTGTTGTATAGTAACTTCATTTAAACTGAATTAACATCAATACGTATGAATAATATCAGTAGATACTGAGCAGCATGGGGGTCAAATAAGATTACAGCGCAGCTTACTAGACATGTAAATTACACAATTCTATTAGTTCTACACTAACCAAATTGTAGCTTGTTATTGTAAACCACGTACTAGTGGAGTAATTGTTGGCGAGTTACCCTCTAGAAGCGTTTGCGACCACCCGTCTAATCACACTGATTGCTGCTCGTCGAGGGGAGATGCAATCATCCGCATCTTTGCCCCCTAGGAACACAAGATGCACAAACTGTATGAGTACAAGATTCAGTGGCCAATCTGACTTTTCCTTTCCTTGTGCCTCCCATGCCTAGGTGCTAGAAACACTTCTCCTTACTGCGAAACAAGAACCCATCCATGAACCTCCGATGTCTCTCGTGATCGACTTACTGTTTCGAGGAGAGGTTTAGACGAGGGAGAAGCAACAGTAGTCACGAAATAAACATGAAGGTGAGGGGATAGACATTAACTGGAAAATTAAGAAGCAATGTATCATGGATAGGAAGGTCACTTGGAGCCAAGCTTACGCTTCAGCTCAACTATAGGTTGGTGTGCGATGTAAGGAAAAAGAAAGAGGAAGTTTGCTACTGTATTAGAACGTATAGCCTAGGAAGGTGTGTCAAGGACATCTACAAGCTAGAACCTATATAGCAGCGTGGATGGAGTTAAGCACTACAAGCCTTGAGATGCATTTCACATAAGGATGCATATATGATCGGTCCTTGCACATGCAAATATTACTACTACATGGAGGCCGGTCTAACAAGTCATCAATCCTGAGCTAACATCAAATAAGTCGTTCATATGCAACTATCAATCTGTTGTGTTGGACGAGGACGACATCATTATTACTCCTCCATGTTTTCCTGTACTGGTGACGCTCGGTTACGACAACTGCTAGGCAGTTTGCTATGACTTTGGAATATAATAGGTATATGATTGATTCCTTAGAGTCAGCGATAATATTTAGAGTCACTAAGACACCATATCACCCACATATCTAAAGTCAACACCATTTTTTATGTCTAATTGATCATAAGTATTTAACCAAACAATTTGAGTCACAAGACTCAAGGAATATATAAATGTCTAGTATCTTCAATGTCGTTGCACATCAAACAAGAGATGGATCAGATAGGTATTGTCTACTTGTGTTGTAACCAGATCTCAGGATGGAAATGGGCCTACCCGGACCTGGCCCTGCTGGCCTCAAGGCCAAATTAAGGGGCTACGGGTCGGCCCATTCTTGCCGTCCCAATGGGTAACCCGGGTCGACCCAAATACTCGGTGACATACACTTTTTAAACTGTATTTGTACAACGAACAATCTCTCAAATATATTATAATAGAAAATAACAAAATTGTATACTCCTTCCGGTCCATATTAATTGACTTTGATTTGTCAAATTTTGGATGAACTATATACTATATAGTGTCTAGGTTCATCTAAATTTTGACAAAGTCAAGTCAATTAGTATGGGTCGGAGGGAGTAGCTTTTTTCACACCTAGTCTGCAAAGCCAGATCAATCAGAGTGATTTGGATATGCGTACAGAGCTGGCCAGGTTATGACTAATTGATATACTGAGATAGTTGTTGACTTCGTACACTAAGCTAGCTAGATGGATGAACTTGATACCGCGATACTACTCCAGGAATCTACTTTTTTTGACTAATCATACACTAAAGCTATCTCTTCTTTTTAATACTACACGTCGAAGTTACCTTAACAAAAAAAAATACTACACGTCGAAGCTAGCTACGCAGACTGGAGCGATCAATTAGAGCTGCTGGGCTGTACTAATGTTAGTTCAGTTCTTACAAGTGGATCGACCCGCTGGCCCATTGGATGGCTCAGGGCCGGCTCTGCTGACCTGATTTCTGTATGAGGCCAGTCTAACTGCTCCAATGGCCTTGTTTTTTTGGGTCGGGCCAAGGACCCGGTGGGTTGACCCGACCCATTTCCATCCTGAACCAGATCATCCCTAGCTAGCACTCTATTGTGAGTCAACCGGCACCAAAACACCTGCACTTTGGGAGACACTAAAAGCCTCCACCCTGCATGTCCATCGGTACATCCATCACAAGCAGAGTATGTTACGGTGTAGTACATTCCGTCACATCTTTGCACCCTAGGAACATATCATGCAAACTCCAAAGCAATTTGTACAAGATAGAATTCCTTCACTTACACTTTCTTTCCCCGTGCCTCCCATGCCTAGAGGTCCAAAATGGTTCCCCCTTTACAGAGAAACATGCGGCCATCCATGAGGCCCAGATCTCCTGAATTACACTCTTCTTCGGGTTGCGATCAGAGGATTAGATGAGGGAGGAAGAGACACCAGTCATGAGATGGATATGAAGGTGATAGGAAAGAGATTAAATGGGAAATTATAAAACGAGGTAACATAGCTAGTTCTTTGGTTCAACTATAGCAAGTGTGTGATGCAAGAAGAAAGAAAGAAGTTTGCTAGAGTGTAGAGCTAAGGAAGGTGTGTGAGGGGGTCCAAAAGCTCGAACTTATATAGCAGTGTGGCTGGAATCAAACGTTGCAGTTCTCCAAATACACATTTCACATGAACATGTACTCCCTCTGTCCCATAATAGATGTCTTAGATTGTCAAAATTTAGATGAATTTAGACACCATTTAGTATATAGGTCATCTAAATTTTAAAAATTTTGAGACATCTATTTTGAAAGGGAGGAAGTATATATGATCAGCTCTTGCACATGCAAATATTACTACTTGTCCATCAACAAACCTTACACATGCAACTACCTCTTCTTTTTGGAAGAGACGAGGACGACACCATTATTCCTCCATGTGTTGCTACACTATACAGTGATGCTGAGTTACTTTTCTTAATGGTTCACCAACAATCTAGCAAAATAAGATAGGTGGATCGTCATCCTTGAGATACATTCCTTTGGTATGAGCAGCTAAGCGACTATATATGCACCTCCCTAAGGTAGTTCTTTCCAGGATTAGACAAGCAAGAGTACACATCTTTAGAGTTCTTATCAGTTTCCACCTCAACACCTACTAATTCAATAAAGTAACTTTTTCAAAGCATTTGTGATCCTACCAAATAGTTCAGAGAATAATCACCAGTTTTGGAGTCATAAGGCGCCATTTTTTGTGACATATTCAAATCAGCACCAATATTTACGTCCAAGCAATCATAAATGTTTGATCAAACTATTAGAATCACGTGGCACTAGCAAAATAATTTATCTAACATTCTCGGTTTCACTGAAGATCAAAGAAGAATATATGAGATATATGTTGTCTTCTTATATTTTTACCATATTATCCCTTTTTAACCACCAAAACACCTACACTTTTGGAGGGCACAACAAACTTCCACCAAGCATGTACATATTGAATACTTCAACAACTAATGATGGACAAAGAGACTAGGATGGTAAGGGCACTTTGCCGTGCCGGTTCGAGCATATAGTAACATCACTCAAACTGAATTAATATCAATATATATATGAAAAATTCAGTTAATATTGAGAAGTTTAGGAGTCAAATAACTGATTACAGTCGGCAGAGCTAACTGGACATACTCCCTCCATTCCAAAATATAAGGCACTTAAGGATTAGTCAAAAGTCAATATTTTCTAATTTTGACCAAATGTATACGTAAAAATATGAACATTTACAATACTGAATCAATATCAATAGATTAACCATAAAATATATTTTATTATGTGACAATTTAATATTTTAGATGTAGATATTTTTTCTTAAATATTTGTTCAAAGTTAGTAAGATTTGATTTTTGATATAATCCTTAGGCGCCTTATATTTTGGGAGAGGGGGGTACAAATGATGCAGTCATGTTAGTTCTTGCACTTACCAAACTATAGTTTGTTATCAGGTAAACCACATATTAGTGGAGTAAATGACAAAAACATGAGTTTGGTCACATTCAATATAACAAAACGCAGATTAGACGAGAATACTTCCTTCCTACAAAACAAAGGAGAAAACATGCAGACAATGCCTTGTTATATTAGCAAAACTACTTGGGGTATCCCGCGGACTGAAAAAATCACTCTTTCAAACTATAGACCCTAGTCGTTCCCAGCATATTTCTTACATTGGTTGATGAGAAATTCAACTGCATATTATTGCCCTCAAAATTATGGAAATACGAGTCCTTAGATGCTTGAATGCCTTCAAGTGCCATCTCCACTTGTCTCATGGTAGGTCGGTCTTCTCCTCTGGATTTTATACATTATACTGCTATTGTTGCAACTTCCCTAATTTCTGCACCTTCCTCCTCCACAACTTGTGGATCTAATATCTCAGCCAGATTTCCTTCAGTGAATATATTGACAAAATGTTCAACAAGACTGGTGTCACCTCTAGAGGACAAGTACAAGAATGGCTTCTTCCTAGTGAGCAACTGTACAAGAACAACCCTAAAACTGTACATATCACTTCCTCTCGTATATCAGTTACCTACAGACGGACCTTTTTGTATTGATGTGATGTGTCTCGTCTCTCATGTTTGATGTGATTTATGGAAATTGCATGGTTTCAACAGGATTGTGGCTTGTTCAGCACCTTAACAGATAGATGGATCCTTGCGCGCCCCCCCTTTTTTTTCTTTACAACACTAATCTTTGTTTAACTGTTATGTGATGTCTGGTACCGTTGTAGACTGTTCCACCGCATGATTTTAACATCAGATCACGCTTTGTCCAAAGGCGCGAAGCGGGAACGCCAGCAGGAGAAGGAACGGCCAGAAGCAAAAAACTTTCATCAAAGAACGATGTTTCGTCTAAGGATGAGATGCCGACTCCACAGCGGTACACAATATCTTCATGTTCGATGTTAGCTGCTGCTCCTTGATGTCCTGGCCGTGTCAAGGATCACTAGTAGCGCAGCCAGCAAAGGAGACCGCTGGCGATGGATGGTGTTACATAGAGGCGATTGCCTTGTTGAAGGCTATGTAGGCCTGTAAGAGATCATGGCGTGTAAAACTTCATTAGATGCTACCGCAATCGTTTCTCTCAGCTTGTGCCGTTGTGTTGTACCATGGCATTAGATTCGATTGATTCAGTACTCATTGTTGTTATGGTAAAGACTCCATTTATGGATATAAATGAGAAAAAAAATTGTAACAATATTGTCCTTTCCTAGATAGAAATGGTTCCATCACACCTGCTCCAGCTTTTCAGTGAAAAGGAGACGACACCATCTTAGACGAAAATTCATAGTAAGCACCAGTATTTACATGCAGGCAATCAGGAATACTTAACCAAACTATTGGAATGGCATGACACTCCAAGAACACAAAGGTCCAATAGTTCCAATGTCAGTGCAAATCAAACAAGACGGGTCAGGTAGATATCTGCTTGTTCTTTTCTTTAACCAGATTATCCCTGCTTAACCAAACTATTTGAATGGCAAGACATTCAAGAACCACCAAAACACATGCAGACATTGCACCAGTACCAGTTTCAATGCACAATCTGACTCTTCCTTTCCCCGTGCCTCCCATGTCTAGGTGCTAGAAACGCTTCTCCTTACATAGAAACAAGAACCCATCCATTAACCTCCGATGTATCTCGTGATCGACTCACACTCTTCTTCACGTTGCGAGGAAAGGATGTAACACCCTCAGAATCGGACCTATGCAAGTTTGAGCAAATTCGCCAAAACCCGCATAGAAACGATTCAAAGGTGCCCACCAGGCACTTTCGTGCGGGTGGAAAACGAAGTAATAACATTACACAACAGTCCTCGATGGGACCCACAGAACAGATATATATATAACAGCGACTCAAAGAGTCAAGAATACAGATATAATATACGAAGATCCAGATCACCTTGAAAATGATAGAGCGTCCGACTACGGACAAGATGCAAATGGGGCTAAGAGCCCTGAAGAATAACCAATGGCGTCCATAACCCTGCCTGTGCCAAGCGGAAGGGTAACCCCGCTAACGACGCCGATCTCAAAACCTGCTTAAACAAAAGGGTGCCGACAAAGGGCAAAGGAAAAAAGAAAGGAGGCGTCGATCGAGGCCAAGACACGGCGAGGCTAGAATTCGGCGGTCCTCGCCTACATAGGTATGGTGGACTGAGCGGCAGCGGCAGCAAGCACTAAACAACCTATAGAGACTCGATACATCTGGCGAATATCAGAGAGGGGTGAGAAAGACCTATGCGGATCCAACCTGAAGCTAACACCAAACAAACCCTTCCTGGCGTTTCCCCCTCGAGACCAAACGAGGAAGTCAACCGAGGAACTCACACAGTTGGCAGTTTTATTTATTCATTTATAGTTGCGGCACTTTACTAGTCAGGTTTAGATAATCGTCCTGATAAAATAAGCAGTGGCCACTTTTAGTTATCCATTCCGTTGTAGTTGCAACAATTACTAATCAGATACAGATAGCATGATATAAACCCAAAACCCAGCAGTTGTTGGTACTTTTATTCAGCCATTTCGTTGTAGTTGCAATACTTACTAGTCAGGTACAATTGTCGCAAGCGACAACCAAACAAGCAATTGTGGGCAGTATTAATTAGCCATTCCATTATAGTGAAGCTAATTACTAGTCATTATAAGTCAAATTTATAGCAGTAAACTTTAGTTATACTTGTCTATGATCAAGAAACTGTGCTCCAAGTCGTCCATATCCGCGGACACGGCTTTCAGAAAGTTTTACCCGGCCGGGGTGCACCAATAGCAACACACGCTCGATCAGCCTCGGAAAAACCAAATCAAAACCCAACGAGGCTTTCACGAACAATCACAGATTCAGAAATATTTCAGGGGCCACCTTAAGTAGAATCATAACGAGTAAGCAAGCTCCGAGACGGCCTCAAGGTTTGCAACAATGGCTGTAAGCGACTGGGAACCCGAAAGTGTGGCTGGGCTTGTCGATACCGCGTAATCAATCCGCATCCTAAACAGTACAGTGTGCTCCTCGCACAAATTAAATACAGAAAGTAGCATGGCATAAGTACAGGATAGTAAAAACACCTCAAACTAGTTTGTGGCCCCGAGAAATAAGAATGAATCAAGATCTGGCTCAGGGGGGTCCCATATACCTCCCGGATGTGGATAGCGCGATAAAACAAGGAACAGGAATCAAGTACTCGGGGTCTTACGGGACACAAGTGGGCGTTCGGAAACCAAACATTATCTATCACCCACCGATGCCTCTGCTTATTCAATTTTAGTTGTTAAACAGAAATTAAGTGTGCGATAAGTAAAACTAGAATCATCTCCAACATCAACATGCGGCAATACATCAGCAACGGTGGCATATGACGATACACATCAGCACTTGAGCAAGCAGCTACGACGCCATAAGTCCAACTATCTACCAATCAACGGTAATAGGATGTGTCCAAGGCAATATACGGCGAGGGAATAACACGAATGCGAAACTAAAGCATCGCAACACGATAGCAATAGATCAACAGGAGGGAATAAAGACTATAAAAGTAAGATAGGTAGAAAGGGGAGATGCTGCTTTGAAAACATTGCCGAAGGGTTCATCCGAAGGTCGGGCGAAGCTCACATCAACTCAACGGCCTTATCCGCGAAGAACCGAAACACTAGAAGAAACACCGGATGCACTATTTAATACAACGGCAGAAGATCGGCATGATGCATGTATGATGCATGGCATGGCAAGGGTGCGATGCAATTAGGTCATATTAAGTGGAACCGGGGTCCCGACAATTAATTAGATGGTTAGAGTTATTTACAAAACCCCGCATTTAAATGTTGTTTAAACAAGGCAGGATAAGATACCGGTTCGCTACACATGTTTATGTGAGGCCAATATGAGACTAGATTTGCCCGCATATGGGCCCCATATTTAATTATTAGGTGAACCGGCATAAGGCCCCCAAACCACATGAAAGCATGCATGCAACGTGAATAATTAATATGCAACAGTTGTTATTATGTTTTAAAATAGGGTTCGAGGAAAAAGGGTCACACATCAGAGGGGGCTCGACGATCTTGGGTTCCGGGGTTCGGGGTCGGTCTCAGGGTTCGACGGATCTGGGGTTCGGGGGTTCGGCGGAAGCGTTCTCGGACTCCGGGGTCGATCTTGGCGCATCCGGGGTCTTCGGGTCACATTGTCGGTCATGGCGTTCGGGACGAAGCACTTGTCGCATCGGGGGTTCTCGGCGGACTCGGTGTCCGGGTTCATGTCGGTGTACTCGGTGTTCCGGGAAGGCGATCTTGATTCGGGGTCCCGATGAAGATCTTGGCGAGGGGTTCGGGTTCCAAGCGCCGGGATCGGTCTCAAAAATCCATGGGGCAGTCTTAGCGTCGGTCATCCTCGGAGTCGAACTTGCGGTCCATGTGTACGGAAGATCTTGTGGGCTCGATGTCCGGGAGGCAGATCTTGGAGTCCAAGCCGGAGGTCTTCGGGGACGGTTCCTGGATCGTTCTTCGGCCCCGGGAACGGTCTTGCGAGGCCATCTGGGTTTGCCGGTGTCGGGATCGGGTTCGGGATGCCGAGGCTTGATCCTCGGTTCCGGGAAGAAGCACTTGGGGTATCCGGGTTGGAGAGCTTGTCGGTGGTTTCTGCGTCCGGGTCACGGCGTCTTCGGGTCCGGCTCCGGGAAGGTGAACTTGTCGCCCGTGTGGTCTTCGGATCGGGCCCCGGGATCGGTCTTCGGGGTTTGTCCTCGGACTGATGACGGAGGGGCCTCGCCGACGAAGCGTCGGCCGGCCTGCTCGGGGCGGCAGAGCGCGGGCGCCGGTGGCGAAGGACACGGCCGCGCTAGGCGACAGGCTGGTGGGCTCTGCTGCGGTTGGGGACGAGGCCGGCTCGGCCGACGCGGCCGGGCGGCGCTTGCTCGCAGGAGGAGGCGCGCCACGTCGGCGGTGGAGGTCGCGCTCCGTGGCCAGCGGCGAGGCGAGCTGGGCGGCTCAGCCTGGCGCAGCTGCGCAGCGAGGAGGGCTCGAGGGGCAGCCGGCAGGCCTTGAGCTCGCGGCGCGAGGCGGTGGCAGTGGCGGCGAGGCTGCTGAGGGGCTCATGGAACAGGGAAGAGGCGGCTGGCGGTGGCGGAGATGGGGCTGGCGGCGGGCGGCAGGTAGGGCGTCGGTGGGGTCTTGGCGAACGGAGGCGGGCAGCTCGGGCGAGGCGCGTGGCGGGCGATGGGGAGGTCCCGCGAGGCGCGGCGGCGAGCTAGGCGGTGGAGAGAAGGTGCAGAGGGCCGGCGACGAGGTGGTCGACGCGGGCGGCGGAGGCGGCCACTGGGAGAGAGGCGGCGGAAGGGAGCGAGGAAGGACGCTAGGAGGAAGGCACGGAAGGCTCGGGTTGGTGGGGGGTCGGCGTGGGAGATCGGGAGAGGTGGGCAGGGGTGGTCCACAGGCAGGTCGAGTGGGGGGTTGTGCGTGTGAGGCTGAGAGTTGAGTGGCTGTGAGCAGATGGGAGAGGGGTTAGGTGGTGATGTGTCAGGATAGGATTGGAGGGGGAAGAGGGGGTAGCTGAGGTGGCGGGTTCTGATTGGGTGGAGTGAGGTGGAGGTATGGGTTGGGTAGGATAGTGGGTAGCTGTAGGAATTAGATGGGACAGGTAGGTGGACCGATTTTATTTCTGGGGCGGTCGTTCGGGTCAATCGGCCCGTTCGACTACCCCGCTAAAATAAATATAAATTTTATTTATTTCAAACAACGCTTTTGCAAACCGATATCGGGCAAACCAAAATAGTCCGGCGACCCGGGTTTTGGGGTTTGAATAAAGATGGGGCGTTTGGAAAACAAAACGGGGTTTGCGAAAATAGTTTTAGCAAACAATGCATGATGATGACGATGCAATGCGCAAATTCAACGCGATTTTCTAGTAGTGGTTTTGCGGGATGCCACAAAGGATTAGACGAGGGAGAAGCAACACTAGTCATATAGATATGAAGGTGAGGGGAGAGAGAATAAGAAAGGTATCCTGGCTAGGAAGGTCACTTGGAGCATTGCAATGAAAAAGAAAGAGGAAGTCTGCTACTGTATTAGAACGTATAACCCAAGAAGGTGTGTCAAGGATATCTACAATCGGGAACCTATGTAACATCGTGAATGGAGTCGAACACTGCAAGCCTCGAGATGCATTTCACATAAACATGCAAATAGTACTACTCCATGGAGGCCGGTCTAACAAGTCATCAATGGCGAGCTAACATCAAACAAACATGCCATATGCAACTACCAATCTGTTGTGTTGGACAAGGACGACACCATTAATTACTCCATGTTTTGCTCTACTAGTGACGCTCGGTTACTTCGTTAATGGTTCGACAACTGTCATGCTGTTTGTTGTGACTTTGGAATGGTGATAGGTATATGATTGATTCCTTGGAGTCAGCGATAATATTTAGAGTCACTAAGGCACCATATCACCCACATATCCGAAGTCAGCGCCATTTTTTACATCTAATTGATCAGAAGTATCTAACCAAACAATTTGAGTCACATCACTCAAGGAATAAATGTCTAGCATCTTCAATATCTAGAGTAATTGTTGGTCAAACTGTTGCGTTAATCCATCACAAGCAGACTATGTTATAGTGCAGTACATTCTGTCACATTTTGCACCCTAGGAACACATCATGCAAAGTCTAGAGCAATTTGTACAAGGTAAAATTGCTTAGCTGACACTTGCTTTCCCCTGCCTCCTATGCCTAGAGGTCCAAAATGGTTCTCCCGTACAGAGAAACAAGAGGCCATCCATGAGGCCCAAATTTCCTGATTTACACTCTTCTCCGGGTTGCGACCAGAGGATTAGACGAGGGAGAAGCAACACCAGTCATGATATGGATATAAAGGCAAAGGAGAGAGATTAACTGGGAAATTAAGAAATAACATAACACAACTAGTGCTTTGGTTCAACTATAGCATGTGTGTGATGCAAGGAGAAAGAAAGAAGTTCTCTACAGTAAGAGCTCAGGAAGGTGTGTGAGGGGATCCAAAAGCTAGGACCTACTCCCTCCGTTTGGAAATATAAGATGTTTTAGATTTGTGAATGAGATGTATCTAGACCTCTTTTAGTGTCTAGATTCATTTGAACCTATACACTAAAACATGTCTAGATACATCTCCTTCACAAACTTAAAACATCTTATATTTCTAAATGGAGGGAGTATGTAGCAACGTGGATGGAATCAAGCGCTACGGGCCTCTAGGAAAAATAGGATTGGTGAATCATCCTTGAGATATTCATTTGGTCTGACGGCCAAAGCGCCTATGCGGCTATATACGAGGCTCCCCTAGATAGTTCTTTTCAGGATTCAACAAGCATGAGTACACATCTTTGGAGTTTTTATCAGTTTCCACCTCAACACCTACTAATTTAATAAAGTAACTTTTCCAAAGCATATGTCAATCCTACCAAATAGTCCAGAGTTTAATCACCAGTTTTGGAGTCACTAAGGCACCATTTTTTGCGACATATTCAAAATCAACACCAATAGTTACACATCCAAGCAATCCGAAATGTTTAACCATATTATCCCTGCTTAACCAAACTATTTGAATGGCAAGGCATTAAGTCCCAAATTTTCGTTGTCATTGCACATCAAACAAGACAGATCGGATAGATGTTTGCTTGAATTTTAATTGGATAATCCCTAGTTAGCACTCGGCTCTGAGTCAACGACCACCAAAACACCTGCACTCTAGGAGGCACAATAACCTTTCACACAGATCATACATGTACATTTAGGAGACTAGGCTGGTAGGGACACTTCGCATCACCAGTTCATTGTATATTAACATGATTTAAACTAAATTAACACCAATACATATGAATAATCTCAGTACATACTGAGCAGCATGGGAGTTAAATAAGATTATAGACAGCGCAACTTACTAGACATGTAAATGACACAATTCTATTAGTTCTACTCTTACCAAATTGTAGTTTTTTATTATGTAAACCACGTACTTGTGGAGTAATTGTTGGCTAGTTACCCACCACAAGCGTGTGCGACCACCCATCTAATCACACTGATTGCTGCTCGTCGAGGGGAAATGCAATCATCTACATCTTTGCCCCCTAGGAACATAAGATAGAGAAACTGTATGAGTACCAGCTACAATGCACAATCTGACTCTTCCTTTCCCCGTGCCTCCCATGCCTAGATGCTAGAAACGCTTCTTCTTACAGAGAAACAAGAACCCATCCATGAACCTCCGATGTCTCTTGTGATCGATCGATTCACACTCTTCTTCATGTTGTGAGGAGAGGAGAAGCAACACTAGTCATGAGATAGACATTAACTGGGAAATTAAGAAGCTAGGTATCATGGCTATGAAGGTCACTTGGAGCCAAGCTTACGCTTCAGCTCAACCATAGTTGGTGTGCGATGCAAGGAAAAATAATTAAAGAGGAAGTTTGCTACTGTAATAGAACATATAGCCTAGGAAGACGTGTCAGGGACATCTACAAGCTGGAACCTATGTAGCAGTGTGGATGATGGAGTCGATCGATCACCGCAAGCCTCGAGATGCATTTCACATAAGCATGCATATATGATCGGTTCTTGCACATGCAAGTAGCACTACTCCATGGAGGCCGGTCTGACAAGTCATCAATGGAGTACCAATCTGTTGTGTTGGACGAGGACGACACCATTACTCCTCCATGTTTTGCTGTACTGGTGATGCATAATTACTTCGTTAATGGTTCGACAACTGTCACACTGTTTGTTGTGACTTTGGAATGGTAATAGGTAGTATATGATTGATTCCTTGGAGTCGGCGATGATGTTTTGAGTCACTAAGGTTGGTCATAGTGCTAAGTAACTTAGACTAGTAACATGCACATGTTACTAGTTTATGTTACTATCTTCATAATTGATAGTAACATGTGTGTGGTGTTATGCAGTGACTAATTAATTAGATTGTAGACTCATATGGTTTTGATATGTGTGATGTTATGGTAACTAGCTAAGTTACTACTTCCCTCTCTTTCTTCATTAATTATCATGTCATGTCACCAATTTGCTTACTTGGCATTGCATATACATGCATATTACTAGCTAAATTACTTCCACTATGACTAGCCTAAGGCACCATACCATCCACATATCCGAAGTCAGCGCCACTTTTTACGTCTAATTGATCAGAATATTTAACCAAACAATTTGAGTCACGACACTCAAGAAATGAATGTCTAGCATCTTCAATATCACTGCACATCAAACAAGACGGATCAGATAGGTATTAATTGTCTACTAGTTAAATGCCCGTGCGTTGCTACGGATCACTCAAGTTTTTCTTTTACCGTACTATAGTCGTAATAACATGCAAATTTACGTGTATAGAAAGATATAATCACACAATATTCCTAAACACTAAATTTTGACATTGTATGCACAGAAAGCAACAACTTTAAGAGTCAACACATCACCTTAACTACATCATTTGTTACCCACATCATTGTTATGGAATATGACAAATACGCTTGACGACAATGAAGTTTTGATTTTGTTTACCACGACCACAATGCTCGTTTTTGTGTTCATATTTTCTCTTCATGGGTCTACCCCCCCCTTATCATATACTACCTCCATTCATAAATAAGACATTTTGAGACTATCCCAAAACATCTTGTATTTACGAAGAGAGGGAATACAAGATTAGAAAGTACACCTTGCAATATTGATAATTGACGAATTTCTTGTGGCGCCATCCCAACAAACAACTTGTGGTTACACATGATGTAGTTAATAGTAAAAAAGAGATAATCTGGTGTATTTTTATAAGCTTAATACATATAGTTACTCCCAATGTAATTGCGAGCTATTTGGGTAGCAAAATTTTGTATGCCAACTATACATAAAAAGTGACTCGGGTAAATTCTAGGTTCATCTCTCTTCCATGTCTAGTTAGCACAAGCATAACTAACTTTTAGTCTTGTTGCAAAATCATTTCCAGTAAACCAGTATCTAGCTCATAAGCTAACAAACTTAGATGGTCACATCAATGTCATCCCTAATAAAACGGCATCCACATCATACAAATTCAATTAGCTAGTAGTGTGTACTTCGTTCTAATAAGCACACTATAGTTCACACCATGATGCAAAGATATGCTCAGCATGGATATTGGGAAGGGGAACCATTTCAATATAAACATCATTGGGTTGACTTAGTTTACTTGTCAAGCATAGTATCAATATATCTTCACCGAAGAGTAGAAAAAATAGGCACAACCCAAACACCGAGCATGTAATAGTGAATGAATTTGATCTCCATAAAGATACATACTAATAATACAAAATGAAAATGCAACAAGAACAAATGAACGAAATTTGATCAAAATGCCTTGGATTCTCTTTGAAACTGGTGTCACTATTCGTTGTTATGAATGTAGCCCTCGTGAAAAGGTTCATCGGCATTTTTTTGAGGCGTAATAACAAAAATCAGAGGCAGCAAGGGGGTAAGCATCTCCAGGTTGCGCTAGAAGGCATCGAGGAAGCCTCTGCGCCACAACCCACATCCGCCGCCGCCTCGCTGTCCACGAAGCCACGAAGAACGTCTTCTAGCACCGACGAGTGCCGCCGCCGCCGGGTCGACTCTGTCCTCTCAAATCGAAGCCGGCAACTCATAGAAGCCCCCACCCAAGACACCACCAGCAGACCACCCCACCGAAGCAGGGGGAGCTGATAAGGTCGTCGGCGGCGAGCGGCCCCGATCAGCGTCGTAGTCCTCCTCCCTTCTGCTGCCCCAGATCCTAGAAGCTTGGTCCCCATCGCCCCCTTCACCGATGTCACACACCTTTGACTGGCGGCCCTTCAGGGGTGATGAGAGGGGGGGGGGGGGGGCGGAGGTGCGGGCGGTGGTGGTGGGGGCTAGGGTTTTGCCCCCTCGTTGCCTGGAGGAGACGACGTGAGGGGAGCATTTTTTTCTCCCTGCCGGTGAGAGAGAAGGTTTCTTTTTCTCCAAAGTAGAAAACCAATTTTAACCTCACCTCTGGCCCAATTTAAACATGTAATAGCGCATCATATGCAAAATCTAAATTCTCCAGATAGCATCCATGCAATGGACATTAAACTTCTACCTCAAGACGCTCGTCACTCTCTACGTTTAGGCTTTATAAGCTCTCTTTCAACTTGTGGTTCCTTTGACAAATCGTCAACCTGTTTAATCAATATCTAAAGCAATGAATATAAGATACATCATGACCGGAATAAACACAAAAACTGAAACGAGTGAATCCCTCATTGATGACGTGTTACTGCTACTGAGAAAATACTTCCAGAATCCACGTGATACTCGAATGATATGCTGACTTGTACAACAATAAAAAGTTTAAGTTTGTAGAGCTGCTCAACAACTTTTTCTAGTATTTTCCAGAAACTACCATTGTGAAGACACCTTTGTTCATCCATCAGCCAATTTGATTGATCATCTCACTCTCATCCCCAGTAAAACACTGATACCGTGTTGCGCTTTACGGTCCTACCTTATTGAGAAGAAAAAAGTAACTCAACTTGAAGATCAAAAGGCATAAGAAATATAATCTTCAGCATGGGAGAAGCTTAGGAGCCCGTGCGGTGGGTAGGCACCGGTGTGACGCCGCTAGTGGCCGGAGAAGTGGAGGCGGCAACAATGATCACGTGTCGTGCCCTCGCCCTACAGGAAAGGGCCACCGACGGAGGAGGCGGCAACGACTTGTGGTGGCGGTGCGGGTGAAATCCGCTCACCATGGTGGCGAGGAAGACCCCGAAGAACTGCTCGATGAAGATGTCATATTCCGTCGTTCTGGCCCCATCCTGGTCGCCAGGCGGGAACGAGCCGACCAGGGTAGTCGGCGTGGCTGCGTCCGTGAGCCCGAACAGTCTCGAGGGAAAACTGGCAGAGGAATGGACACCAAAACACCTACACCATTTAATAGTAAAGACTTGTGTTGTAACCAGATCATCCCTAGCTAGCACTCTATTGTGAGTCAACCAGCACCAAAACACCTGCACTTTGGGAGGCACTAAAAGCCTCCACCCTGCATGTCCATCAGTACATTAACCTCGTGAATTGATGGCTGCATAAACATACTATGATGGTAAGCGTGCTTCACTTCTCTTGTTTGTTGTATGGTGCCATTTAAATTGAATTAACACCAACATGTATGAATAGTCTTGGTGAATGTCGAGCAGTTTGGGAGCTAGTGGAGCTAACTGGACATAGAAACAGGACAGTTCTGTTAGTTCTTGCACTTCACAAAACAGTAGTTTGTAACCATGTTAACCACTTATTACCAGTTGTCTAAGTCGATCACAAGTCGAGTATGTTATGGTACAGTATGTTCTGTCACATCTTTGCATCCTAGGAACACATCATGCAAAGTCTAGAGCAATTTATACAAGGTAAAATTGCGCAGCTGACACTTGTTTTCCCCGTGCCTCCCATGCCTAGAGGCCCAAAATGGTTCTCCCTTTATAGAGAAACAGAAGGCCATCCATGATGCCAATATTTCTGATTTACACTCTTCTCCAGGTTGCGACCAGAGGATTGGACGAGGGAGAAGCAACGCGAGTCATGAGAAGGATATGAAGGCAAAGGAGAGTGATTAACTGGGAAATTAAGAAACGGCATACGTAACTAGTGTTTTGGTTCAACTATAGCAGGCGTGTGATGCAAGAAGAAAGAAAGAAGTTTTATACGATATAGAGCTCATGAAGGTGTGTGAGGGGATCCACAAGCTAGGACCTATGTAGCAGCGTGGATGGAATCAAGCGCTGCAGGCCTCCAATTGCATTTCATATGAATGCATATATGATCAGTCTTGCACATGCAAGTATTATTAGTCCTTCCAGGCTATAGCTAGACAAAAGCCGGCTTGGGCTGCCTCGGGCCGCGCCTGGGAAAAACTTGGGCTGGAGCTGGCGAGGCCGAGCCAGCTCGGCAGCCTCGTCCATGGGTTTGGCTCGGGCCACCCACCAGCTCGAGCCAGGTGGGTGCAGCTCGCGGGCTGGCATCGCACACGTTCCCAGGTTCCCACGAACACGCCAGGTTCCTAAGTTTTGCCCACAAAGTTGCAAATTTAGCCACACAAATTGAAGATCCATCGATTTAAATAAAATTCTAAGAAAAGAGACTATAAAAACTCATATATAGATGAATCCATTCCAATGATAAAATTGGGAAAATAGCAACAAGCAACAAATTAACAACAAATCCAAGTCCATTGCCGCGGGATCTGCTCGAGACAGGCATCCAGTGGGGCGGGTACATGTTGGGGAGGGGAGTGGCAGAGAGGGTGGCGTGACGGAGAAGGGCGCAGCGGCGATGGGGGTCGTCATTCGTGTGGCGGCGGCGGCTCGCCCTGGAGCTGGAAGGTGAGGAGGAAGCGAGGAGGACGACCAAAGGAGAGGAAGCGAGTCGGCGACCATGGTCCAGTTGACCCATACTCTCCGAGTCTCCCTCTCTAAGCCCACCGAATTCTAAAAAAGGAAAAAAACACGAGCCAACGAGATGGACCAGGCCGAGCCCGAGCCAGCCCAAGGTCGTCGCGGTCTAGCTCCACAGGCTCGGCTCGGTCCACCTACACCTGCGGGCCGAGCCCAACTCGTTCCGAGCCTAGAAAACTTGGGCCCAAGCTGAGCTTCCAGATATAATCCAGGCCATCAAAAAATCTAACACATGCAACAACCATCGATCCTCCATATGTTATTACACTACACCGGTGATGCTGACTTACTTTTCTTAACGGTTCACCAACAACGCTTATGTAGCTATATACGAGGCTCCCCAAGGTAGTTCTTTTCAGGATTTGGCAAGCATACGTACACATCTTTGGAGTTCTTATCAGTGTCCACCTCAACACCTACTAATTTCATAAAGTAACTTTTCCAAAGCATATGTCAATCCTACCAAATAGTCCAGAGCTTAATCACTAATTTTAGAGTCACTAAGGAACCATTTTTTTTGGGACATATTCAAAATCAGCACCAATAATTACATCCAAGCAATCATAAATGTTTCATCATACTATTAGAATCATATGGCAATAACACAATAATTTATCTGACGTTCTCAATTTCGCTAAAGATCAAACAAGAATATATTAGAGATGTTGTCTACTTGTCTTTTTTTACCATATTGTCCCTTTTTAACCACAAAAAATTCCTACACTTTTGGAAGACACAGGAACCTTCCACCAACCATGTATATATTGAATACTTCAAAAACTGATAATGGACAAAGAGACTAGGATGGTAAGGGCACTTTGCCACGACGGTTCGACGTATAGTAAACATCACTTAAACTGAATTAAACATCAATTTGTATGATAATCCAGTGAATTTTAAGAAGTTTGGGAGTCAACAAATAACCGATTATAGTAAGCGGAGCTAATTGGATATACAAATGATGCAGTTATGTTAGTCCTTACACTTACCAAACTGTAAACCAGATATTAGTTTAGTAAATGAAAAAATCAACAGTTTGGTCACATTCAATAATACAACAACACACAAATTAGATCATAATACTTCCTCTTAGACAAAAGCCAAGGAAAAAAAATCTTGCAGGCACTTCCTTGTTACATTATCAAAACTACCTAGGGTACCTCGAGGACTGCAAGAATTCCTATTCTAAACTATATACCCTAGTACCTCCCAGCATGTTTCTTGCATTAGTAGATGAGAAATTAATTTC
Organism: Avena longiglumis; assembly: GCA_030063025.1. Lineage (NCBI taxonomy): Eukaryota > Viridiplantae > Streptophyta > Magnoliopsida > Poales > Poaceae > Avena > Avena longiglumis. The sequence continues at coordinate 511,726,870 of CP125978.1, forward strand.
GATATTATTGTCCTAAAAATTATTTGAAATACGCTCCTTAGATGCTTGAATGCCTTCAAGTGCCATATCCACTTTCCACATGGTAGGTCGGTCTTCTCCTCTGGATTTTATACATGATGCTGCTAGTGTTGCAAGTTCTTTAATCTCTTCACCTCCCTCCTCAACAACCTATGGATCTAATATCTCAACCAGATTACCTTCAGATTACATACAAATGATGCAGTTATGTTAGTTCTTACACTTACCAAACTGTAAACCAGATACTAGTTCAGTAAATGAAAAAATCAGCAGTTTGGTCATATTCAATAATACAACAACACGCAAATTAGATCATAATACTTCCTCTCAGACAAAAGCTAAGGGGAAAAATCTTGCGAATCGCCTTGTTACATTATCAAAACTACCTAGGGTACCTCGAGGACTGCAAGAATTCCTCTTCTAAACTATAGACCCTAGTCCCTCCCAGCATGTTTCTTGCATTGCTCGATGAGAAATTAATTTGGATACTATTGTCCTCAAAATCATTTGAAATACGCTCCTTGGATGCTTGAATGCCTTCAAGTGCCATCTCCACTTGTCGCATGGTAGGTCGGTCTTCTCCTCTGGATTTTATACATGATGCTGCTAGTGTTGCAACTTCTTTAATCTCTTCACCTCCCTCCTCCACAACCTGTGGATCTAATATCTCAACCAGATTACCTTCAGAAAGTAGAGTGACGAAATGTTCGACAAGCCCCGTGTCACCTCCAGGGGACAAGTACAAAAATGGCTTCTTCCTAGTAACCAACTCTATAAGAACAACCCAAAACTATACACATCACTTTTCTTCGTGAGCATCATGCGATAGTACATAGGGTCTAGGTAACCTATAGTCCCTTGCACCTTTGTCGTCACCCCTATTTTATCAATTTGAATGTGCCTTGAAGCTCCAAAGTCCTATACCTTTGCTATTAGGGTAGCATCAAGGAGTATGTTTGTTGACTTGATATCTTGTGTGGATCACTGGGATTGAGGTAGCTGAGTGAAGATAAGCAAGAGCTTTGGCAGTATCGATCCAATCCTCAGTCCCATATCCCATGACAGCGAAATCTGTCTAGTGACATGAAGGTAATCATGAAGGGTTCCATTGGAAATGAACTCATAGACTAATAATGGGACTTCTACCCCAAGACAGCATCCCAGAAGTTTTACTAAGTTCTTATGATTGATTTGTGAGAGGATAACAACCTCGTTTATGAACTCGTCGATTTCCTATTGTATCACTATCTTGGACTTATTGATTGCTACAACATGCATGTTTGAAAAAATGGGAACGAGCCGACCGGGGTAGCATTCGGTGTGGCTGCGTCCGTGAGCTCGAACAGTCTCGAGGGAAACTGGCAGAGGAATGGGCACGAAAACACCTACACCATTTAATAGTAAAGACTTGTGTTGTAACCAGATCATCCCTAGCTAGCACTCTATTATGAGTCAACCAGCACCAAAGCACCTGCACTTTGGGAGGCACTAAAATCCTCCATGCTCCATGTCCATCGGTACATTAACCTCGCGAATTGATGGCTGCATAAACATACTATGATGGTAAGCGTGCTTCACTTTCTTGTTTGTTGTATGGTGCCATTTAAATTGAATTAACACCAACATGTATGAATAGTCTTGGTGAATGCCAAGCAGTTTGGAGCTAGTGGAGCTAACTAGACATAGAAACGGAATAGTTCTGTTAGTTCTTGCACTTTACAAAATAGTAGTTTGTAACCATATTAACCAACTCCTTATTACCAGTTGTCTAAGTCGATCACAAGTAGAGTATGTTATGGTGCAGTATGTTCGGTCACATCTTTGCATCCTAGGAACACATCATGCAAAGTCTAGAGCAATTTGTACAAGGTAAAATTGCTCAGCTGACACTTGCTTTCCGCTTGCCTCCCATGCCTAGAGGCCCAAAATGGTTCTCCTTTTACAGAGAAACAGGAGGCCATCCATGATGCCAGTATTTCCTGATTTACACTCTTCTCCGGGTTGCGACGAGAGGATTAGATGAGGGAGGAAGCAACACCAGACTAGTCATGAGATGGATATGAAGGTGATGGGAAAGAGATTAACTGGGAAATTATGAAACGAGGTAACATAGCTAGTGCTTTGGTTCAACTATATAAAGTGTGTGATGCAAGGAGAAAGAAAGAAGTTTGCTAGAGTGTAGAGCTCAGGAAGGTGTGTGAGGGGATCCAAAAGCTCGAACTATGTAGCCGTGTGGCTGGAATCAAACGTTGCAAGCCTCCGAATATGCATTTCACATGAACATGTATATATGATCAGCTCTTGCACATGCAAGTATTACTAGTCCATCAAGGCCATCATCATTTCCAAAAATATCAAGGTCATCAACAAACCTTACACATGCAACTACCTCTTTTTTTTGGAAGAGATGAGGACGACACCATTATTCCTCCATGTGTTGCTACACTGTACAGTGATGCTGAGTTACTTTCCTTAATGGTTCACCAACAATATAGCAAAATAAGATAGGTGAATCGTCATCCTTGAGATACATTCCTTTAGTCTTGGCAGCTAAGTGACTATATATGCACCTCCCCAAGGTAGTTCTTTCCAGGATTCGACAAGCATGAGTACACATCTTTGGAGTTCTTATCAGTTTCCACCTCAACACCTACTAATTCAATAAAGTAACTTTTCCAAAGCATTTGTCATCCTACCAAATAGTTCAGAGAATAATCACCAGTTTTAGAGTCACTAAGGCGCCATTTTTGCGACATATTCAAATCAGCACCAATATTTACGTCCAAGAAATCAGAAATGTTTGACCAAACTATTAGAATCACATGGCACTAGCAAAATAATTTATCTAACATTTTCGGTTTCACTGAAGATCAAAGAAGAATATATGATATAGATGTTGTCTGCTTAATTATATTTTTACCATATTATCCCTTTTTAACCACCAAAACACCCACACTTTTGGAGGGCACAACAAACTTCCACCAAGCATGTACATATTTAATACTTCAACAACTAATGATGGACAAAGAGACTAGGATGGTAAGGGCACTTTGCTGCGCCGGTTCGAGCGTATAGTAACATCACTCAAACCGAATTAACATCAATATGTATGAACAATTCAGTGAATATTGAGCAATTTGGGAGTCAAATAACTGATTACAGTCGGTGGAGCTAACTGGACATACTCCTTCCATCCCAAAATATAAGGCACCTAAGGATTAGTCAAAATTTAATATTTTCTAATTTTGACCAAATGTATACGTAAAAATATGAAAATTTACAATACTGAATCAATATCAATAGATTCACCATAAAATATATTTTATTAATGTGACAATTTAATATTTTAGATGTAGATATTTTTTCTTAAATATTTGTTCAAAGTTAGTAAGATGTGACTTTTGATCTAATCCTTAGGCACCTTATATTTTGGGAGGGGGTACAAATGATGCAGTTATGTTAATTTTTACACTTACCAAACTATAGTTCGTTATCAGGGTAAACCACATATTAGTGGAGTAAATGACAAAAACATGAGTTTGGTCACATTCAATATAACAACATGCAAATTAGATGAGAACACTTCCTTCCTACAAAATAAAGGAGAAAACATGCAGGCAATGCCTTGTTACATTAGCAAAACTACCTGGGGTATCTCGTGGACCGCAAAAAATCCCTCTTCCAAACTATAGACCCTAGTCGCTTCTAGCATATTTCTTACATTGGTTGATGAGAAATTCAACTGCATATTATTGCCCTCAAAATTATGGAAATACGAGCCCTTAGATGCTTGAATGCCTTCAAGTGCCATCTCCACTTGTCTCGTGGTAGGTCGGTCTTCTCCTCTGGATTTTATACATTATGCTGCTATTGTTGCAACTTACCTAATTTCTGAACCTCCCTCCTCCAAAACTTGTGGATCTAATATCTCAGCCAGATTGTCTCCAGTGAATAAAGTTACAAAATGTTCAACAAGACTGGTGTCACCTCTAGAGGACAAGTACAAGAATGACTTCTTCCTAGTGAGCAACTCTACAAGAACAACCCCAAAACTATACACATCACTTTCCTCTCGTATATCAGTTACCTACAGATGGACCTTTTTGTATTGATGTGATGCGTCTCGTCTCTCATGTTTGATGTGATTTATGGAAATTGCATGGTTTCAACAGGATTGTGGCTTGTTCAGCGCCTTAACAGATAGATGGAGCCTTGCACGTTCCTTTTTTTTGCTTTACAACTCTAATATCTATTTAATTGTTATATGTTGTCTGTTACCGTTGTAGACTTGTCCACCGCATGCTTTTATCATCAGACCACACTTTGTTCCTCCTACCTTAAATTGCCAACCAGCCGATTGCTTCATGATAAGTTTGAATCTGTTATATTTGACATTCTGTATTTGCTATTGTTCTTTAAGAATATTCAAAGTAGCGGTGTCGATTGAACTGGCTGGTGCTCAACTTGTCGTGGCGTACAACGACATACGACGGATGATCTTGGATGTCCTGGTGGTTTAGTAACCATAGGGAAAAGAAAAAATTGTGTTTGTATAATCTCTTCACTGAGGTTTCTGTATTGAGGTTGACTGATATGTGTGGAATGCCAATCACCATCTGTTCAAATAATTTCTAATCTGATCATGCCGTATCATCTTCCTGCAGATGAATGACACTAAGCAAGGTCCAAAGTCACGAGGCGGGAACCCTAGCATGAGAAGGAACGGCCAGAAGCAGAAACTCTCGTCGAAGCACGACGTTTCGTCTAAGGATGAGATGCTGAGTCCACAGCGGTACACAGTATCTTAATGTTTGATGTTAGCTGCTGCTCCTTGATGTCCTGGACGTGTCAAGGATCACTAGTAGCGCAGCCAGCAAAGGAGACCGCTGGCGATGGATGGTGTTACATAGAGGCGATTTCCTTGTTGAAGGTTGTGTAGGCCTGTAAGAGATCATGGTGTATAAAACTTCATTAGATACTACTGCAGTCGTTTCCCTCGGCTTGTGCCACTGTGTTGTAATGTGACATTGGATTCGATTTAGTGTTCATTGCTATTATGCTAAAGACTCCCTTTATGGATATAAATGTGAAAAGAAAGTGTAACCAATAGTGCCATGACACACCAGCTCCAGCTTTTCAGTGAAAAGGAGAAGCCACCATCTCAGAAAGAAACTCATAGTCAGCACCAGTATTTACATCCAGGCAATCAGGAATACTTTACCAAACTATAGGAATGACATGGGACTCAAGAAGCCAAACGCCTCAACAGTTTCATTTTCACCGCACAACAAACGAGATGGGTAAGATATATGTTGTCATCTTGTTCTTTAACCAAATTATCCCTGTTTAACCAAACTACTTGAATGGCAAGGCACTCAAAATACAAAAGTATGAAATCTCTGGTGTCATTGCGCATCAAACAGGACAAATCAGATAGATGTTTGCTTGAATTTTAACCAGATAATCCCTAGCTAGCACTGACTGAGAGTCTACAACCACCAAAAAACACCTGCACTCTATGACTCTTCCTTTTCCCGTGCCTCCCATGCCTACTAGGTGCCACCGCCAGAAACGGTTCTCCTTACAGAGAAACAAGGACCCACCCATGAGCCTCCGATGTCTCTCGTGATCGATTCACACTCTTCTTCAGGTTGCTAGGAGAGGATTAGACAAGGGAAAAGCAACACTAGTCATGAGATAGATATGAAGGTAAGGGGATGGACATTAACTGGGAAATTAAGAAGCAAGGTATCATGGCTAGAAAGGTCACTTGGAGCCAAGGGCGTACACTTCAGCTCAATCATAGTTGGTGTGCCATGCAAGGATGTCGTTCTAATAAGTCACCAATGGCGAGCAAACATCAAACAAACCTGCCATATGCAACTACCAATCTGTTGCCTTGGACGAGGACGACACCATTACTCCCCCATGTTTTGTTGTACTGGTGACGCTCAGTTACTTCGTTAATGATTCGACAACTGTCACACTGTTTGTTGTGACTTTGGAATGGTAATAGGTCTTCCCTCCGTTCAGAAATATAAGACATTTTAGATTTGTAAAATAAATGTATCTAGACGTCTTTAGTGTATACTAGTAGTTATGCACGCACACGAGTGTCTCAGCTAATCGATTATACGCTCACTTCAGTGATTCACATAATATATGTCCAAGAGTTTTAATCTACATGACTTTCAGCCAACATGATATGTCACTGTACTTCAATAATTTAAGATGCTATCGATTATAAATGAGCGGAAAATCTTCACTCGTTTTGCTACACCGTTATATATCGAGATATCTTTTCCCATCTTATAGAAAACTATGATGCCTCTCGTCCCTCTTCATGACAACAAGCTGATATGTCTATGTTCTCTCGTCGGTGCTGGTGCCGCTGCTTATTTGGGAACGTTCTATCATATCCAAAATTCCAAGTTTAGTTGGGACACCCTGATTTAAAAGTTTCAAGGATCTAAGTTGCTCCAGAATGCACTATGTACCAAAACTTGCACTTACATGTAAGGAAACAAATTAGATAAATGCCTCGGTGTTTACAAACTCCAAAACAACAACAACATTGCTTGGTCAGAAATGGAAATCTTCAACAGCTAGATCAATGAACTGGAACTAATGGGCGTCGAGATCTGCAACTCAAAATACACCTGGTCAAACATGAGGGTGGAGCCAACTCTCATCAAACTGGGTAGAGTACTGATCAATCTGCAGTGGGGACAGAAGTTCATTCACTCAACATGTAGGACAATTGGGTGCCCAACATCTGACCACAAGGAAATCGTGGTGGACACTTAAACAAACTCAATACCAACCAAATTATTTCGCTATGAGGATCATTGGCTGAACTACCTTTCTCCACACAATGGCCACTTACAGATTCAGGAAGAAAAGCAAGGTTCTTAAACTGGGCCAAGAAGATTTCTTTGGAGAGAACGAAAAGATGAAGATCGCAACTGACCACTTCAGACAGTTCTTTGGTGAAACAAGGGCTTGGGTACGAAATATTGACAACAACAAATATACACTAACCAGACCGCTATGCTACAAAACCTGTCAGCTCCTTTCACGTGGAAGGAAATTAAAGAGGCTATTGTCAACTCCCCAGCCAACAAGAGCCCCGGGCCAGATGGCTTCACTAATGAGTTCTTCAAATACTACATACAGGACATAAAAGATCGCATTCTACAGTTATTCAGTGACCTACACAATCAGACTTTGGACCTCTCTGGAGTGAACATAGCTCTAATCACGCTGCTACCCAAGAATTATATGCCTCAGGTTGTCAAAGATTACAGACCAATATCGCTGCAGCACTCAATCCCAAAGCTAATCGCAAAATTTATGGCCAACAGACTCCAACCAAAGATCAGGGAATTGGTTCATGACATGCAATATGGGTTTATCAAAAATAGGTCAATTGTGGAGAACTTTGCGACGACAACGAAATGGTCCAATGTGCAAACAAACATAAAAAAACCCATCATTGTTCTAAAGCTAGATTTTGAAAAGTCTTTTGACTCGGTGCACTGGGAGGCGATCTACGAAACCATGGCTGCTAGAGGTTTCCCGAAACTATGGATAAAATGGGTAAAACATCTACTGGAAACTTCTAAAGCACAGATGATAATCAATGGGCAATGCAACAAGTTCAAGATTCAGAGAGGGGTGAGCCAAGGGGACCCTCTATCACCATACATTTTCAACCTCATAGATGATATCATGCAACGGCTCTTCCAAAAGGCATATGAAGTTGGCTTTCTTGAGCATCCGATCCAGTAGGGTGCCCCTTTGCCAGCACTACAATATGTTGATGACACATTACTAATCCTGCGAGGATCGATACAATAGGCTAAAATTGCCAAACACCTGCTCGACGCCTTTGCGACATTTACGGGACTGAAAATTAATTGCCAGAAGAGTACATTCGTCCCTCTAAATGTGGCACAACAAGTGGCATCAGATGTTGCTGAAACTCTGGGATGCCAGATCACAGATTTGCCGTGCACTTACCTAGGGTTGCCCTTATCACAGACCAAAATCTCTAGGGTAATGCTACAGCCTGTAATTGATCGGATCAACCGCCGATTGCCTGGCTGGATGCCCAGGATGATGAATATGGGGGGGTCGTGTTCTGATGGTTAACTCGGTGATTTCTGCCATTCCAACCTACTTTATGTCATGTAGTGAGTGGGATCAGACTAGTATTGACATGGTGGACAAGATCAGAAGATCGTCTATGTCGAAGAACAAGGAGGAAATGAATGGTGGCCACTGCTTGGTCGCATGGGATGTGGTCACCATGCCAAAAGCACAAGGGGGGCTAGGAATTAGGAATCTAAGACTGCACAACAAAGCTCTGATGGCCAACCTAGCGGCAAAACTACTGGGAAAAGGAATGGGACCCTGCTTTTCATGGATGGCAAGCTGGTACTTGCAGCAAAACATTCCACACCACCACACGGCGAAAGACTCACCCTTCTGTAAATCAATTGTACAGCTCATTCCAGTGGTACAACAGGCTACCTACTGTCAAATTCAGGATGGATCGAGGACAACGTTCTGGCAAGACAACTGGACGAGTATGGGAAGCTTGCAATGGTACCTCCCTGTCCTATACTCGTTCGCTCAAGACCAACATTGTACTGTCAAATCACAGTTTCAGGATGGGGCATGGCAAATCACCCTACACCAACCTTTCTCTATGACAGCAGAAGCAAAGCTACAACAGTTACTTGCTGCTATTGCGAATACCAACTCACATAGTGAAGGGGACGCTAGGATGATGCTTACAACTGCGAAACCACCATAAACAAAAGACATGTACCGGCTGTTCTCTGACCGCGGGATGCTATGGACACCTGCAAAATGGATCTGGATTAAAGCAATCCCCCATAGACACAAAATCTTCCTATGGCTGGCCTTCAAACATAGGCTAAACACTAAGAGCAACATGGTAAAAAAGAAGTGGTGCAGTGATGGAGGATGTGGACAATGCCCGACTCTAGAAACTTTCGAACATATTGCTTTACACTGCAAGCAAGCTGATTGGGTATGGGAAAAGCTCAACATTTCAGAAACTGCCAGAAAAGCCTCGCAATTATCAGACCTGTTTGATGTGGAAATACAGGGAAAATATCCAAAAACTTGGCCAATATGCGTGGCTGCTTGCCTAATCGCACTCTGGCATGCTAGGAATGACCGCGTCTTCAATCAGAGGGAAACCTCCAGAACAACCCTACTACAGAACATTGCTCAATTCCTCACTCTTTGGGCTTACAGATCGGAAAAGCAGAAGAAGCAAATTTTAGACTGGGCTAATCCCTTCTTGATCACCTAAGGAGCATTATTATTTTTTCCTGCACCCCCTTACTAAGACAGGTTGTAAATTCTGCTAGACTTGTACGCTCTACTGTAACCATAAGATTAGGGTATCCCCTACCTTCATATATAGAAATATATATATTCCTCAAAAAAAACTCCAAATAAATATACAGAAGATGCTATCATTTGACAAAATAAACAAAAAAATATATGAAAACTCAGTAGCCTCATCGCCAATGATAGGCATAAGTTGCACAAACAATCTGTTGTTGGTATTATGAACAACAACAACAACAACAACAACAACAACAACGTATGAAAACTCAGTAGCCTCATCGCCAATGACAGACATAAGTTGCACAAACAATCCGTTGTTGGTATTACAACAACAGCAACAGCAACATCATCATCATCATCATCAACAACAACAACAACAACAACAACAACAACAACAACAACAACAACAACAAACAACAGCAACAACAATAAACAACAACAGCAATACCAACAACAATGACAACAACAACAGCAACAACAACAAGAATAAAGAATAAAGAATAAAGACAACACCAACACTAACACCAATAAAGAAAGGAAAGAAGAAAGGCAACAACAGAATAACAACAACAACAACAACAACAACAACAACAACAACAACAACAACAACAACAACAACAACAACAACAACAACAAACAACAGCAACAACAATAAACAACAACAGCAATACCAACAACAACGACAACACCAACAACAACGACAACAACAACAATAGCAACAGCAACAGCAACAGCAACAACAACCTCAACAACAACAGCAACAACAACACCAACACCAACAGCAAACAACAACATCAACAACAGCAACAGCAGCAGCAGCAGCAGCATCAACAACAACAACAACAACAACAACATATGAAAACTCAGTAGCCTCATCGCCAATGACAGACATAAGTTGCACAAACAATCCGTTGTTGGTATTACAACAACAGCAACAGCAACATCATCATCATCATCATCATCATCATCAACAATAACAACAACAACAACAACAAACAACAGCAACAACAATAAACAACAACAGCAATACCAACAACAACGACAGCAACAGCAACAGCAACCTCAACAACAACAGCAACAGCAACACCAACACCAACAACAACACCAACACCAACAGCAAACAACAACATCAACAACAGCAACAGCAGCAGCAACAACAACAACAGCAACAACAACAACAACAACAACAACAACAACAGCAATACCAACAACAACGACATAAAGAATAAAGAATAAGAATAAAGAACCTCAGCGAATAAAGAATAAAGAACACCAACACCAACAGCAACACCAACACCAACACCAACAGCAAACAACAACATCAACAACAGCAGCAGCAGCAACAGCAACAACAACAGCAACAACAACAGCAACAACAACAACAACAACAACAACAGTAATTTTATATTTGATAAAGCTTGTAGTATACCGTAACCAACATTGCTCAGGACTCTCTTGTGAGTCGTCTTCATATTTTTATACAAACACAATCGGTGTGTCCTCGTTGCACTGGAGGTTTGTCTGATAGTGCAAATTTTAGTCTAGCTTCCAATATCTATACCAAGCCACTAAGTTAATAAAAGATGATACGAGTTAGCTTCAGTATATTTTCAGATTAGTAAGTCAAAACGACAGAGAGATATTCGTCAATTCAGCAACAAAAGTTTCGGACAAGTTGATTGCTACAGCCGTGAAATATAATATTGTACTTACATCAAAGAAAAAACAATACTTGCATCATATATCGTTATATAAAATTAGAGAAACTAGCAAACAATTATGTAGATTATCAGTTCATACCTGCAAAGTGACAAAGTTGTATAGTGCGCCTAATTTGATGGTTTTGCCAATTCTGCTTTTAAGATGAACTGCAAGTAGGTGACATGTGAAAACAAAAATTATGGGAAAAGATCACGTGGCAGCGGTCGTGCATTTGCCTGGGGCCTCCGCGATCCACCCGCCGCACCACCCGGATTCACAGCCAGCGCAGCACCCTGCTGCCCTCCTTGATGCACGAAGCCAGGGGCGCCCCCTGCACTCCGCCCACAAAACCAATAGGCGGCATCCCGCCGTAAAGTGCAGGAGTCGGCCCTTTGTACGACGACTGAAGAGGACGTTGATGGGCGGTCGCGCAGCCTACAGTCCGCGCGGGGGCGCTGAACTGCATCCCGGCGGAAACCTTGTAGGCCTCGATTGTGGCCGTTGTCCATACAGCGCCGGTATAGAAGGCGGTGCAGCATGAAGAATCAGTGTGTTTGGCGGTGTAGCCGTCGTTCCGTGAGATGGTGTAGGAGATCGGGCCAACGCTAAGCCGTCGGCAGGTGCAGAGGCCTGGGGCCTCCTGCGCCTCGACGACACTCGACTAAGCGGGGCGAGATCGGCTCATGGCATAGGAGATCAGGCCAATGCTAAGCCGTCGGCAGGTGCAGAGGCGGTCGGGCCATGAAATCCGGAACATGGAGAGGATTTGATCCGTGAAATCAGGCATGACCTTTTTAGACGTGTGAAATCGGAGCATGGGGCTGCGGGACAACAATTTTTTTCCTCTGCGGTGGAGTATGGTCGGCCGAGATAAATTACTAAGTACACACAAGATAATGCTAGCGGTTAGATTGAGTTAACTTGGCCTAATCATATGGTGGTAGTATGTCCATGTTCGCTTTATGGGGTGTGTGTAGAGAAGATAATGTTTGCTCTTTTATTAGTAATAGAGATGTTCACTCTGAACCTCTACCAACATATACACTAAAAAACGTCTAGATATATTCAATTCATAAAACTAAAACGTCTTTCTAATCAGAGGGAGTATATGATTGATTCTTTAGAGTCAGCGATAATATTTAGATTCACTAAGGCACCATATCACCCACATATCTGAAGTTGGCGCCATTTTTTACATCTAATCTATCAAAAGTATTTAACCAAACAATTTGAGTCACGTCACTCAAGAAATGAATGTCTAGCATCTTCGATGTCACTGCACATCAAACAAAAGACGGATCAGATAGGTATTGTCTACTTGTGTTGTAACCAGATCTCAGGATAGGAATGGGCTGGCCCAGACCTGGCCTTGGACCTGCTGGTATACCTAACGTACGGCCCGAGTTTTTATTGGCCCGATGCTGAGTCTGGACCGAGCCAAGCCTGCCATCCTAGACTGCGGCGAGCTCGGGCCGAGCCAGGCTCGGCCCGGTCCAACTCGTTGGCTCGCCACTTTTTTATATGAAATGAGAAAGGGCCGAATTAATAGAGGGAGACCGAGATGGGCTGGAATTCTGGGCCCATTTTACTAATCGATCGACTAGTTCTTCTTCCAGAACGTGACCCTCGCTCCAGGTTTGCGTCGCCACCACTGGACGTCGCTGCGACCGGCGCAGGATGTCGCCGCTGCCTAGCCCCCCAAGAACCCGTGACTTGTTGTCCCTCATCCCCGACATGCTAGTCGCGCCGCAGCCGAGCAGGCACCACCGCACCGCGCCAAACTTCCGTTGTGGCCTCCAACTGCCATGCCACCCCCGCACTGCCGTTGCCGCTGAGAAAGGGCCCCACACGGCAGTGACTCGTCACCGTCGGGCTCGCGAGCTGCACCGAGCTGCTGGAAGCTCGGGCCGAGCTCCATGGTGAGGCTCACCGGCAGCTGCGAGCTGGTTCGGCCAAAAAAGCTCGAGCTTTTCACTGTCTGGCCCCGAGCCAGCTTGGTTTGGCTCGTGTCCAGGTATACCTGCTGGACTCAAGGCCAAATTAAGGGGCCACGGGTCAGCCCATTTTGAATATGCCGTGGCCTTGCTGGCCAATGGGTAACCTGGGTCGACCCAAATACTCGGTGGCATACACTTTTTAACCTGTATTTGTACAACGAACAATCTCTCGAATATATTATAACAGAAAATAACAAAATTGTATAGCTATTTTCACACCTAGTCTGCAAAGGCAGATCAACCTGAGTGATTTGGATATGCGTACAGAGCTGGCCAGGTTATGGCTAATTGATACACTGAGCTAGTTGTTGACTAATGGTACACTAAGCTAGCTAAGCTAGATGGATCAACTTGATACCGTGATACTACTCTCCGAAGCTAGCTCTACTTTTTTTTTGACTAATCGTACACTAAAGCTAGCTCTTCTTTTTAATAGTACACGTCGAAGCTAGCTACGCAGACTGAAACAATCAATTAGAGCTGCTCGGCTGTACTACTGTAGTTCAGTTCTTACAAGTGGGTCGGCCCCACTAGCCCATTGGATCGCTCAGGGCCGGCTCCGCTGACCCGATTTCTATATGAGACCAGCCTAACTGCTCCAATGGCCTTGTATTTTTGGGTCGGGCCAGGGACCCGGTGGGTCGACCCGACCCATTCCCATCCTGGTCCATATCATCCCTAGCTAGCACTTTATTGCAGGGCCGGCTCTGACCCATGGTCAACATGGACGACGCCCTAGGGCCCATACCCTAGAGGGGCCCATAATTCTGTCATCCTGTATTCATTTGCGTACTTATGTTAGGCTAAGAAAGAAAGAACCGACAACAGCCCTAGGTTGGGAAACGGTGAGCGATCAAGTTGGTATATTTTTCCTGTACTGTTCTGAGCGCGAGGCCCCTTAGTCGCGCTGCTGAAGCGGAATTATGCAATTATCATGCCGCACGCTCGTCTCCTAGAACGAACCAGATGAAGGCAACTGCTCTATACTTATTTTTTTGAGATCGATTCATCTATACAAATTGTAAGGGCCATCGTTGAACCTGCAGATGAATAACAACATCATTTGCTTCGTAGAGCAAAAACTTCTACGGTTCAAATTAAGGCTGTTATAGAACGTTTTTATGAAAATGAAAGATCGGAGAGGCCAAGAAAAATAGACGTGATTACTTTATAATCATAACTTGATTTATTTTGATAAATTGGCAATTATCATTCTTATTTATGCCAGTTTTTACAATATACTATATTGTAGTTACTATGACTACAAATTAGTGCTACTCATGTTTAGACCTCACGACCTTTTTGCTAGCTCCGATCTTGGTGGCATATATATTAGCCTTGGGGGCCATGCCTTCAACTTCGCCCTAGGGCCCCAAAAACTATAGAGCCGGCCCTGCTTTATTGTGAGCCAACCGACACCAAAACACTTGCACTTTGGGAGTCACTAAAATCCTGCATGCTGCATGTGCATCGGTACATCCATCACAAACAGAGTATATTATGGTGTAGTACATTCCGTCACATCTTTGCACCCTAGGAACACATCATGCAAACTCCAAAGTAATTTGTACAAGGTAGAATTCCTTCACTTACACTTCCTTTCCCCGTGCCTCCCATGCCCAGAGGACCAAAATGGTTCTCCCTTTATAGAGAAACAGGAGGGCCATCCATGAGGCCAGTAATTTCTTGATTTACACTCTTCTCTGGGTTGTGACCAGAGGATTAGACGAGAGAGAAGCAAGACGAGTCGTGAGAAGGATATGAAGGCGAAGGAGAGAGATTAACTGGGAAATTAGGAAACAACATAACACAGCTAGTGCTTTGGTTCAACTATAGCAGGTGTGTGATGCAATGATAAAGAAAGAAGTTTGCTAGAGTGTAGAGCTTAGGAAGGTGTGTGAGGGGATCCACAAGCTAGGACCTATGTAGCAGCGTGGATGGAGTCAAGCGCCGCAGGCCTCCAATTGCATTTCATATGAACATGCATATATGATCAGTTCTGGCACATGCAAGTAGTACTACTCCATCAAGGCCATCAACAAACCTGACACATGCAACATCCATCGATCCTCCATGTGTTGCTACACTACACCGGTGATGCTGAGTTGCTTTCCTTAATGATTCACCAATAGTCTCAGAAAAATAAGATACGTGAATCATCCTTGAGATACATTTCTTTGGTCTTATGGCCAAATTAAAGCGCCTATGCGGCTATATATGAGGCTGCCCAAGGTAGTTCTTTTCAGGATTCGACGAGCATGAGTACACACCTTTGGAGTTCTTATCAGTTTCCCCCTCAACACCCGCCAATTCAATAAAGTAATTTTTCCAAATCATATATCCCGAATAGTGGAGAGCTTAATCACCAATTTTAGAGCCACTAGGGCACCGATTTTTGTGACATATTCAAAATCAGCACCAATATTAACATCCAAGCAATCAGAAATGTTTAACCAAATTATTAGAATCACATGGCACTAGCAAAATAATCTCCGTTTCACCGATGATAGATATTGTATGCTTGCTTGTCTTTTTATCCAGATTATCCCTTTTTAACCACCAAAATACCCACACTTTGGGAGGGTACAACAAACTTCCACCGAGCATGTACATATTGAATACTTCAAAAACTGATGATGGACAAAGAGGTAAGGGCACTTTGCCGCGCCGGTTCGACGTACAGTAACATCACTTAAGCTGAATTAACATTAATATGTATGACAAATTCAGTGAATATTGAGCAGTTTGGGAGTCAAATAACTGATTACGGTCGGCGGAGCTAACTGGACGTACAAATGATGCAGTTCTGTTAGTTCTTACACTTACCAAACTATAGTTCTTTATCACATAAACCACATATTAGTGGAGTAAATGACAAAATCAGGAGTTTGTTCACATTCAATATAACAACACGCAAATTAGATGAGAATACTTTCTTCTACAAAAACAAAGGATACAACTTGTAGGCAATGCCTTGTTACATTAGCAAAACTACCTGGGGTATCTCGCGGACTGCAAAAATTCCTCTTCCAAACTATAGACCCTAGTCGCTCCCAACATATTTATTGTGTTGGTTGATAAGAAATTCAACTGCATATTATTGCCCTCAAAATTATCTGAAATACGTTCCTTAGATGCTTGAATGCCTTCAAGTGCCATCTCCACTTGTCTCATGGTAGGTCGGTCTTCTCCTCTGGATTTTATACATGATGCTGCTATTGTTGCAACTTCTCTAATTTCTTCACCTCCCTCCTCCACGACTTGTGGATCTAATATCTCAGCCAGATTGCCTTCAGTGAATAAAGTGACAAAATGTTCAACAAGACTGGTGTCACCTCCAGAGGAAAAGTACAAGAATGGCTTCTTCCTAGTGAGCAAATCTACAAGAACAACCCCAAAACTGTACACATCACTTTTCTCCGTGAGCCGACCTGTCTGATAGTACATAGGGTCTAGGTAGCCTATAGTCCCTTGCACCTTTGTCGTTAACCCCGTCTTATCAATTTGAATGCACCTCGAAGCTCCAAAATCGGATACCTTTGCTGTTAAGGTAGCATCAAGAAGTATGTTTGTTGACTTGATATCTCGGTGGATCACTGGGATTGAAGTAGCTGAGTGAAGAAAGGCAAGATCTTTGGTTGTATCGATCCCAATCATCAGCCTCTTATCCCATGACAACGAAATCTGTCCACTGACATGAAGGTGATCATGAAGGGTTCCATTGGAAATGAACTCATAGACTAATAGTGTGACTTCTACCTCAAGACATCATCCTAGAAGTTTAAGTATGTTCTTATGATTGATTTGTGAGAGGATAACAACCTTATGTATGAACTCGTCGATCTCGTGTTGTATAACTATATTGGACTTCTTGATTGCTATGACATGCTTGTCCGACAAAATTCCTTTGTAAACAATGACATGCCCTCCACCTTCAAGCTCATGAGTCTTGTCAAAATTGTTTATGGCCTTCTTCGGTTCCTCTAAGGTGTTGATCATTCTTTCTGCAACATCTGTCCTCTGCGATACTAACTGCAGCAGCAATTGTCCACATTTTGTCCATGGAAGGTGGTCTAGTATTTTTTTAAATGGGGCGGTATCATTTTGAAACTTTTATTTGGTGGTTGCTTCACAAAACACCCTATTTTTGGCACTTGAAAAAATGAAAATATATTATACGAAAGTATATGTAAAGTTTTTATGCTTTGTTTAATTTTTATTCAACACAAATGTGTAATATTTGAGTTTAGATAGATAGATCTTATTTTTTATAAATTTTATATATTATTTGTATTTTTCTGAACTAGAATGATTTAATTATAATTTATCTAGGATTAATGTGGCAGAAAAGGGAAAAAACCTATGACAACGGGCAATGCCGTTAGCGTAGCCTTGATGCCGCCGCATCGCCATCAAGACCAAGCCTCTACACCAACAACTGCGTTCGGCCTATCCCATCCTACGCCAACGGCAGGTTTGTTTGGTTTCCCACTTCGGGGCCTATGCCGATGGCCTCGACAAATAGCCGTCGGCGTAGCATCTAGCCATCAGCGCTTTGACTTGTTCCTATAGTGTCGGTCAATCTTCCAAGTTATAAAATCTACTCAAATTCAACAACCACCAACACACCTGAGCTAGGCACAACAAGCTTCTACACAATATAAGAGTTAAAAAAACTTCTACACGGCATACCATGTACTCCCTTCGTCTAAAAATATAAGATGGTTTAGGTTTGTGAAATAAATGTATCTACATATTTTTTAGTGTATAGTTTCATCCCGAATGTATACACAAAAGTCATCTATAATGTCTTATATTTCTGAACGGAGGGAGTACATTTCAAATACCAACTTGGATGGTAAGATCGCTTCACCGAGGCGCGGTTTAATGTATAGTACCATCATTTAGAGTAGTACAGCGGTAGTGACAAATTTGACTCTATATGTCTATTTAGAAGTTCTGTACGAAGGTTGTTGCTTCAGTGTGTACTGTCATTCTGATAAAAGCGACAAAATCTTTCTCCATAAATAATACTATTGATCTTTTTGAACTAAAAAATATCTCTCCCTCTCTTGAACACAAACATTTGATACAACACATAAATTCACATTGGTGTACGTTTCCATTAATCAACTTCATGAAGGCATAATCATCCATCTTAGAAATATTATTATAAGAAGTAGCTAGCAATCAACAAAATTACAAGGAAAAAAGCAGAGCAGCAGCTATGCACTCAGCAGCAACGACAATCATCAGCAAAACAAACAGACATAGAGCTAGCAATTGTTGGATTATTAGGCATAATTTCCACGATTAATTCCAGAATATAAATCATGACAAAACCAGCTACTAGCTCATGTAACTCGAACATACTAGATGTACTAAACAACAGGATGATCGAAAACAAGCAGCAGCCTAACATGTACTCGCAGAACATGATGAATAACCAAACAGGATGACGTATGCACTGCCGTTCGGTTGTCGTAGTAGAAACTTTGGGGAAGAGTGATCGCAGCAGATGGCGGCGAAGACGACGAGGCAGCACCGCCGACTTGGATGGAAGGCGACCCGTGATGGAGAACTTCGATCGGTCAGCGCTTCCCAAAACCTTATTCGCCTCTCCCGCAGGATCGCAAGAGCGAGTGGTTCCGGAGACCTGCTCTTCCGTCCGCCGGTGCACGCCGGCAAGCGGGATGGAGTAGACTACGGTGACGGCGCAAGTAGAGAGGAAGGCAAAACCCTAGATTGGTTTTCGGTTGTTAGGCGGTAGCCGCAGACTTTATATAGAGCGGCTCAGAAACCCTAACGGAGGCGAACGTGGGCGAGTCCACCACGCACGCTCGGGTCGATTCTGAGCCCACGATCCGGAGCGACCGAATAAGCTAACTGCTTTGACACGTCTGTCAATTTTCCCGAGCAAAACATAAAGCTCGGCTCGGCGAGATTCCCGCAACCCGCAACCCGCAACTCAAGAACCCACGGGCCGTGACGAGTGGCGAGCAGCGTGAAGGCGGAGGAGGAGGAGCGTGTGTATCTCTTATTCCCACTCACTTACAAAGTGGTGCAACACTCCACCTTATAAGGTGGTGCAACTCTCCTCCAACTTTCCATGTGGGACTAAACTTTAGCTCCCACTCCACTCCCATGTGAGCTGCCACAAACATGGGCCCAAACACATATGGGCTACCACAAATTTGGGCTTTGAGATTTAGGGAAAATCTGAAATACTCATGGGCCTAAATAGATTAGCCCCATTATTTCTAACAATCCCCCACCAGATCTCAAATGCCCATTTGAAGATTTGCCAATCCTTGCTACTTGTTTATATACCAGTGTTTCAGCAGAGACTGTTAAGTTGAACTTCCGCCTAGAATCTTGAACTACGTCTATCAACAACTTGAACAATGGACGAACCTTGAATTGCAAGTTTGGTGCCAATAGATTTCGTTCAAAATCATAACTAGTACTTGGCTGTCAGTAGCCTACCCCGCGGGTTGGAGCATATGCGTCATACTCCCTGGTCTCTTCATGAGTTTACTAGAGATCACCCAGATCTCATAGACCGCGACGTTTACAGTCGAGCTCATATAGGTGTGTTCTTTCAAGAATGCCCTGTAGGACGGCATCTTTGCTAATTAAAGCCAACAGAAACACATTAAGGCATGTTGCCAACCTGCCTTACATATTATGAGAGTCATGCATCTTCACATAGAGAGGGTTACAAAATACTCTCCTCAGTCAAACCACTAGCTTGTTCTTCCCAGGTCCTAATTCACAGGATCTCCGATCACATAGGTTGGGTTACCACTAAGGTGTGACATCCATGGGTCTCAACCCCATCTTCCTCGATGCACTTTCTATCACATTTCGTGATAGTCCCTTTGTAAAGGGATCTGCCAGGTTTTTGTCTGTTTGAATATACATGCTTATTACTCAAGTTTCTCAATTTCGACAGATTTCAAACGTCTCTTCACGTGTCTTGATGACTTCGCGTTATCCTTAGAATTGTTCACTTTGACAATAACAGTTTGGTTGTCACAATTCAAGGATTGCAAGACAGTTTCTCAACCACAGTGCAAGTCCATCAAGAGCTCACGCAGCCATTCCGACTCAACGGGTCGTGTCTAGCAAGAAGTTCTGCTTCCATAGTTGACCTCGTCAATATGGTTTGTCCACGAGACCTCCATGACATCGCGCCACCTCCAAGGGTAAACACATACCCGCCGTGGCGTAGAGTTCATCAACGTCGAGATCCAATTGAATCACTATATCCTTCAAGCACGCAGGATTGTCTTAATAGTGTATCTCATATCTCATTGTACCACATAGATAGCGCATGACCCTTTCAAGTGCATGCCAATGATCAATACCCGGGTTAGACATGAACCTACTCAACTTGCTCACAGCAAAAGAGATATCGGGTCTTGTAGCGCTTGCTAAGTACATGAGAGAACCAACAACTTGTGAATATTTCATCTGATCTGTTGGTTCCTTCTTATTCTTTCGTAATGTCAAACTGGGATCATAAGGTGTTGGAGAAGTCTTGCCATCATTAAAGCCAAATCGGCTCAAGACCTTCTCAACATAATGAGATTGCGTTAAAGTAATCCCATTCTCGTTCTTAATAAGCTTGATATTCAGAATGACATCAGCCTCTCCCAGATCTTTCATATCAAAACTCTTTGACAGAAAATACTTGACTTCATTTATCACTTTCATGTTTGTACCAAAGATCAGAATGTCATCCACGTACAAACATAATATAACGCTATCGCCCCCACCATGGCGATAGTAAACACACCTATCAGCCTCATTAATGACAAAGCCAAAGTAGAGTTCACAAACTTCTCATGCCATTGCTTAGGTGCTTGTTTCAGGCCATATAAAGATTTCAATAACTTACACACCTTTGTCTCTTCACCTTTTACCACAAACCCATCCGGCTGATCCATATAGATCTCCTCTTCCAACTCTCCATTAAGAAAAGTTGTCTTCACGTCCATTTGATGAACGAAGACCATAAGAGCGACGCCAGGATGATAGTACTCGAATGGTGGTCAGTCTAGCGACAGGTGAATAGGTGTCAAAGTAATCTTCGCCTTCTTTCTGTGTGTAGCCCTTAGCTACAAGACGCGCCTTGTACTTCTCAATAGTACCATCAGGCCTTAGCTTCTTCTTGAACACCCACTTACATCCCACAGGTTTACAACCATAGGGTCGTTCTGATAATTCCCAAGTTCCATTAGAAAGAATCGAGTCCATCTCATTTTGGACAGCTTCTTTCCAATCATCTGCATCAGGAGATGCATATGCCTCAGTAATGGATCTGGGAGTATCATCCACAAGGTACACGATGAAATCATTGCCAAAGGATTTTGCAACCCTCTGTCTCTTACTCCTCGTGAGAGGTTCATCGTCATCCTTCTCAAGAAATTCCTCATGTGGTTGTTGGAATTATCAATAGATGCACTAGATTCGTGAAGTATTTGAAGAAATCCTACCAATGCTATGCATATCTTTCATAGGAAAAATATTCTCAAAGAATGTTGCATCACGAGATTCCATTATAGTATCAACATGCATATCGGTACCTCAGATTTAACCACTAGAAATCTATAGCCTACACTCGTGGAGCATATCCTAGAAAGATACAATCCACTGCCTTGGGTCCGAGCTTGCTTTCTTGGGAATCGGTATGTTGACCTTCGCCAAACACCCCAAGTGCACGTTAGATCTAAAAGTGGTGGTTTTCTCCCAACCCACTCCTCATAAGGGGTCTTTTCTTTATTCTTGTTAGGAACTCTATTCAGGACATGACATGAAGTCAACAAAGCCTCCCCACCATGCCTTTGATAAACCAGCGGCTAACATGGAATTCACCAAGTCGGTCGATGCGGTTTTTACTCTGCAACCCCGTTTGACTGGGGCGAGTAGGAGGCGTCCTCTCATGAATAATTCCGTGTTCGATGTAATTCATCAAATATTTTGGGAAAATACTCACCACCACGATCCGACCTAAGACGCTTGATCTTTCTATCTAGTTGATTTTCAACCTCGGCCTTATAGATTTTAAAGTAGTCTAAAGCCTCATCTTTAGTTTGCAACAAGTAAACATAGCAGAATTTAGTAGCATCATCTATCAACGTCATGAAATATCTCTTTTCACCTTTTGTCAACACACCATTCATCTCACATAGATCAGAATGTATGAGTTCTAGAGGTGCCAAGTTTCTCTCCTCGGCAGCCTTGTGAGGCTTTCGAGGTTACTTTGATTGCACACAACTATGGCACTTAGAACCTTTGGCAATAGTGAAATTCGGAATTAAACTCATGCTAGACATCCGAGACATCAAACCAAAATTAATGTGACATAAACGAGAATGCCAAACACTGGTATCATCATTAACACCACCACAAATATGATTCACGGATTTATTACAAAACTCTGAAAGTGAAAACCGGAACAAGCCTCCGAACTCATAACCTTTACCAATAAATTGTCCATGTTTCGAAACAACGACTTTATTAGACTCTAAGACAACCTTAAACCCATCTCTGCAAAGAAGGGAGCCACTAATGAGATTCTTGTTCATAGTAGGGACATCTTGCACGTTCCTCACCGCACGACGATCTTTCCGGAAGTAAACTTCAGATCCACCGTACAACACCACGTAATGTAAGCATGTGATCCATTCCCCATTAGGACGGATGAATCGGCGACTGATAAGAAGTGAACATAGAGATGTCAAGACACACATGAACATTAGCACCGTATCAAGCCACCAACACGGTGATTGAAATCTGAAAGAACAGAATAAATTACCATACCCATCAAGATTAGCGGTCACGACGTTGATGTCTTGGCCTTTTTCCCTCTATGGTCTCGCTGCTCGACAGTCCTTGGAAAAATGGCGGGCTCTCCACAAGTGTAACAAGACAGTTCACTCTTGTCCTGCTCGTCTTCTTCTTCTTGAAGGTTGTAGTCTTTACTGAGCTTGTTAAAGGAGGGTTTGAAGTTCCCTTTGTTCTTGCCTACGGATTTGCCTTTCTGCACAAAGTTAGCAGTAGCAAGACCCTCTCCTTTCTCAGTAGTGTCCTTAGCCCGAGCCTTCTCCTCAACATCAAGGGACGCTATCAGATTTTCAACTGATATCTCCTGTCTCTTGTGTTTGAGAGTTGTGGCAAAGTTCCTCCATGAAGGGGGCAACTTAGCAATAATGCATCCGGCCACAAACTTGTCGGGTAAGGTACACTTAAGGAGTTCGAGCTCCTTGGCAATACACTGTATCTCATGAGCTTGTTGAACCACAGGAAGGTCCTTAGTCATCTTAAAATCATGAAATCTCTCCATGATATACAGTTCTGTACGAATTTGACTCTATATGTCTATTTAGAAGTTCTGTACGAAGGTTGTTGCTTCAGTGTGTACTGTCATTCTGATAAAAGCGACAAAATCTTTCTCCATAAATAATACTATTGATCTTTTTGAACTAAAAAATATCTCTCCCTCTCTTGAACACAAACATTTGATACAACACATAAATTCACATTGGTGTACGTTTCCATTAATCAACTTCATGAAGGCATAATCATCCATCTTAGAAATATTATTATAAGAAGTAGCTAGCAATCAACAAAATTACAAGGAAAAAAGCAGAGCAGCAGCTATGCACTCAGCAGCAACGACAATCATCAGCAAAACAAACAGACATAGAGCTAGCAATTGTTGGATTATTAGGCATAATTTCCACGATTAATTCCAGAATATAAATCATGACAAAACCAGCTACTAGCTCATGTAACTCGAACATACTAGATGTACTAAACAACAGGATGATCGAAAACAAACAGCAGCCTAACATGTACTCGTAGAACATGATGAATAACCAAACAGGATGACGTAGCACGTACCGTTCGGTTGTCGTAGTAGAAACTTTGGGGAAGAGTGATCGCAGCAGATGGCGACGAAGACGACGGTAGGCAGCACCGCCTGACTTGGATGGAAGACGACCCGTGATGGAGAACTCGAGCAGTCGCGCAGAGCGCTTCCCAAAAACCTTATTCGCCCTCTCCCGTACAGGATCACAAGGGCGAGTGGTTCCGGAGACCTGCTCTCCCGTCCGCCGGCAAGCGGGATGGAGTAGACTACGGTGACGGCGCAAGTAGAGAGGAAGGCAAAACCCTAGATTGGTTTTCGGTGGTGTTGTGGCGGTAGCCGCGCAGGACTTTATATAGAGCGGCTCAGGAAACCCTAACGGAGGCGAACGTGGGCCGAGTCCACGTTACGCACGTTCGGGTCGGTTACAGTAGCCCACGATCCGGGAGCGACCCGAATAAGCTAACCGTTTGACACGCCTCACATTTCGCAACCCGCAACCAGCGCGGGCGCTGCCGTGACGAGGCGAGCATGCGGCGACGGCGTCGCCGGAGGAGCGCTGTGTATCTCTTATTCCCACTCACTTACAAAGTGGTGCAACACTCCACCTTATAAGGTGGTGCAACTCTCCTCCAACTTTCCATGTGGGACTAAACTTTAGCTCCCACTCCACTCCCATGTGAGCTGCCACAAACATGGGCCCAAACACATATGGGCTGCCACAAATTTGGGCTTTGAGATTTAGGGAAAATTTGAAATACTCATGGGCCTAAATGGATTAGCCCCATTATTTCTAACAGCAATCAGCTATAGCAGCAAACCACATAGAACCGTACAAATTTTTGTGTCTAATCTCTCACAAACTTGATTTGGCCACGGTCCCGCAAATCTGCATGCTGCAGAATAGTAGCACACTTCGCCCAAGTTCAGAAGTAATTATCTGCTGACGCAATCTCTTGTTTGTGAACAACCAGTCTATTATGCTTGCTATGGAACATCTGTTTGTTACGGTAGGAGTCTCGGGTTGTTTGTGACCCCCGTCGTCACACCGTCCCTGCTCGTCTGGCTCCTCCCCGAGGGTCGGCGCGGCGGAGCACACACACGGGCAGAGGAGCATCAGCTGGAGGTGGAGATCCCATGACAGCCAGAACACATACACGGGGCCGAGGCATCGAAGATCGAGGACGTCATGGCGAGGAGGAGGAGGCCGGCTACCTATGGCCCCGCGCGTGATACTGGAGCAGCAAGGGGAGGAAGACGACGACGATTAGAGATGAGAAGGGGCGCACACGGGGATGAGGGAGGCGGTGGAAGGGCACCGGCGATTTTGTTCCGTATGCTCGCTTAGGCTCGGTGTGGAAAAGAAGATGCCAAACAGAGCCCTTGGTATGACTCAGCGATGGCATGGGTTGTAATTGCTTCAAACAGCCAAGGGTAAATCGGTCCAACGAAAAATCGGAACGAAAATCAGAAGACGGATGAACCTACCTCAAGAAAAATTAGATAGATAGATAGATAGATAACATCAATATGTTTGAATAATCTCGGTGACTACCGAGCACATTGGGAGTGAAATCATCAACTACAGTCAGCAGAGCTATTTGGACAAACAAATGACATGCTTGTATTAGTTATTACACTTAACAAATTGTAGTTTGTTATCATGTAAACCACATATTAGTGCAGCCAATTTTGCTCAAAGTGTTGTGTTTTGTGTTAACCCATCACAAGTGTGTGTAACCACTCGTCTAATCACATGGCGTGGAACTCATCTCACGTAAATTCCAGGATTCCACATATTGGGAACTGGTAGTCGGAGTCCACCAGTTGGTAACTGTCCTCGGTTTATCCCTGCACGCTCCCAGGAGGTTGAGCTCCTCCTATCTTAATACTATACTAGTTAAATACCCATGCTTCGCAACGGAGCTTAGATATACTACATCATTATTTTACCCCCTTTTCTTCTCTGTTTGGTTCGGTCCTTGTTGCTCGCATACATATGATTTCGCTGAAAAATCCATATATTAAAACAGACCATCGCTATAACATCCTTCACTTTCTTTCCCTCAACAAAACACTCGCTTTCCGACAACTTTGCTCACACCATCATGCCGCATCCACGATGCCCTCTCACGAGAGCCACCAGCCATTAGCTCAACACCCTCCCTCGTTGCAGATCCACTCACTCCCTGCCCATAGGCCATGCTCCACGGACCACATGCCACTCCTTAATTGCATGCCAAATGAAATTCATAATTTCTAACTGAGATGTGCTGACCTGATATGCCCCAATGATGTGGAGGACGAGGCACATGTTAGCAATGTCAACAAGCCATAATGGCCCTAATCCGGGCCGTTGGGATGTTGCCGGGAGCATTTGAACCAAATGCAGCATATTCGGCCCAACCAACAGAGATATAGAATACAATGGTGGCTTCAATTCCATACATTGATGCCTTCTTCATGGTCCTATGCTCAGACGGTGGTGACTTCAGTGTATCCTATATAAGTAAACTGTCAAAGTTGTACATTTTCGCAATTAACTGGAAAAGTTCTAATACCTAGTGACCAATATCCATCAGCGGAATTGGACATGGTGTAGTACGGTAAACTGTGACAATATACAGTTAAGCAGCACCTAAAAATAACATGCCTCCATGAACCGAAGCTAGTACTAAGAAAACCGATCTCAAACTAAGTGTACCTCCAATCCTTAGGACCAATATACAATCATGTATGTTTATACCAAGTAAATGAACCAGAAACCATGTATATCGAGTACAACCATAAATTTTGTTCATGAACTTGCAAGACACCAGCAACAAAAATTAAGAGCCACTGCTTGAACCAAGTGCAGCCAAAATTCCAAATAAAAAGAATATTAGGTGACGGATCCAGAACATACAGATTGCTCTTATTACACGTGGATGAGTCCTCTGTTGATTGTTTTGACTCACTTAAAACACCACGTTGTGTAAGTTGTTTTATCTTTTATGGACGGTCGCTTGTGTCAAACTAAAAGGTGTGCTTAACTCTTTTATTTGATAATGCATGTGTTGGGATAGAAGACCTTTTGGTCAAAGAAAGTGATCAGAAAATACAAAATCCTCAGTAATTCCCCTATCTGTATGCAGCTGCATCAGAATTTAACCAAGTGAGCAGAATAACATAGTGAAAGATCCAGTTTTCGATGATTCCTTATACTCTGCAACTTGTGTCAAAGGTAGATCGTTGATTCTGCCTCTACACGTCCATGTAAATAGTTCAATTAGGTCACATAAGTGGCGTTCATTTTATACATGAAAGCTTACAAATGGAAAAGCACTGATACGATATAACCATAATTCATACATATGCAATATATTGTGGCATGTACAGATGTACACTTCCATGCAACCAAGGGAAGGCTTTGAACAACGAAAAATACTGAATTCTGGATCCACACGGATGGTGGCGGAGAACCTGAAAGTCAGTACGCGAAGCTTGCCACGGTTCCCCACTTCAACCCCCGACGGGACCCTCTTCCCCGCGAGCTCACATCGCCGCGCGCCTCCCGCTCGATCACCTCACCCTCCCAAGTGTCGCCGTTCCCCCATCTCCCCTCACCCAGAGCTGCCTCCTCTCCTTCGACTTCCAGGGCACCGTCGCTGGCCCCGTGCGTGTGCTCCACTGCTACCCGTCTTCGACCTCCGGTGCCTCCAGGCCGCTCTGGCTACCGACGCCAGCTCAAGGCCACCTCGACCTCCGACGCGGCCTTGTGCAGTGGAGACGGATACGCGAGAGTGAGAGGTAGCGACCGAAGGCGACTTGCTGGACCAACAAGGTCGTCGTGGCGGCGTCGATGCCGGCATGAGGAGGCAAACATGAAGTGTAGGTCGGGGAGGGGCCCGAGCCCGAAAGCCATGGCGCGGTGGAGCGAGAGACGAAGGAACCAGCGAGGGCCTCGCCGGCGCTGCCTCCGCCCATGTCCATCTCCTCGTCCTCATCCACACTGCAATGCTGACTCTCCGACGGCGCCGTCCCACGGCCGGGACTGCAGCAGGACGAAGCTGATCTTGGCGGCTAGGCTCGGGGTAACCGGCGGCAGGGAGATTTGTGGGTGTGGGAGGTTACGATGGAGAGGGGAATCACCAGGCGGCACGATGGGAGTTGCGCGTCGATTGTTGGAGGGTTTAGTTTAGCTTGTGGGTGCGACTACAATTGAACGCCCGGTTTTAGTAGTATTAAGATAAGGTTGTTATAAAATTTGTTAGGATAAGATAAGTTTGTTGGGACTGTTGTAGCACGTCGATAAATTTTTTTGGAGGAGGGGTTGCGGTGGCATATTCGTTGTAATTTTTTAAAGTGTGACACCAGGCACTCGCAGCTTTGGAAATAATAGTAAAGATATTGACGTAGGGTTCCTCCCTCCTATTGTCCTAGTTTTTTTTTAGGATTCCACATATTTGCGCCCTCTAAAATACCCACGAGAACTCAGTCCGA
This sequence comes from Avena longiglumis, assembly GCA_030063025.1. Taxonomy (NCBI): domain Eukaryota; kingdom Viridiplantae; phylum Streptophyta; class Magnoliopsida; order Poales; family Poaceae; genus Avena; species Avena longiglumis. Next base: position 511,755,334 of record CP125978.1, read on the forward strand.
GTACAAAACTACATGACTCAAGTGGCTCTTCCTTTCCTCGTGCCTCGCATGCCTAGGGGTCTCAAAACGGTCCTCCATTAGAGAGAAACAAGAAACCATTCATGAGGCCCAGATCTCCGGATTCACACTCTTCTTCAGATTGTGAGTAGAAGATAAAACGGGGAAGAAGCATTTCCCATGATCATGTATATATGATCAGCTCTTGCGCGTGCAAGTAGTACTAGTCCATCAAGGACATCAACAACCTAACACGTGCAACTAGACACGGATTTGTGGCACCCGAGCGTCAGTGTGCTCTGAATCCTAACTAGTATTAATTTATCCATCGTGATCTGTGCCAAACTGACTTTATGTTGAATACAAGCTGTGAAAAAGTGAGGAATACAACGGCTGAACAGTGGATCCTAGTAGCAGAGTACACGTTAAATGGTGGATATTAAATGGGCCGGTGTGGCTTGTGGATGTGGTCTAATTTAATGACACGACCCACTTATTTTGAACGTGTTGTGCCACTGCAGCGGCATTGACCACACGGTTAAAATGTTAAGGATAGAGCTAATTATTTTGTGTGGTAATTAATTGTAAGAGATAATATTAATTACTTTGATAGAATTTACCAATTTAAATAAATGTTCACCGATATAAATAAATATTCACTTTTTTTTGTAAAAGGTTGTTAATAGTATAAAAATTGTTAATGATTTGCCGGTTCAAAATTCCTAACCTGGTAAAGAAATATTAAAAAATATTCTCTGATTCCAAAAAATGTTCATGCGATTTAAAAATGCTCACGTTGTTCATTTTTAAACCATTGAATTGCTTTTTGTATAAATAATAAATAGAAATTTGGCGATTATATACCGCGCTCTACACTAGACATAATAGTCCAACTCGGCAAAAATTTCAACTCGTTAGATTTTTTCTACAAAATGTTCAATATGATCATGAGATTTATCCAAATGCTCGCATGGTTCTTTTTAAAAAATAAATAGAAACTTGATGAAAATTGGAAAAAATATATGTCGCGCTTGATGGTAGGCATAATAATCCCACTCGGCAAAACCAATATGAAACGAAGAACCTATAAAAATTAGTTGAAAATAATTATTTTTCTTAAATTATAAGTTTTTTTTGCAATTATTTTTCTTCTATAAGTGTTTTAGGTAAGTGAAATGCTTTAATTAACGAACCAGGCTATGTTTTACCCGTGCCTTGTCCCTGAAATGCGCTGACCAATCGATTTGGGAGCACATGCTGAACAAAATAGATTAGTTGTGTTTGCAAAAAAAAAAAAAACACATAGATTAGTTCTTGTTGCCACTGTGGCCAAGTTGGTCTTGTACGTGGCACATCACCGAAAGCTGTGGGCTCATATTGGTGCCAGTCTTGGAGTCTTGGAGGAGACACCTCTTTGACTATGGCGCACATGTGCAGAGAAAGTAGATATCTAGTATCAGTCAGGCGCACTGTGGCGGTCCCTGCTAGAAGATTACAGTGCTGATACAACAATACCGGCGTAAATACCATAGAGTAGGTCGCGGGAGTCGGCCTTGATACAAACCATGTGATGGGCTTGTGACGAACCTGGACGACGGCAGAGATACAGAGAGCATTGCTGCTCGGGTGCCACAACGAGTTTTTGGTGCAACTACCTCTTTTGTTGCGTTGGAAGAGACGAGGACGACACTATTGTTTCTCCATGTGTTGGTACATCACTACACTCCACCGGTGATGCTGAGTTACTTATTAATTGTTCACCAACTATCTCACTTTTTCTTGTAACTTTGGAATGGTAGTAATAGGCATATGATGGTTCCTTATGGCATTTTAGAAATATTAGTGATGCTAAACTTTTTTTTACTTATTAATGGTTAATTAACCGTCGTGTTGTGGTTTAGTAGTCCATTTATATATCGTCTTCCCCACACCACCTTCCCCCCGTCAATGTCTGCAAGCCATGTCTCCGTCACACCACTGAACCCACGCTTGAAGATCAACTGAACTGACATGTTCTAAGATCAAAAGGGGTGCTACGTACCCACCCTGCCGCTCATCACCCATTTCCAGGTTTTCATTGAAAATGAGAAACATCGGTCCTCATCCTTTAAGCTCTAAGTAACACCTTACAATCTCAGCAAGATAGGATAGGTGAATCATCCTTGAGATATTCATTTGGTCTGATGGCCAAAGCGCCTATATACGAGGCTCCCCAAGGTAGTTCTTTTCAGGATTTGACAAGCATGAGTTTGGAGTTTTTATCAGTTTCCACCTCAACACCTACTAATTCAATAAAGTAACTTTTCCAAAGCATATGTCAATCCTACCAAATAGTCCAGAGCTTAATCACCAGTTTTAGAGTCACTAAGGCATCATTTTTTGCGACATATTCAAAATCAGCACCAATAGTTACACATCCAAGCAATCAGAAATGTTTAACCAAATTATTAGAATCACATGGCACTACCACAATAATTTATCTAACATTTTTGGTTTCACTCAAGATCAAAGAAGAATATATCAAAGAGATGTTGTCTACTTGTCTTTTTACCATATTATTATCCCTTTTTAACCACGGAAAATACCCTACACTTTTGGAAGACACAGCAAACTTCCACCAAGCATGTACATATTGAATACTTCAAAAACTGATGATGGACAAAGAGACTAGGATGGTAAGGGCACTTTGCCATGCCGATTCGACATATAGTAACATCGCTTAAACTGAATTAAACATCAATTTGTATGACAATTCAGTGAATGTTGAGCAGTTTGGGAGTCAAATAACTGATTACTGGCAGAGCTAATTGGACATACAAATGATGCAGTTATGTTAGTTCTTACAATTACCAAAACTGTAAACCAGATACTAGTTCAGTAAATGAAAAAATCAGCATTTTGGTCACATTCAATAATACAACAACACGCAAATTAGATCATAATACTACCTCTCAGACAAAAGTTAAGGGAAAAATCTTGCGATCGCCTTGTTACATTATCAAAACTACCTGGGGTACCTCGAGGACTGCAAGAATTCCTCTTCTAAACTATAGACCCTAGTCCCTCCCAGCATGTTTCTTGCATTGCTCGATGAGAAATTAATTTGGATACTATTTTCCTTAAAATTATTTGAAATACGCTCCTTAGATGCTTGAATGCCTTCAAGTGCCATCTCCACTTGTCGCATGGTAGGTCGGTCTTCTCCTCTGGATTTTATACATGATGCTGCTAGTGTTGCAACTTCTTTAATCTCTTCACCTCCCTCCTCCACAACCTGTGGATCTAATATCTCAACCAGATTACCTTCAGAAAGTAGAGTGACGAAATGTTCGACAAGCCCCGTGTCACCTCCGGGGGACAAGTACAAAAATGGCTTCTTCCTAGTGAACAACTCTATAAGAACAACCCCAAAACTATACACATCACTTTTCTCGTGAGCCGCCCTGTCTGATAGTACATAGGGTCTAGGTAGCCTATAGTCCCTTGCACCTTTGTCATCACCCCTGTTTTATCAATTTGAATGTGCCTTGAAGCTCCAAAGTCCGATACCTTTGTTGTTAGGGTAGCATCAAGGAGTATGTTTGTTGACTTGATATCTCTATGGATCACTGGGATTGAGGTAGCTGAGTGAAGATAAGCAAGAGCTTTGGCAGTATTGGTCCCAATCCTCAGTCTCTTATCCCATGACAGCGAAATCCGTCCAGTGACATGAAGGTGATCATGAAGGGTTCCATTGGAAATGAACTCATAGACTAATAACGGGACTTCTACCTCAAGACAGCATCCGAAGTTTTACTATGTTCTTATGATTGATCCGTGAGAGGATAAAAACCTCGTTTATGAACTCGTCGATTTCTGTTGTATCACTATCTTGGACTTCTTGATTGCTACAACATGCATGTCGACAAAATTCCTTTGTAAACAATGCCATGTCCTCCTCCAAGCTCATGAGTCTTGTCAAAGTTGTTTGTGGCCTTCTCCAGTTCCGCTAAGGTGATGATCATTCTTTCGCAACGCCGGTCCTTTGAGATACTAGTTGCAGCAATTGTCCACGATTTTGTTTGAAGAACTTTTTCTTCAAATCTTTTGCCTCAATAATTTTTTTGGCCTTACGGACAACCAAGATTGCAGGAAGAATCATAACTAGAATGCCTACTAGACCAAGACCAACTCCTAGAATTATCGAACCTGAAAAGTAGATGCACAGGTCACTGGTCATTTTTTTCAAGGTTGTAAAAATAGTAAATAACGTATTTGTTGGACACCATGTTAGTATAAAAGTGGTGTCCTAGGAAAGGTTAGAATATTCTAGTGAGTGTTAGTATAGTAGTGTTGTTCCAGGAGAGCTTGGAATGTTCCAGTGAATGTTGGAGTCTAAGTTAGTGTCCTAGTAGAGTCTAGAGTATTCCATTGTACTAGATAAGATGTAGCCTAAGTTTAGCTATATATAAAAGGGTGTGGTGGTCTAAGGGACAAGCCCATCCCAGAACTTTTCCCCTAAATACTACATGGTATCGAGCCTTGGTGCTCTGAGAAGTGGCAATGGTGATGAAGCAGTGCTCTGCATGGCATAAGTCGAGGAAGGCGCTTGGTCCAGTGGTGGTGGTGGTGAAACAATGCTTGTGGAGGAGCTCCAAGCTCGGTGGGAGTGCATGCAGGGTAGCTAGCTCGTGGAGAAGTGGTCAGGCTGACTTGCAAGGAAGAAGTAAGGAGAAGCAAGGGAGCTGTGGCTGCTCAAAGCAGAGGTAATTGTTGTTTGCGGTGTGTGCTACAGAGGACAGAAGAGAGCTTCGTGAGCTTGTGTCTCAGCAAAAGCAGCAGGGACCGGACGTTGTGCTGCTCTACTTTGAGGGTTGTGGCGGACAGCGGTGTGTGTGTGCAGTGTAGCCAGGAGAAGTGGTCAGAAAGTGCAGCTAGGAGTGGGCTATACTGCAGCAGAGGAGCAGTTTGAGTTGTGGTATAGCTGTGGAGAAGAGCGTGTGCAGGTTGGACTTGTAGAACAACTGAACAGCGTTGTGGATTCAGTCTCAAGTACTGAACCTAGACGTTCAATATTTTTGCTCAAGTGATCTGCAAGAGAAGGTCAACTAGAGCAGATAGGAGTCATAGAAGCTTGTTTATTGGTGCTTTTCAGCAACACCTATCAATGGGGGAAAATCAAAGAATTGAGAAGCTACTTGAGAAAATGACTCAATTGATGAAGGAGATAGAAGAGTTGAGAGAGTCGAAAAAGATTGCAGAAGTTCCAAAGCAAGGTGAAAAAACAACAGCCCTACAAAATTGTGTAAATCTCGCACAAGCAGAAGAAGGTATGTCAAATCGAGCTCCTACGTTAGACGGAACTTGTTCAAACTAGATACTAGATTCGGGAGCATCTCAGACATGTCACAGAAGGTGGAGTGAGTTCGCATCATATGCTCCAAATCCACCCATGCATAAAGAGACCATCCAAACAGTGATGGAACTTATCACTGTCAAAGGAGTTGGCACGGTGAAATGCACTCCGTCAATTACATTGTCTTCGGTCTTGTATGCTCCATCATTTCCAGTGAGTTTGGTGTCTATGAGTGCCTTGGTTGAAGACATTGATTGTCGAATTATTGCTGACCGATACAAGTGTATAATTGAAGAGAGGACAACTAGAAGGAGACTTGGGGTCGGTGTCAGGCATAAGGGACTATGGTACTTGGATAGACATGAAACAGATGATGCATTATGCACCGCTTTGACAGTTGTTGCTGGTGACGATGAAGCAAAGGTGATACTCTTACATTGTCGGATGGGCCATATGTCCTTTGATACTACGAGTAAGATATTTCCCGAAGAAATGAAGAAGGTGGATAAAGAAAAACTTGTGTGTGATGCTTGTGAATATGGAAAACACACAAGGACATCATATGTGAGTCGTGGACTCCGAAGCACATCGCCTTTCGTGTAGATTCACTCTGATGTCTGGACTTCTTCCGTGGTCTCTATTAGTGGAATGAAGTACTTTGTCACCTTCATTGATCGTATTCATGGGATGACTTGGATATATCTCATGAAACAAAAAGTGAGGTGCTTAGTTGTTTGTGGACTTCTATGCATATATCCAAAATCGTTTCAACATTGGTATTCAAATTATCGGATGATAATGGGATGAGTATGTGAACCATGAATTTGGCAACTTTCTTTCGTAAAAGGAATACTTCATCAAACTTCATGCCCGATACTTCTCCACAGAATGGAGTAGCCGAGAGGAAGAATCGACATCCTTTGGAGGTAGCCCGATCGCTTATGTTTACTATGAATGTGCCAAAATTCTTATGGAGTGAAGCGATTATGATCGCTACTTATCTCATCAATGAATGCCATCAAGAATTCTTGGGATGAAGACCCCATATGAAATGATCTTTGGTAAAAATGAGTTCATTGTTCCACCAAAGGTGTTTGGCGTACATGCTTTGTTAGAGACCATAGACCTTCAGCAGGAAAATTGGACCCACGTCGTGAAGTGCATCTTCATTGGATACCCATTCGACAAAAGGGCTACAAGTGTTGGAGCCCTAGTGAGCGGAGAACATTTGTTAGCATGGATATGACATTTAGAGAGTATGAGCCGTTCTATGGAGAGAAGACGGACCTCACCGTTATTTGATTTGACTCTCCTAGCACAATTGATGCTAGTCGAGAGGGGAGACCGAACTGGTAAGGACTAAGGAAGATGAACAATCGAGAGTTGTTGTTGGTTCAATTCCATCTCCTGCGAGTGAAGAGAGATGGGCAAAGCCAAATGAGGAAGAAAATTTAAGTGTGCATACAAGGAGACAAGCTACAAGTGAAGAGAGATGGAGAAAACCGAACGAGGAAGAAAACTTAAAAGTGTATACACGAAGAAAACCGCAACATGAGCAGCAGCAACAGGGTCCTACAACAGGTGACACACAGGTGCAGGGGAAGCAACATGCTCCAACAAGTGTTGAAATTGTTGAATTGGCTGAGGGCGTGGGTCCATCTAATACGAGAGATTCAATGGACTTGCCCATTGCCTTAAGAAAAGGAAACCGAGTTGGAGCTAAAAAACCTCCAAATTGGTACCAAGATGAACATGACATAGCTAATTATGTATCGTATACATCTCTATCAACAAACTACATGGCCTTCATTGCATCATTGCAATCCGTTGTGATCCCAAGAGACTGGAAAGTAGCAAAGCAAGACCCGAAGTGGCGAGAGGCCATGATAGAGGAGTTAAATGCTCTCGAAAGGAATAAAACTTGGGAACTTGTACATCTTCCAGCAGGAAAGAGAGTTGTTGGGTGTAAATGGATTTACACTGTGAAACAAAATCCAGAAGGGAAAATTGAAAGGTACAAGGCAAGACTAGTTGCCAAAGGATATAGTCAAGCATATGGGATTGACTATGATGAGACATTTGCACCGGTGGCAAAAATGAACACGGTGAGGATCCTTATCTCTTGTGCAACTAATTTCGGGTGGCCTTTGCATCAGTTGGATGTCAAGAATGCATTCTTGCATGGATATTTACATGAGGAGGTATACATGGAGATCCCACCTGGTTTCTCCACTCCTAGAACATCAGGAAAGGTATGCAGGTTGAGAAAATCTCTATACGGCCTCAAGCAATCTCCACGGGCATGGTTTGATAGATTTAGACGAGTTGTATGTGGTATGGGATATAAGCAGTGTAATGGGGATCATACGGTGTTCTATCGGCACTCAAATAGCCAGATTACAATCCTTGTTGTATATGTTGATGATATCATTGTTGGAATTATGTCCTAGAGGCAATAATAAAGATGTTATTATTATAATTCTTGTTCATGATAAAGTTTATATTCCATGCTAGAATTGTATTAAGCGGAAACATTAATACTTGTGTGGTTTGTGAACAACACCGTGTCCCTGGTACGCCTCTAAGGACTAGCTCATTGATCAATGATGGTTAAGGTTTCCTAACCATAGACATGAGTTGTCAATTGATAATGATATCATATCATTGGGAGAATGATATGATGGATAGACCCAAACTAAGCGAAGCAATTAGATCGTTTCATCGTGTTCATATTTGCGAAGCTTTTCCTATGTCAAATATTGTATTCCTTAGACCATGAGATAATGCAACTCCCTGGTACCGGAAGAAAGCTTTGAGGTCATCAAACGTCATCCTATGAGAGGGTGATCATAAAGGTGTCTCTCAGGTGATCGGAAAGTATCTGTTGGGTTGTATGTATCGAGATGGAATTTGTCCCTCCCAAGTCGGAGAGATATACTTCGGGCCCTCTCGGTAATCGATATCAACACCGCTTGCAAGCATGTGGTTAACGAGTTAATCACAAAGTGATATCGGATTACGAAAGTAAAGCATTTGCCGAACGATTGAACTAGGTATGACGATACCGACGATCGAATCTCGAGCAAGTAAAATATCGCGAGACGAAGGGAATATATATATGGGATTGATTGAATCTCGCATCGTGGTTCATCCGATATGATCATCGATGAATGTGTGGGAGTCAATATGGGTGCCTGCACCCCACCGTTGATTATTGATAGAAGATCATGTCGCATATTCTCGAACCCGCAGGGTCACACACTTAACGATCTCGACGCTAGGATAGATTGGATAATTGGTTTATGAATTTTTGTTCGAGTCTAGGATGGGATCCGGATATCACGAGAGGTTCCGAATGGTCCGGAGAATAAGATTCATATAAGGCAAAGGCAGTTTTTGGAGTTCGGAATTGTTCCGTTAATCGGTATTGTACCGGAAGCTTCTAGAACCTTCCGAAGGGGACCAACGTGGCCCCACCTTCCGGGAGGGAATGGGCCTATGAGGGAGTGTCCTGGCATTGGGCCAGGGGCACAAGGCCCCATAGGGCCCAGCCGATCCTAGATAAGTTTAAAATCGCTTTAAACTAGAGATAGGATTTCTAGATAAGGAGAGTTTAAATCGCTTAAACTAGAGATAGGATTTCTAGATAAGGGAGAGTTTAAATTGTTTAAACTAGAGATAGGCTTGGAGGAGGGCAAGGGCTGGCCGCCCCTTCTATATATAGAGGGTGCGCCTCCCCTACTACACACACCTTCCTCCAAGCCCTAGCTGCCTTGCTACCTTCCTCTCTCCCCGATCGCTTGTAGGCGAAGCCCTGCAGCAGAAATTCTCCACCATATACACCACGCCGTCGTGTTGTAGATCCAATCTATCTCTCCACCATACTCGCTGGTCCGAGGAAGGAGGAGACGTCGAGGTGTTGCATGTGTGCATCTCACGGAGGCACCGCCACTTGTGGTGCTGGATCGGATCGGATCGCGAGGAGGAGAAGCGAGTACGACTACATCACCCACGTTCCGAAACGCTCACGCTGTGCGAATCTTCAAGGGTATGAAGATCTAATCCAATCTCTCTCGTTGTTTGCATCTCCTAGATTAGATCTTGGCTTTCCCTCCGTTCGCTCCGTAGAAAATTTTGATTTACTATGCCGCGAAAACCTTCAGTGGTATCAGAGCTAGATCTATGCGTAGATGTGTTTCGCGAGTAGAACGCAACATGGTTGTTGCGGGCATTGATGTTTTCTGTTGCAAGCCTCTTGTTTGTGTTCTTCTTATGACGCGGGATAGTGAGATTGAAGCGGTCCAGGCCAACCTTACGCGACGCCGTCATGACCGCTCGCACTTGACGTGTGGCTTGTTCCACACATGCGGCCGGTGGATGCCGTTTCTCTCACTATAGTTGTCATGGGATTAACACCGGAGTTTGGCAACCATAATATCACCGCTGCGGCTTTCCGTAGGTAAGAATCGTTTGCATCTACTCCCATAAGCCACGTAAAACATGCAACAACAAAGTAGAGGCGCTAACTTGTTTTTGCAGGAGTGTTTTCTGTGATATGGTATGGCCCAAGATGTGATGTGTATATTGTATGCGATGATCATGTTTTGTAATGTTTCATGACTTGCATGTCGATGAGTACACAATGGTGAGCCATATGGTTGTCTTTATAATTGTGTATGACCTGAGTCAACTTCTTATACGCCATGTAATAGCTTTACTTTATCGCTAAGTAGTTAGCAATAGTTGTAGTTGCTATTCGTGGTGGAGGCAATCATGGTGGAGTGATGGAGATCATGCAAACGCACAAGATGGAGATCATTGCGCCAAGATTGGCTATACCATGTCACATAAAGTTATATGCATGTGATGTTTATCCTTTTATGTATCTTATTATGCTTAGATCGCGACGTAGCATTATAAGATGATTCCTCACTTAAAGATCAAGATAAAACTGTGTTCTCCCAAGTATGCACCGCTATGAAAGTTCGTGTGTCCAAGCATCACGTGATGATCGGGTGCTATAGACTCTACGCTCACATACAACGGTGCAAGCCGCTTTTTGCACACGCGAAATACTTGGGTCTAGCTTGACGAGCCTAGCATGCATGCATGGCCTCGAACACAAGAACCGAAAGGTTAAGCATGAGTCATATGAATGATATGATCGACACTTTGTTGTCCACCATTGAAACCACATCTCTTCTTGTGATGATCGGATTAGGTGTGGTGAATTTGGATCGTGTTCACTAAACAACTTGAGGGATGTTGAATTTAGTGGGAGTTCATCTAGTAATTTGATTAAGTTGAACTATTTATCATGAACATAGTCTAAATTGTACTTGCAAATACTGTAGATCACATGGCCAAATCAAACTTCAACTTCAACGTTTTTGCTGAGAAGGAAAAGCTTAGAAACAATGGGTCTAACTTCACCAATTGGTTCCGCAATCTAAGAATCATTCTGTCTGGCGGACAAAAGGACTATGTCCTTGGTAAAGCGTTAGGTGACCCTCCGCAATCAAGGTCCGATGAGAAAGCTGTCTATCAGTCGTGCAAAGATGATTATGGTGTGATTAAGAGCACCATGTTGTTTGCTATGGAACCGGAGCTTCAAAATCGTTTTGAAACCTATCCGGCCCTTTGAGATTCTCGAGGAGCCGAAAACCATGTTTGACTCAGCCCGCTCGAGAGATATGAGATCTCCGAGAAGTTCTTTAATCGCAAGATGGAGGAAGGAGTTCCGTTAGTGAGCACGCCATAAAGATGTCGGGCTACACTCAACGCTTGAGCAACCGGAATGCACGATTCCAGAGGATCTCAAGATTGACAGTGGTTCGCAATCACTCCTCCCAGCTACAAAAGTTTTGTAGTGACTCATAATCAGATTGGTTCCATCGATACGATCACCGAGCTCTTCGCAAAGTCAAGGCTGCGGAAGTGGACATCAAGAAGGATAATCATGTGTTGATGGTCAACAAGCCCTCCTTTAAGAAAGGTAAGGAGCAAAGAAGCCCTTCAAGAAGGGCGGCAGAAGCGCAATGCCCCGCCGAGAAGAAGCTCGGTCCGGTCCCAAGCCGGACATCGAGTGCTTCTATTGCAAGGACAAGGGTCATCGAAGCGAATCGTTCAAGTACTTAGCGGACAAGAAGGCTGGCACCATCAAAGGTATATTTGATATACATGTTATTGATGTTTTCCTTACTAGCCCTCGTTGTAGTGCCCGGGTATTTGATACCGGTTCGCTTGCTAATATTTGTAACTCAAACAGAGCTACAGAATAGACGGCTTATGCGAGGATGAGGTGACGCGCGCTGCAACGGATCAAGAGTTGATGTGATGGCCGTCGGCACGCTCTCCTTAGTTTTACCTTCGGGATTAGTTTTAAACCTTAATAAGTGTTATTATGTGCCTGCGTTGAGCATGAACATCATTTCCGGATCGTGTTTATTGCAAGACGGTTATTCATTTAAATCGGAGAATAATGGTTGTTCTATTTATGAGTAACATCTTTTATGATCATGCACCTCTTGTGAATGGTTTATTTCTTCTAAATCTCGAAAGGGATGAAACACACATCCATAACATTGAGGCTAAGAGATGCAAAGTAGATAGTGATAATACTACTTATTTGTGGCAATCTGCTCAGGTCATATTGGAGTAAAGCGCATGAAGAAACTCCATTCGATGGACTTTGGAGTCTCTTGATTTTGAATCATTTGACACATGCGAAGCATGCCTCATGGGCAAGATGATCAAAACCCGCTTCTCCAAAGATGATGGAGCGAGCAACGGACTTGTTGGAAATCATACATACCGATGTATGCGGACCGATGAGTGTTTCGACGCCAGGTGGATATCGCTATTTCTCACTTTTACCGATGACTTAAGTAGATATGGGTATATCTATTTAGTGAAACATAAATCAAACACATTTGAAAAGTTCAAGGAATTTCAGAATGAAGTGGAGAACCATCGTAATGTAAAGATTAAGTTTCTATGATCCGATCGTGGAGGTGAATATTTGAGTTATGATTTTCTCACGCATCTTAAAGCAAGTGGAATCGCTTTCACAACTCACGCCACCGGAACACCACAAACAAGAATGGTGTGTCTGAACGCGGAATCGAACCCTATTAGATATGGTCCGATCAATGATGTCTCTTATCGATTTGCCGTTATCATTTTGGGGTTATTCATTAGAAACCGCTGCATTCACTTTAAATAGGGCTCCATCTAAATGCTGAGACGACACCAGATGAACTGTGGTTTGGTGCCAAACCTAAGTTGTCGCTTAAAGTTTGGGGATGCGAAGCTTACGTCAAGAAGTTGATGCCGGACAAGCTCGAACCCAAAGCGAGAAATGCGCTTCATAGGATACCCTAAGGAAACGATTGGGTATACCTTCTATCACGTAATCAAGGCAAAGTGTTTGTCGAAGAACGGTTCCTTTCTTGAGAAGGAGTTTCTCTCGAAAGAAGTGAGTGGAGGAAAGTAGAGCTAGACGAGGTTATTGAACCTTCTCTTGAATTGGAGAGTAGCGCAAGACCTGAAATTGTTCCAAAGGCACTGCACCAACAATAGAGGAAGCTAATGACAAGGATCATGAAGCTTCGACGATGTCACATCGAACATCGCAGGTCGACAAGGTCGCGTGCCCTCCCGAGTGGTACAGCAACTGCCTTGACTGCCTTGTTGGTAGAAGACAGTGAACCTACGAACTATGAGGAAGCGATGATGAGCCCAGACTCGAGAAATGGCTGGAAGCCATGAACCAATTGGGATCCATGAGCGAAAACCAAGTATGGACTTTGGTGGACCCTCCTAGCGACCGAAAGGTCGTTGAGTGCAAATGGATATTCAAGAAGAAAACGGACGGATGGTAATGTTACCGCTTATAAAGCACGGCTTGTCGCAAAAAGGTTTTCGACAAGTTCAAGGTGTTGACTACGATGAGACTTTCTCTCCGTAGCGATGTTTAAGTCCATTCGGATTTTATTAGCAATTGCTGCGCTTCATGATTATGAAATATGGCGATGGATGTCAAGATCGCTTTCTCAATGGCAACATTGATGAAGAATTGTATATGATGCAACCCGAAGGTTTTGTCGATCCTAAGGATGCCGATAAAGTATGCAAACTTCGTTGCTCCATTTATGGTCAAGCGAGCATCTCGGAGTTGGAACCTTCGTTTTGATCAAGTGATCAAGAGCTTTGGATTTGTTCCAAATTGCTACGAAGCTTGCATCTACAAGAAAGTGAGTGGGAGCTCGGTGACATTTCTGGTACTATATGTGGATGACATATTGATTATCGGAAATGACATCAACATGCTTAACGATGTGAAGAGTTATTTGAACAAGTGTTTTTCAATGAAAGACCTAGGTGAAGCTGCTTATATATTGGGCATCAAGATCTATAGAGATAGACAAAGACGCCTGATAGCTTTAAGCCAGAGTACATACCTAGACAAAGTTCTGAAAAGGTTCATAATGGATAAGGCAAAGAAAGGTTCAGTGCCTATGTTGTCGTAAGATATTGATCAAGGCTCAAAGGTCCACCACGGTAAATGATAGGGAAGCTATGAGCAAAGTGCCTTATGCCTCGGCCATAGGTTCCATCATGTATGCCATGTGTACTAGACCGGATGTGTCCAATGCTCTTAGTTTGACGAGCAGATATCAAAGTGATCCAGAGTGGAACATCGACAGCCGTGAAGAACATCCTAAAGTACCTAAATAGAACTAAAGAAATGTTCTTAGTCTATGGGGTGATGAACACTTGTCGTAAAAGGTTACGCCGATGCTAGTTTCGACACCGACAAGGATGATTCCAAATCTCGTGATACGTGTATATTTTGAATGGAGGAGCTATGAGTCGGAGAAGCTGCAAGCAAAGCGTTATCGGGATCTACAGAGAAGCGGAATACATGGCTGCCCTGAGCGGCCAAGTGAAGGAGTTTGTATCGTAAACTTCATCATCGAGCTTGGCGTGGTTCCAAGTGCATTGAACCACTGGAGATATTGTGTGACAACACCGCACCATAGCACTCGCTAAGGAACCAAGATATCATCCAAAGACCAAGCATATCAATCAAGTTTCATATAATCCGAGATTATATAGCGATGGAGATCTCAAGATTAGCAAAGTACATATGGATCCGAATGTCGCATCCATTGACTAAACCTCTTCCACGGTAAACATGATCAACACCTCGGCCATGGGTGTGAGATTGTTGCCAAATGTAAACTAGATTATTGACTCTAGTGCAAGTGGGAGACTGGAATTATGCCCTAGAGGCAATAATAAAGATGTTATTATTATAATTCTTGTTCATGATAAAGTTTATATTCCATGCTAGAATTGTATTAAGCGGAAACATTAATACTTGTGTGGTTTGTGAACAACACCGTGTCCCTGCACGCCTAAGGATTAGCTCATTGATCAATGATGGTTAAGGTTTCCTAACCATAGACATGAGTTGTCAATTGATAATGAGATCATATCATTGGGAGAATGATATGATGGATAGACCCAAACTAAGCGAAGCAATTAGATCGCTTCATCGTGTTCATCTTTGTAAGCTTTTCCTATGTCAAATATTGTATTCCTTAGACCATGAGATAATGCAACTCCTGGTACCGGAAGAAAGCTTTGAGGTCATCAAACGTCATCCTATGAGAGGGTGATCATAAAGGTGTCTCTCGGTGATCGGAAAGTATCTTGGGTTGTATGTATCGAGATGGAATTTGTCCTCCCAAGTCGGAGAGATATACTTGGGCCCACTCGGTAATCGATATCAACACCGCTTGCAAGCATGTGGTTAAGGAGTTAATCACAAAGTGATATCGGATTACGGAATGAGTAAAGTACTTGCTGTGAACGAGATTGAACTAGGTATGACGATACCGACGATCGAATCTCGAGCAAGTAAAATATCGCGAGACGAAGGGAATATATATATGGGATTGATTGAATCCTGGCATCGTGGTTCATCCGATATGATCATCGATGAATGTGTGGGAGTCAATATGGGTGCCTGCACTTCTGTTGATTATTGATAGAAGATCATGTCTGCATATTCTCGAACCCGCAGGGTCACACACTTAACGTATCTCGACGCTAGGATAGATTGGATAATTGGTTTATGAATTTTTGTTCGGAGTCTCAGATGGGATCCGGGATATCACGAGAGGTTCCGGAATGGTCCGGAGAATAAGATTCATATAAGGCAGTGCAGTTTTTGGAGTTCGGAATTGTTCCGGGTTAATCGGTATTGTACCGGAAGCTTCTAGAACCTTCCGGAAGGGGACCAACGTGGCCCCACCTTCCGGGAGGGGGCATGGGCCTATGAGGGAGTGTCCTGGCCGCATTGGGCCAGGGGCACAAGGCCCCATAGGGCCCAGCCGATCCTAGATAAGTTTAAACTCGTTTAAACTAGAGATATGATTTCTAGATAAGGGAGAGTTTAAATCGTTTAAACTAGAGATAGGATTTCTAGATAAGGGAGAGTTTAAATTGTTTAAACTAGAGATAGGCTTGGAGGAGGGGCAGGCTGGCCCCCTCTATATAGAGGGTGGTGCGCCTCCCTACTACACACCTTCCTCCAAGCCCTAGCCTTGCTACCTTCCTCTCTCCTCCCGATCGCTTGTAGGCGAAGCCCCGCAGAGAAATTCTCCACCATACACCACGCCGTCGTGTTGTAGATCCAATCTATCTCTCCACCATACTCGCTGGTCCGAGGAAGGAGGAGACGTCGAGGTGCTGCACGTGTGCATCTCACGGAGGCACCGCCACTTGTGGTGCTAGATCGGATCGGATCGCGAGGAGGAGAAGCGAGTACGACTACATCACCCATGTTCCGACGAACGTTCCCTGTGCGAATCTTCAAGGGTATGAAGATCTAATCCAATCTCTCTCGTTGTTTGCATCTCCTAGATTAGATCTTGGCTTTCCCTCTGTTCGCTCCGTAGAAAATTTTGATTTACTATGCCGCGAAACCCTTCAATCATAATCACAGGAGATGATGTGGTGGAGATATCACGACTGAAAGACAACCTACGCAAGGAATTTGAGGTAAAGGATCTTGGTCAACTCAAGTACTTTCTTGGCATAGAAATTGCTAGATCCCCCGAAGGGATTGTGCTCTCCCAGCGGAAGTATGTATTGGACTTGCTTAGTGACACGGGCATGCTTGGGTGTCGGGTTGCATTAATACCTATCGACCAAAACCACAAATTATGTGCTGAATCTGGTGATCCAGTGGATAATAAGAAGTACCAGAAGCTTATTGGAAGGCTCATCTATCTATGTCGCACAAGACCTGATATTTCATATGGAGTGAGTGTAGTGAGCAGATACATGCATGATCCTAGGAGCGGACACTTGGATGCGGTCAATCAAATCCTCCGGTACTTGAAGGGTAGTCCAGGAAAGGGACTATGGTTCAAAAGGAATGGTCATCTAAATGTGGATGGGTATTGTGATGCTGACTGGGCAAGTTGCTTGGATGATAGGAGATCAACTTCTGGTTATTGTGTGTTTGTCGGGGGAAATTTGGTATCATGGCGAAGTAAGAAGCAGCCGGTGGTTTCAAAGTCAACAGCTGAAGCTGAATATAGAGCTATGTCACAAGGTTTGAGTGAGATGTTATGGGTGAGGAATCTTCTTTCAGAGTTGAAAGTGTTAAGGAAAGGCACTTTAAATTTGTGGTGTGACAACCAATCGGCGATCAACATCGCAAACAACCCTGTTCAACATGATAGAACCAAGCATGTGGAGATTGATCGCTTCTTCATAAAGGAGAAGTTGGATGACGGTATAATTAAGATAAATCTTGTAACCTCTAGCAAGCAAATCGCTGACTGTTTAACTAAAGGATTGGAAATTAAAGAGTGTAGTTCAGCTTGTAACAAGATGGGAATGATAGATATCTATCACCCATCTTGAGGGGGAGTGTTGGACACCATGTTAGTATAAAAGTGGTGTCCTAGGAAAGGCTAGAATATTCTAGTGAGTGTTAGTATAGTAGTGTTGTCCTAGGAGAGCCTGGAATGTTCCAGTGAATGTTGGAGTCTAAGTTAGTGTCCTAGTAGAGTCTAGAGTATTCCGTTGTACTAGATAAGATGTAGCCTAAGTTTAGCTATATATAAAAGGGTGGTGGTCCTGTGGACAAGCCCATCCTAGAACTTTTTCCTAAAGACTACAGATTGATACATCCACTTAATAAGATGTGTTCAGCACTGTGACGGCTTTTACGCAGCCATTGCGTAGGGTGTGGTTGCCATGGGTTCCTCGTGGGCACCAAAGACCGAATGTCCCAAGAAGGTTCCTACACTCACCAAGCAACCATAGTCTTCCCGCCGCTTTTCTGTTGACATCTTAAGGACGACAAAACAAAAGCTTAGTAATTACACACATATACACTATATTTCTACGTTATAGTGCAAAGAACATGTAATCCATCATATATAGAATTGGAAGGAAATAAAGAGGCGAGAATATATTAGTTAACCTTGGCAGCCATCGGTGAGGTAGGGATTGCCGTTGTAGCCACTCCAACACTTGCACGAATAGCCTCTATTCTCTTGATTGCAGAGTCGTGGTTGCTCTGCCGATGTTTGGTACCACGCCCCGGCTGAACAGTTGGGGTACGAAGTTCACATCACGAGCCACCTCCGCCGCAGAATAAGGCACCTCCAGGCGGCTCTCGATGGCGGCGGAGCTTCGCACCAGCCGTCGGTGACCCACCGGTCGAACCACCCTCCGCAACAAACATGTACACGGCAGCGCACCAAGTCCCGGGAATGGTTCCCATTGAACCACCTAAACCGCAGCCCTTGGGCGAGCCGTCGATGGATATCGGCCCGGCAGCAGCCCATGCCGGAGCAAGATTGTCGTGGCTTGCCACGCCCGACATAGGCGGTCTTGGTATGAAAGGTAAGGCGCAGCCGCTAATGATGTTGGTGGTGGTGGTGCTGGTGTCATCGTTCTGGAGCAGAGTTGCCTGCGCGTTGCAGCCCATGAGAATGAGCTCGTTCATGCTCGACAGCGTGTAGGGCGCCCCTCCCCCACCGGTGAAGCAGTTGCCATAGGTGAAGTTCCAGTCCTCGAAACAGGATTTCGCCCATCTATATTAATATAGCAACCGTTTGAGACCGCTGTTGGGCCAGACAGCACAACGCCCAAAAGACAAAGCAAAAATAAAAAGAAACATAAGAGAAAACAAAGCCGACAACAGTGGCTCAACGAAAACGACGATGACCCGCCACCGCTGCGCCCTCCGAATAATTCCACCACACTCCTAGCGCTCCGAAACGTCACATACCAAGCAGCACCCCCAAGAGGGAAAGTGACGACAACGACACTGTTGCCCGGACTAGTCCTAGGGTTTCCCCCGGTACGCTACGGGAGGTGGGAAAGAGATACACCCGACACCCTTCAGGAAGGATGATGATGCCCACAGGCGTCACCGCGTCGGTGTCAAGACGACAAGGATTTCTCCCGACCCCTCAAAAAACCACACTCCCGGACGCTTCGTAAGGCTCCACCAAGCTCGCCACCCACCAGCACACGCCACCACGGTCTTGCAGTCACCATCGTCGTCTCACCGTGGCCACGATGTAAGGCTGGTAAGACCGAAAAGAAGAAACTTCGGCGAGGTCGACGGTACAGTAACACGCGGGAGGGAACTACCTCCACCGCCGGGAAGCGATAGCCGACCGGATGTGGCAGCAGGGGCAAACCAGGCCCTCTCTGGCCCGGCTGATCCCAGATGGGCTCATGAAGCCCCACTGCCACACTGCAGCAGGGGTGTCACTATCGTTGCCAACCCTAGCCTTAGTCCATACTCCTCCGTCCACCAGTGGACCCGCCGCCACGCAGATCCCCACCACCAAGCAGTAGCGCCATCGCCATCGTGGTCACCCAGGCCAACCGACCACCGCTGGCCGAGAAGAGGCCGCCACCAGACCCGCCAAAGCACGGTAAAACGAATCGCGACAACCCTTTCGGACCACGGATTCAAGGAATAGCACGGGTGCCACACTCCTGCTGCCAGGGGTCGCCGGATCTAGGCCAAGCAGGCCTAGATCAGCACCAGCGGTGGTGCAGCCGGGAGAGGACTCCCTGCCGCAGCCAACCAGCAGGGAAGGAATCGGCGCTAGGCCTGCCTAGGCCCGCCTGGCCCAGGTCAACGCCCGCCTGGCCAGATCGGGACCCGCCAAGCCCCAATCTGAGCCATGTCGCCGGCCGCCCCCCTCCACCACCGCGTAGCCTGCGGCGCCTTATCCTCACTTGGCTGCCGGAGACCGCCGCAGCAGCTGCCTCGCCATTGGATCGAGCTCAGACCGGACCACTGCTTCCCCACCGCCCACACGGCCGAGCACCTGAGCCACCACCAGCCCGGAGTCGCTACGCGTCCGGCTACACCGCTCCTCCTTCCCTTCCCATGGTGCCGAGGTTCGCCCGCCGCAAGCCTCAGATCCGCTTGCCTTTGCGAACCTCCTGACATCACGCCGCCACTCGCCGGCCCCGCCCGCCACTAGCGCCAGAGGCTCCCACGGCGCACCTCCCGAGCCCTCCTAGCCCAGACAAGGCCCGTGCATCGAGGCCCGCCGCCCCAAGATCTCGCCACGCCGGCAACCACCCGCCCGCCGCCGTGATAGAGCCACCGCCGCTCGTCGCCGCGCCGGAGTCGCCGCCATCGTGTCGACGCCGGGCCGAGCACCACGCCGCTTATGCCGCCGCCAAGCAGTCGCTGCGGCGAGGCCGCCGCGACGGAAAAGAAGATCCGCCGCCAGCTTGAGCTGGCTTCGCCCGTGGAGCTCTCCGCGGCGAGGAGGGGGAACGGGAGTTCTGTGCGGGTGGCGCTCTCCGTCGCCGCACGCACGGGAGCGACGCGAGACGCCAACCGCTTTTCACCAAGTTCCACCCGAGTGGCGTGTTGTGGATCACGGGGTGCTTATCATGGAGCCACATGGATGACGCGACGGTGTGTTCGAGGGAGATCTTGGCGACCAAGCACGGAGTCATAGCCAAGGAGGAGCCGCGGGGCTCGCTGGTGGCGCCACGGTGAGTTGAACCTGGCGAAGCACTGGCGAACCCATGCCGAATGGGTATGGCACGCTAACATCACCATTTGGTCTCGCAGCCGGGCATCCCGATTGCTCTCATCGGAGCTCCTGCTGCTCCGGCAGCGGACAACAGCCACATCAGCACCGCTGCCCTTGTGAATATCGCTACTGGTGACATGGAACTGGTTATTTTCGCCATTAATTGGTAGCAGGTACATACCCAAGCTGGAGTTATATACAGTGTCACTACAGGAAATAAGGGATACGCCGACGGTGTTTGTATACGCCGACGGTGTTTGTATACGCCGACGGGGAAAGGTCGGGCCCGTCGGCCCACTTCCCCGGATTCGTCCGCCGGACCATCCAGCCGTCGGCGTAGGGAGAGAAGCGCCGACGGTAGCCGTCGGCGAAGAAAAACCGTCGGCATCAAACGGAAGCCTCCTGACGGTGAACGTCGGCCTATACGGGGCCGTCGGCGTTAAGCCCTAGTTAACGGCCCACCTAACGGGCCGTTACGCTGATACGTGGCGGACCGTCGGCCTAGTCAACAACACTTATACGTGCCGACGCAAAGCCGGCCATGTTTTTTTTTCTCCTATGTCTAAAGTACTTATATTTGATTTATTTATTTATTTTCCACGCTAATTTAATGTAGATGTAATTTATAAATAAATTGGTGTTTGTAAATTAACCACACGAATCTTCGCGTATCCCACCGCACCCGCAAAGAATACGACGCGAATCTTTCGGAACCCGATGCGAAAATATAAATGTAAAATAGGAACAATAAAATACACATATAATACACAACTACAACATAATTATTGAAGATATGTCTCATTTTGTATGAACCTTGAAGAACCGAAACCTCTCTTTTGGGGAAACCGTAGGAACCCCTCTCTTTTGGGGACACTCGGGCATCGAACCCACTATTTGAAGAAACCCTATACCGTGTGAAGGTTATCGCATGCACGCTTTTAAAGGCCAAAAAATTACATTGGTATAACCTAAACAAACAAAAACTACCAAAAAAGTATATTGGTTAACCCACGATTGCATGCGATAACACCTATAGAAGCGTGTTGGACATGTAGGAGTAGGCTCGCCATGGTCAAACGAGGGTACCGTGGAACCCGGCCTATCCTTGGTTTTCCATTTAGATATGACCTAAACAAACCTAAACCACCGAGAGAGTGCGTTGTTCAACCCTCGTACGGAGAATGCTACGGGGGTAGACCCACGGGTCCCTCGGATTAGGGTTTCGTCGGAAAAGGACCGCCCGAGTGCCAGGATGCCACGGGAACATGCGTGTGGCCCTAGCATCCATGCACAAGGGTGGTGGATTGCCCCTAGACGGAAAACCTAGATCCCGGGTGTGACCGTCCACGTTGCATGTGATAACACCTATAGAAGCGTGCTGGACATGTAGGAGTAGGCTCCCGCCGCAGGTCAAACGAGTGTAGACCGGTGGAACCCTGGGCCTATCCTTGGTTTTCCATGTAGATATGACCTAAAAAAACCTAAACCACCGAGAGAGTGCGTTATTCAACCCTTGTACGGAGAATGCTACGGGGGTAGACCCGCGGGTCCCTCAGATTAGGGTTTTGTCGCAAAAGGACCGCCCGAGTGCCGGGATGCCACGGGAACATGCGTGTGGCCCTAGAATACATGCACAAGGGTGGTGGATAGCCCCTAGACGGAAAACCTAGCTCCCGGGTGTGACCGTCCACGTTGCATGCGATAACACCTATAGAAGCGTGCTGGACATGTAGGAGTAGGCTCCCGCCGCGGGTCAAACGAGGGTACTGGTGGAACCTCGGCCTATCCTTGGTTTTCCATGTAGATATGACCTAAACAAACCTAAACCACCGAGAGAGTGCGTTGTTCAACCCTCGACGGAGAATGCTACGGGTAGACCTCAAGGGCCCTGGATTAGGGTTTCGTCGGAAAAGGACCGCCCGAGTGCCGGGATGCCACGGGAACATGCGTGTGGCCCTAGCATACATGCACAAGGGTGGTGGATTGCCCCTATATGGAAAACCTAGCTCCCGGATGTGACCGTCCACGTTGCATGCGATAACACCTATAGAAGCGTGCTGGACATGTAGGAGTAGGCTCCCGCCGCGGGTCAAACGAGGGTAGACCGGTGGAACCCTAGGCCTATCCTTGGTTTTCCATGTAGATATGACCTAAAAAAACCTAAACCACCGAGAAAGTGCGTTGTTCAACCCTCGTACGGAGAATGCTACGGGGGTAGACCCGCAGGGCCCTCGGATTAGGGTTTCGTCGGAAAAGGACTGCTCGAGTGCCGGGATGCCACGTGAACATGCGTGTGGCCCTATCATACATGGACAAGGGTGGTGGATTGCCCCTAGACGGAAAACCTAGCTCCCGGGTGTGACCGTCCACGTTGCATGCGATAACACCTATAGAAGCGTGCTGGACATGTAGGAGTAGGCTCCCGCCGCGAGTCAAACGAGGGTAGACCGGTGGAACCCAGGGCCTATCCTTGGTTTTCCATGTAGATATGACCTAAACAAACCTAAACCACCGAGAGAGTGCGTTGGTCAACCCTCGTACGGAGAATGCTACGGGGGTAGACCCGCAGGGCCCTCGGATTAGGGTTTCGTCAGAAAAGGACCGCCCGAGTGCCGGGATGCCACGGGAACATGTGTGTGGCCCTAGCATACATGCACAAGGGTGGTGGATTGCTGTAACACCCTCAGAATCGGACCTATGCAAGTTTGAACAAAATTCGCCAAACCCGCATAGAAACGATTCAAAGGTGCCCACCAGGCACTTTCGTGCGGGTGGAAAACGAAGTAATAACATTACACAACAGTCCTCGATGGAACCCACAGAACAGATATATATAACAGCGACTCAAAGAGTCAAGAATACAGGTATAAGATACAAAGATCCAAATCACCTTGAAACGATAGAGCGTCCAGCTACGGACAAGATGCAAATGGGGCTAAGAGCCCTGAAGAATAACCAATGGCGTCCATAACCCTGCCCAGGCCAAGCCGGAAGGGTAACCACGCTATGGCGTCGATCTCAAAACCTGCTTAAACAAAAGGGGTGCCGACGAAGGGCAAAGGAAAAAGAAGGAGCGTCAGTACTGAGGCCAGTACACGGCGAGGCTAGAATTCGGCGGTCCTCGCCTACATAGGTATGGTGGACTGAGCGGCAGCGGCATCATGCACTAAACAACCTATAGAGACTCGATACAACTGGCGACAATCAGAGGGGGTAAGAAAGACCTATTCGGATCCAACCTGATACTAGCATCAAACAAACCCGTCCTGGCGTTTCCCCCTCGAGACCAAACGAGGAAGTCAACCGAGGAACTCACACCGTTGGCAGTTTTATTTATTCGGTTATCGTTGCGGCAATTACTAGTCAGGTATAGGTAATCATCCTGATAAAGTAGGCAGTGGGCACTTTTAGTTAATCATTTCCGTGATAGTGGCAACACTTACTAGTCAGATACATTTATCATGAGATAACCCAAAAACCCAGCAGTTGTTGGTACTTTTATTCAGCCATTCCGTTGTAGTTGCAGGATTTACTAGTCAGGTACAATTGTCGCAAGCGACAACCAAACAAGAAATTGTGGGCAGTATTAATTAGCCATTCCATTATAGTGAAGCTGATTACTAGTCATTATAAGTCAAATTTATAGCAGTAAACTTTAGTTATGCTTGTCTATGATCGAGATACTGTGCTCCAAGTCGTCCATATCCGCGGACACGGCTTTCAGAAAGTTTTACCCGGCCGGGGTGCACCAATAGCAACACACGCTCGATCAACCTCGGAAAAACCAAATCAAAACCCAACGAGGCTTTCACGTGAACAATCACAGGATTCGAAATATTTCAGGCCACCTTAAGTAGATCCCGCAACGGCCACCGACCAGACGGGCTCAAGGTTTGGGTAATACTGTGAACGGGAACCCGAAAGTGTGGCTGGGCTTGTCGACACCGGAATCGTGTCCCGTCCTAACAGACAGTGTGCTCCTCGCACAATTTAAATACAGAAAGTAGCATGGCATAAGTACAGGATCGTAAATAAAACCTCAAACTAGTTTGTGGCCCCAAGAAATAAGAATGAATCAAGCTCTGGCTCAGGGGGGTCCCATATACCTCCCGGATGTGGATAGCGCGATAAATCAAGGAACAGGTATCAAGTACTCGGGGTCTTACGGGACACAAGTGGGCGTTCGGAAACCAAATATTTTCTATCACCCACCGATGCCTCTGCTTATTTCAATTTTTAGTTGTTAAACAGAAATTAAAGTGACGATAAGTAAAACTAGAATCATCTCCAACATAAACATGCGGCAATACATCAGCAACTGTGGCATATGACGACACCCATCAGCACTTGAGCAAGCAACTACGACGCGCAAGTCCAACTATCTACCAAACAACAGGTAATAGGATGTGTCCAAGGCAATATACGGCTGCAAGGGATATCACGGGTACGAAAACTAGAGCATCGCAACACAGATAGCAATAGATCAACAGGAGGGAATAAAGACTATAAAAGTAAGATAGGTAGAAAAAGGGGGGAGATGCTCGCCTGAAAACATTGTCGAAGGTTCAACCGAAGATCGGGGCGAAGCTCACATCAACTCAACGGCCTTATCCGCGAAGAAGCAAAACACTAGAATAAACACCGGATGCAAGATTTAATACAACGGCAGAAAATCGGCATGATGCTTGTATGATGCATGGCATGGCAAGGTGCGATGCAATTAGGTCATATTAAGCGGAACCGGGGTCCCGACAATTATTAAACGGTTCAAGTTGTTTAGAACCCCCGCAATTTAAATGTTGTTTGGACATGGCAAAAGATATCACCGGTTCGCTACACAATTTAAATGAGGCCGATATGGGACTAGATTTGCCCGCATATGGGCCCCATATTTATGCATTAGGTGAATCGGCATAAGGCCCCCAAACCACATGACAAGATGCATGCAAGTATGACAATTCAATATGCAACAAGTTGTTATGTTATAAAATAGGGTTTCGGGAAGGGGTTCACACATTTAGGGTTCGGCAGATCTTGGGTTCTGGGGGTTCGGGGTTGGTCTCGGGGTCCAGGGTTCGGCGGAAGCGTTCTCAGATAACGGGGGTAGTTCTTGTCGCATTCGCGATGGTCGGCCATGTTGTCGGTCCTCTCGTCCGGGTTGAAGCACTTGTCGCATCGGGGTCTCGGCGGACTCGGTGTCCGGGGTGAAATACTTGGCGTTCTCGAGGGAGTACTTGTCGCACAGGTTTTCCCGGTTTTCTTCGGGTTCTCTGTCGATGATCTCGTCGTCGAGAAGAACTTGTCGGGTCCGTGTGTCGGGTCGGTCTTGGCGTCGGGCGAAGCACTTGGCGCTGGCCGATGTTCTTATCGTCCGGTTCTCGAGCATCGCATCCGAGAAGGAGTACGCCCTGGCCGGTCCCGTGTCGACGACCTTGTTTTCCTCGATGGCGAACTCGCCGATCCGTGGGCGTGGTTCTTGTCGGGGTTCTCGGCTTCGGCGCCGGGAGGAAGAACTTGTTGATGCCTTACTCTTGGTCCACCCAAACAATGCGTCCATGAGGTGGTCGAGGGTTTGTGTCGGAGGTCTTGCGTCTTCGGGTCCTAGGAAGAAGAAGCGTCGGGTTCGACGATGAAGGTCATGAGTCTCGACAGGGAACTCGAGGCCCAGCACTTGAAACATAGGCTCGCTGCATCTTGCTTGGCACAGCGAAACAGCACCGGGCCTTCGGTTCGGTGATGACGTGCAAAGGGCGCCGGAGGACGAGGAAGCTGAAGGCAGAGGGATCTCGCCGCGCGGCTCGCAGGGCGCTGCCAACGGGAGGCGGCGGGGCCTCTGGGCTCGAGCGGACAGAGAGGGCAGAGAGCCGGAGAGCGCTAACGGGCAGGGGAACGTCTGGCGCGTCCAGGAGACGGCGAGCGTCGGCCGAGGGGAGGAGGCGTGCGGGCCACGGTCGCCGGTGTGGAGGCCACGGTCGCCGGTGTGGAGGCCACGAGCCTGGCCGGGCGGGCGCGCGCAAAGGCGCAGGGCGAGCTGGCGGCGGCCGCGCGAAGGCGAAGCGGAGAGAGGCGCGCCGGAAGGAGAAGACGCGAGGCGGCGGCGCGACGGACCGGCCGGAGGCGGCGCCGCGGGCGCTGTCATGGGGCTGGAGGAGGTGCGGAGGCCGAGGCGGAGGTGGGCGCGACCGGACGTGGAGGGCGCGGGCGGCGAGCAGGCGACGCGCGATGGGCGTGAGGGCGGCTGGGCCGAGGCCGGGCGGGCGGTGAGTTTCGGCTGGCGACGCGCGACGCGAGCAGAGGCGAGGGTCCGGTGGAACAACGAGCGGCGAAGCCGGCTCGGAACGGGCGCGGCTGTCGGGAGAGGAGAGGTCGCGGGAGGAGCTCAAGGGACGGAGCACGGCGGAGGAAGGATGGGAGGACGGGCGAGAGAGAGAAGGGGGGGACATGTGGTGGGGCCTGGGAACGGGCCCACGCGGGAAGGTGGAAACTGGGGGAGCGGGCTGTAGAGCGTGTGTGTGTTGTTGCCGGGGTGCTGGCAAGTGGGACCGGTGCAGTGTGGGGTTGGTGGGGATGGGGATCGGTGTGCGTGGCTGTGTGGCCAGGGTGAGAGGGTGAGAGATGAGGGGTGAGTTGGCAGAGGGGGATTGGTTAGAGGGGAGAGGGGAGCTGAGGTGGTGAGATGCTATTGGAGGGAGTGAGGTGGAGCTAGGGGTGGGTAGGATTCTTGGTAGGTTTAGGTTTTGTTGGGGTGTCCAGGACGGACCGATTTAGTTTTTCTGGGGCGGTCGTTCGGGTCGTTCGTCCCGTTCGGCTGCCCCTAATAAAAATAATTTAAAATTTTATTTATTTTCAAATAGCTTTTATAACTAGTTTTAGACAAACAAATTATCCGGTACATCCGGGTTTGCTTAAATAAAAGATGGGTCGTTGAAAACAAATCGGGGTTTGCAAAATAGTTTTATGCAAACTATGCACGATGATGACGATGCAATGCACAAATTCAACGCGATTTTCTAGTAGTGGTTTTGCGGGATGCCACAATTCGACACCACTAACAATGGATCTCGCCCTCGAGATCCGCCTCATGGTACCGGAAGGATAGGTCGGCGATCTGCATCTTCTCGCTTCGTGTAGATCCTCGCGACACCACTAACTAGAGGCCGTTGTCCGTGATCGTCGGGAGAACACTCCGGAAACAAAAGGTCGAAGGTAGAGGTATCAACAACAAGCCACCTCTAGCTCCGATGGAAAGGGGGGACCGATGCATTCTCATCCACTTCAATGTACAAAAGCGAATAGAAGGGGTAGTCGGCATGGGGTCCAATCCATCACGCACCCAAACTATTACTCCGCACAAACAATGGAAAAGCGTGCAACCATTCCCGGAAACAGACTGAAGATCTCGACAAGCGAGGTTCGGAACAAAGGGGTGATGCCGACTCTGCATCGGATCTGGCGTAGATGATGTCGTCGTGTCGGAAAACACCGGAGGGCACAAACAGGGAACAAGGAATGGTAACATCGCAAACGGATTCATTAGGCAGCTGGAACACCGGATGGCAGAACACCGTTATCGAAGAAGGAAGCGAAACCCTGAAGGTACGACGGAAACCCAACCACGAGAAATCCTGGACTCGAAGAAAAGATAAGAGGTGGATTCAAAACACGTAGAGGTAAGAGGAGAGCAGCAGAGGGGTAAGGAGTAAAATCAGACCTAGCCAGAACTATCCAACCGATTTTTCGAAAATAGTTTTGACACTCTACCGCCGTTAGCTAGGTTATCCTACAGTTGGACTTGTGGGTATCGCAACCGAGCTCGATACCACTCAGAACACCTCAGAATCGGACCTATGCAAGTTTGAACAAAATTCGCCAAACCCGCATAGAAACGATTCAAAGGTGCTCACCAGCACTTTCGGGGTGGAAAACGAAGTAATAACATTACACAACAGCCTCGATGGAACCCACGTAGCAGATATATATAACAAATGACTCAAAGAGTCAAGAATACATGTATAATATACAAAGATCCAAATCACCTTGAAACGATAGAGGCCCACCACGGACAAGATGCAAATGGGGCTAAGAGCTCAAGAATAACCAATGGCCCATAACCCTGCCTGTGCCAAGCCGAAGGGTAACCTGCTAACGCGCCGATCTCAAAACCTGCTTAAACAAAAGGGGTGCCGACGAAGGGCAAAGGAAAAGAAGGAGCGCAAGATCGAGGCCAAGACACGGCGAGGCTAGAATTGGCCCTCGCCACATAGGTATGGTGGATCGAGCGGCGACAAAGATGCACTAAACAACCTATAGAGACTCGATACAACTGGCGTCAATCAGAGGGGTTAAGAAAGACCTATTAGGATCCAACCTGATACTAGCATCAAACAAACCCGTCCTAGCGTTTCCCCCTCGAGACCGAACGAGGAAGTCAACCGAGGAACTCACACCGTTGGCAGTTTTATTTATTCGGTTATCGCTATGCAATTACTAGTCGTATAGGTAATCATCCCGATAAAGTAGGCAGGCACTTTTAGTTAATCATTTCCGTGATAGTGGCAACACTTACTAGTCGATACATTTATCATGAGATAACCCAAAACCCAGCTTGTTGGTACTTTTATTCAGCCATTCCGCTAGAAGTTGCAGGATTTACTAGTCAGTACAATTGTCGCAAGGCGACAACCAAACAAGCAATTGTGGGCAGTATTAATTAGCCATTCCATTATAGTGAAGCTGATTACTAGTCATTATAAGTCAAATTTATAGCAGAACTTTAGTTATGCTTGTCTATGATCGAGATATCAGGCTCCAAGTCGTCCATATCCGCGACACGGCTTCGTAAAGTTTTACCCGGGTGCACCAATAGCAACACACGCCGATCAACCTCGAAAACCAAATCAAAACCCAACGAGGCTTTCACGATCGAACAATCACAGTGATTCAGAAATATTTCAGGCCACCTTAAGTAGATCCCGCAACGGCCACCGACTCGAGACGGGCTCAAGGTTTGGGTAATACGGCCAGAACGATCGGGAACCCGAAAGTGTGGCTTGTCGACACCGAATCGTGTCCCGTCCTAAAGAGACAAAGGTGCTCGCACAATTTAAATACAGAAAGTAGCATGGCATAAGTACAGATCGTAAATAAAACCTCAAACTAGTTTGTGGCCCCAAGAAATAAGAATGAATCAAGCTCGGCTGGGGTCCCATATACCTCCGGATGTGGATAGCGCGATAAATCAAGGAACAGTATCAAGTACTGGGTCTTACGGACACAAGTATGCTCGAAACCAAATATTTTCTATCACCCACCGATGCCTCTGCTTATTTCAATTTTTAGTTGTTAAACAGAAATTAAAGTGACGATAAGTAAAACTAGAATCATCTCCAACATAAACATGCGGCAATACATCAGCAACTGTGGCATATGACGACACCCATCAGCACTTGAGCAAGCAACGACGCCGCAAGTCCAACTATCTACCAAACAATGTAATAGGATGTGTCCAAGGCAATATACGCCGCAAGGGATATCACGGGTACGAAAACTAGAGCATCGCAACACAGATAGCAATAGATCAACAGGAGGGAATAAAGACTATAAAAGTAAGATAGGTAGAAAAAGGGGGGAGATGCTCGCCTGAAAACATTGTCGAAGGTTCAACCGAAGATCAGGGCGAAGCTCACATCAACTCAACGGCCTTATCCGCGAAGAAGCAAAACACTAGAATAAACACCGGATGCAAGATTTAATACAACGGCAGAAAATCGGCATGATGCTTGTATGATGCATGGCATGGCAAGGTGCGATGGAATTAGGTCATATTAAGCAGAACCGGGGTCCCGACAATTATTAAACGGTTCAAGTTGTTTAGAACCCCCGCAATTTAAATGTTGTTTGGACATGGCAAAATATATCACCGGTTCGCTACACAATTTAAATGAGGCCGATATGGGACTAGATTTGCCCGCATATGGGCCCCATATTTATGCATTAGGTGAATCGGCATAAGGCCCCCAAACTACATGACAAGATGCATGCAAGTATGACAATTCAATATGCAACAAGTTGTTATGTTATAAAATAGGGTTTCGGGAAGGGGTTCACACATTTAGGGTTCGACAGATCTTGGCCTGGGGTTCGTTGGTCTCGGGTCCAGGGTTCGGAAGCGCTCGGATAACGGGTAGTTCTTGTCGATTCGCGATGGTCGGCCATGTTGTCGGTCCTCTCGTCCGGTTGAAGCACTTGTCGATCGGGTCTCGCGGACTCGGTGTCCGGTGAAATACTTGGCGCTCGAGGGAGTACTTGTTTACAGGTTTTCCGTTTTCTTCGGGTTCTCTGTCGATGATCTCGTCGTCGAGAAGAACTTGTCGGGTCCGTGTGTCGGGTCGGTCTTGGCGTTCGGGGCGAAGCACTTGGCGTTCTGCGTCGATGTTCTTATCGTCCGGGTTCTCGAGCATCGCATCCGAGAAGGAGTACTTGGCGTCCGTCGGTCCCGTGTCGACGACCTTGTTTTCCTCGATGGCGAACTCGTCGTATCTGTGGCGTGGTTCTTGTCGGGGTTCTCGGCTTCGGCGCCGGGAGGAAGAACTTGTTGATGCCTTACTCTTGGTCCACCCAAACAATGCGTCCATGAGGTGGTCGAGGGTTTGTGTCGGAGGTCTTGCGTCTTCGGGTCCTAGGAAGAAGAAGCGTCGGGTTCGACGATGAAGGTCATGAGTCTCGACAGGGAACTCGAGGCCCAGCACTTGAAACATAGGCTCGCTGCATCTTGCTTGGCATGAAAACAAGGGCCTTCGGTTCGGTGATGACGTGCAAAGCGCGGAGGACGAGGAAGCCAAGGCGGCAGGATCTCGCCCGCTGCTCGCAGGCGCCTAACGGGAGGCGGGGCCTCTGGCTCGAGCGGACTGAGAGGCGAGAGCCGAGAGCGCTAACGGGAGAAGCGTCGGGCCGAGGGAGGAGGCGGCGGAGCCACGTCCGGTGTGGAGGCCACGAGCCTGGCCGGCGCGCTTGAAAGCGCAGGGCGAGCTGGGCGCGCCCAAGGCGAAGCGGAGAGAGGCGCGGCCGGGAAGGAGAAGACGCGAGGCGGCGATGCGACCGGACCAGGAGGCGGCGGCATGGCGCTTGAGGCTGGAGGAGGTGCGGATCGAGGCGGGAACGGTGGAGGACGAGGTGGAGGCGGCTCGGCGTGAGGGACGGTGGAGAAGGCAGAGGTCGGGAAGCGCGATGGTGGCGGGCTGGGCCGAGGAAGCCCGGCGGTGAGCTCGGCTCGGCGACAGCAGAGGCCTTGAGGTCGTGGAACAGCGAGCCCAGCTCGGCTCGGCTCATGGAACGGCGCGCGGTCGGGGAGGAGAGGCTGCGGCCGCGGAGGAGCTCGCGGGACGGGCCGCACGGCGGAGGAAGGATGGGAGGACGGGGGCGAGGCGAGAGAGAAGGTGGGGGTCGGTGGGACATGTGGTGGGGCCCAGGGGAACGGGGCCCACGCGGGGAAGGTGGAAACTGGGGGAGCGACGGGATGGCGCGCGTGTAGAGCGTGTGTGTTGGTTGCTGGGGGCGGTTCCCGGGGCTGTCGGTGGTGGGACCCGGTGCCAGGTGTGGGGGTTGGCGGTGGGGATCGGATGTGGGGATCGGTGTGCGTGCGTGTGGCTGTGTGGCCAGGGTGAGAGGGTGAGAGATGAGGGGTGAGTTGGCAGAGGGGGATTGGTTAGAGGGGAGAGGGGAGCTGAGGTGGCGAGATGCTATTGGAGGGAGTGAGGTGGAGCTAGGGGTGGGTAGGATTCTTGGTAGGTTTAGGTTTTGTTGGGGTGTCCAGGACGGACCGATTTAGTTTTTCTGGGGCGGTCGTTCGGGTCGTTCGTCCCGTTCGGCTGCCCCTAATAAAAATAATTTAAAATTTTATTTATTTTCAAATAGCTTTTATAACTAGTTTTAGACAAACAAATTATCCGGTACATCCGGGGGTTTGGCGTTTAAATAAAAGATGGGTCGTTTGGAAAACAAATCGGGGTTTGCAAAATAGTTTTATGCAAACTATGCACGATGATGACGATGCAATGCACAAATTCAACGCGATTTTCTAGTAGTGGTTTTGCGGGATGCCACAATTGCCCCTAGACGGAAAACCAAGCTCCCGGGTGTGACCGTCCACGTTGCATGCGATAACACCTATAGAAGCGTGCTGGACATGTAGGAGTAGGCTCCCGCCGCGGGTCAAACGAGGGTAGACCGGTGGAACCCTGGGCCTATCCTTGGTTTTCCATGTAGATATGACCTAAACAAACCTAAAACACAGAGAGAGTGCGTTGTTCAACCCTCGTACGGTGAATGCTACGGGGGTAGACCCGCGGGGCCCTCGGATTAGGGTTTCGTCGGAAAAGGACCGCCCGAGTGCCGGGATGCCACGGGAACATGCGTGTGGCCCTAGCATACATGCACAAGGGTGGTGGATTGCCCCTAGACGGAAAACCTAGCTCCCGGGTGTGACCGTCCACGTTGCATCCGATAACACCTATAGAAGCGTGCTGGACATGTAGGAGTAGGCTCCCGCCGCGGGTCAAACGAGGGTAGACCGGTGGAACCCTGGGCCTATCCTTGGTTTTCCATGTAGATATGACCTAAACAAACCTAAACCATGTAGAGAGTGCGTTGTTCAACCCTCGTACGGAGAATGCTACGGGGGTAGACCCGCGGGTCCCTCGGATTAGGGTTTCGTCGAAAAAGGACCGCCGAGCCGGATGCTGGGAACATGCGTGTGGCCCTAGCATTCATGCACAAGGGTGGTGGATTGCCCCTAGACGGAAAACCTAGCTCCCGGGTGTGACCGTCCACGTTGCATGCGATAACACCTTTAGAAGCGTGCTGGACATGTAGGAGTAGGCTCCCGCCGCGAGTCAAGCGAGGGTAGACCGGTGGAACCCTGGGCCTATCCTTGGTTTTCCATGTAGATATTACCTAAACAAACCTAAACCACCAAGAGAGTGCGTTGTTCAACCCTCGTACGGAGAATGCTACGGGGCTAGACCCGGGGGCCCTCGGATTAGGGTTTCGTCGGAAAAGGACCGCCCGAGTGCCGGGATGCCACGGGAACATGCGTGTGGCCCTAGCATACATGCACAAGGGTGGTGGATTGCCCCTAGACGGAAAACCTAGCTCCCGGGTGTGACCGTCCACGTTGCATGCGATAACACCTATAGAAGCGTGCTGGACATGTAGGAGTAGGCTCCCGCCGCGGGTCAAACGAGGGTAGACCGGTGGAACCCTGGGCCTATCCTTGGTTTTCCATGTAGATATGACCTAAACAAACCTAAACCACCGAGAGAGTGCGTTGTTCAACCCTCGTACGGAGAATGCTACGGGGGTAGACCCGCGGGTCCCTCGGATTAGGGTTTCGTCGAAAAAGGACCGCCCGAGTGCCGGGATGCACGGGAACATGCGTGTGGCCCTAGAATTCATGCACAAGGGTGGTGGATTGCCCCTAGACGGAAAACCTAGCTCCCGGGTGTGACCGTCCACGTTGCATGCGATAACACCTATAGAAGCGTGCTGGACATGTAGGAGTAGGCTCCCGCCGCGGGTCAAACGAGTGTAGACCGGTGGAACCCTGGGCCTATCCTTGGTTTTCCATGTAGATATGACCTAAACAAACCTAAACCACCGAGAGAGTGCGTTGTTCAACCCTTGTACGGAGAATGCTACGGGGGTAGACCCGCGGGTCCCTCGGATTAGGGTTTTGTCGGAAAAGGACCGCCCGAGTGCCGGGATGCCACGGGAACATGCGTGTGGCACTAGCATACATGCACAAGGGTGGTGGATTTCCCCTAGACGGAAAACCTAGCTCCCGGGTGTGACCGTCCACGTTGCATGCGATAACACCTATAGAAGCGTGCTGGACATGTAGGAGTAGGCTCCCGCCGCGGGTCAAACGAGGGTAGACCGGTGGAACCCTAGGCCTATCCTTGGTTTTCCATGTAGATATGACCTAAACAAGCCTAAACCACCGAGAGAGTGCGTTGTTCAACCCTCGTACGGAGAATGCTACGGGGGTAGACCCGCGGGTCCCTCGGATTAGGGTTTCGTCGGAAAAGGACCGCCCGAGCCGGATGCCACGGGAACATGCGTGTGGCCCTAGCATACATGCACAAGGGTGGTGGATTGCCCTTGACAGAAAACCTAGCTCCCGGTGTGACCGTCCCCACGTTGCATGCGATAACACCCAGAAGCGTCTTTGGACATGTAGGAGTAGGCTCCGCTGGTCAAACGAGGGTAGACGGTGGAACCACGGGCCTATCCTTGGTTTTCCATGTAGATATGACCTAAACAAACCTAAACCACCGAGAAAGTGCGTTGTTCAACCCTCGTCGGAGAATGCTACGAGTAGACCAAGGGCCCTCGGATTAGGGTTCGTCGGAAAAGGGGATGATCGAGTGCCGGATGCCACGGGAACATGCGTGTGGCAGCATACATGCACAAGGGTGGTGGATTGCCCCTAGACGGAAAACCTAGCTCCGGTGTGACCGCCCACGTTGCATGCGATAACACCTATAGAAGCGTCTTTGGACATGTAGGAGTAGGCTCCATGAGTCAAACGAGGTAGACCGGTGGAACCAGGCCTATCCTTGGTTTTCCATGTAGATATGACCTAAACAAACCTAAACCACCGAGAGAGTGCGTTGGTCAACCCTCGACGGAGAATGCTACGGGTAGACCCGTGGGCCCTCGGATTAGGGTTTCGCTGAAAAGGACCGAAAGTGCCGGGATGCCACGGGAACATGTGTGGCCCTAGCATACATGCACAAGGGTGGTGGATTTCTAGACGGAAAACCTAGCTCCGGTGTGACCGCCCACGTTGCGATAACACCTATAGAGCGTCTTTGGACATGTAGGAGTAGGCTCCATGGTCAAACGAGGGTAGACCGGTGGAACCTGGCCTATCCTTGGTTTTCCATGTAGATATGACCTAAACAAACCTAAAACACCGAGAGTGCGTTGTTCAACCTCAGACGGTGAATGCTACGGGGTAGACCTGGCCCTCGGATTAGGGTTTCGTCGGAAAGGACCGCCGCCAGTGCGGATGCCACGGGAACATGCGTGTGGCCCTAGCATACATGCACAAGGGTGGTGGATTGCCCCTAGACGGAAAACCTAGCTCCCGGGTGTGACCGTCCACGTTGCATGCGATAACACCTATAGAAGCGTGCTGGACATGTAGGAGTAGGCTCCCGCCGCGGGTCAAACGAGGGAAGACCGGTGGAACCCTGGGCCTATCCTTGGTTTTCCATGTAGATATGACCTAAACAAACCTAAACCATCGAGAGAGTGCGTTGTTCAACCCTCGTACGGAGAATGATACGGGGGTAGACCCGCGGGTCCCTCGGATTAGGGTTTCGTCGGAAAAGGACCGCCCGAGTGCCGGGATGCCACGGGAACATGCGTGTGGCCCTAGAATTCATGCACAAGGGTGGTGGATTGCCCCTAGACGGAAAACCTAGCTCCCGGGTGTGACCGTCCATGTTTCATGTGATAACACCTATAGAAGCGTGCTGGACATGTAGGAGTAGGCTCCCGCCGCGGGTCAAACGAGGGTAGACCGGTGGAACCCTGGGCCTATCCTTGGTTTTCCAAGTAGATATGACCTAAACAAACCTAAACCACCGAGAGAGTGCGTTGTTCAACCCTCGTACGGAGAATGCTACGGGGGTAGACCCGCGGGGCCCTCGGATTAGGGTTTCGTCCGAAAAGGACCGCCCGAGTGCCGGGATGCCACGGGAACATGCGTGTGGCACTAGCATACATGCACAAGGGTGGTGGATTGCCCCTAGACGGAAAACTTAGCTCCCGGGTGTGACCGTCCACGTTGCATGCGATAACACCTATAGAAGCGTGCTGGACATGTAGGAGTAGGCTCCATGGGTCAAACGAGGGTGACGGTGGAACCCTAGGCCTATCCTTGGTTTTCCATGTAGATATGACCTAAACAAGCCTAAACCACCGAGAGTGCGTTGTTCAACCCTCGACGGAGAATGCTACGGGGGTAGACCCAGGTCCCTCGGATTAGGGTTTCGCTCGAAAAGGACCGCCCAGTGCCGGATGCCACGGAACATGCGTGTGGCCCTAGCATACATGCACAAGGGTGGTGGATTGCCCTATGGAAAACCTAGCTCCGGTGTGACCGTCCACGCTGCATGCGATAACACACAGAAGCGTCTT
Source organism: Avena longiglumis (assembly GCA_030063025.1). NCBI lineage: Eukaryota > Viridiplantae > Streptophyta > Magnoliopsida > Poales > Poaceae > Avena > Avena longiglumis. Next base: position 511,791,982 of record CP125978.1, read on the forward strand.
TGGACATGTAGGAGGCTCCCTTGTGGTCAAACGAGGGTAGACCGGTGGAACCCTGGGCCTATCCTTGGTTTTCCATGTAGATATGACCTAAACAAACCTAAACCACCGAGAGAGTGCGTTGTTCAACCCTCGTACGGAGAATGCTACGGGGGTAGACCCGCGGGTCCCTTGGATTAGGGTTTCATCGAAAAAGGACCGCCCGAGTGCCGGGATGCCACGGGAACATGCGTGTGGCCCTATCATACATGCACAAGGGTGGTGGATTGCCCCTAGACGGAAAACCTAGCTCCCGGGTGTGACCGTCCACATTGCACGCGATAACACCTATAGAAGCGTGCTGGACATGTAGGAGTAGGCTCCCGCCGCGGGTCAAACGAGGGTAGACCGGTGGAACCCTGGGCCTATCCTTGGTTTTCCATGTAGATATGACCTAAACAAACCTAAACCACAAAGAGAGTGCGTTGTTCAACCCTCGTACCGAGAATGCTACGGGGGTAGACCCGTGGGGCCCTCGGATTAGGGTTTCGTCGGAAAAGGACCGAGAGTGCCGGATGCCACGGAATACGCGTGTGGCCCTAGCATACATGCACAAGGGTGGTGGATTGCCCCTAGACGGAAAACCTAGCTCAGGTGTGACCGTCCACCTTGCATGCGATAACACCTATAGAAGCGTCTTTGGACATGTAGGAAGTAGGCTCCCTTGTGGTCAAACGAGGGTAGACCGGTGGAACCCTAGGCCTATCCTTGGTTTTCCATATAGATATGACCTAAACAAACCTAAACCACCGAGAGAGTGCGTTGTTCAACCCTCGTACGGAGAATACTACGGGGGTAGACCCGCGGGGCCCTCGGATTAGGGTTTCGTCGGAAAAGGACCCAGTGCCGGGATGCCACGGAACATGCGTGTGGCCTAGCATACATGCACATGGGTGGTGGATTGCCCTAGACAGAAAACCTAGCTCCCGGTGTGACCGTCCACGTTGCATGCGATAACACCTATAGAAGCGTCTTTGGACATGTAGGAGTAGGCTCCGCCATGGTCAAACGAGGGTAGACCGGTGGAACCCTGGGCCTATCCTTGGTTTTACATGTAGATATGACCTAAACAAACCAAAACCATCGAGAGAGTGCGTTGTTCAACCCTCGTACGGAGAATGATACGGGGGTAGACCCGCGGGTCCCTCGGACAGGGTTTAAATGGAAAGGACCGCCCGTGTGCCGGGATCCACGGGAACATGCGTGTGGCCCTAGAATTCATGCACAAGGGTGGTGGATTGCCCCTAGACGGAAAACCTAGCTCCCGGGTGTGACCGTCCACGTTGCATGCGATAACACCTATAGAAGCGTGCTGGACATGTAGGAGTAGGCTCACGCATGGTCAAGCAGTGTAGACGGTGGAACCTGGGCCTATCCTTGGTTTTCCATGTAGATATGACCTAAACAAACCTAAACCACAAAGAGAGTGCGTTGTTCAACCCTCGTGCGAGAATGCTACGGGGTAGACCCAGGGCCCTCGGATTAGGGTTTTCGGAAAAGGACCGCCCCGAGTGCCGGATGCCACGGTAACATGCGTGTGGCCTAGCATACATGCACAAGGGTGGTGGATTGCCCTAGACGGAAAACCTAGCTCCCAGCGACTGGCCCACGTTGCATGCGATAACACCTATAGAAGCGTCTTTGGACATGTAGGAGTAGGCTCCTGCTGGTCAAACGAGTAGACGGTGGAACCCTAGCCTATCCTTGGTTTTCCATATAGATATGACCTAAAAACCTAAACCACCGAGAGAGTGCGTTGTTCAACCTCATCGGAGAATACTACGGGGTAGACCAGGGCCCTCAGATTAGGGTTTCGTCGGAAAAGGACCGCCCGAGTGCCGGGATGCCACAGGAACATGCGTGTGGCCCTAGCATACATGCACATGGGTGGTGGATTGCCCCTAGACAGAAAACCTAGCTCCCGGGTGTGACCGTCCACGTTGCATGCGATAACACCTATAGAAGCGTGCTGGACATGTAGGAGTAGGCTCTCGCTGGTCAAAGCAGTGTGACCGGTGGAACCACAGGCCTATCCTTGGTTTTCCATGTAGATATGACCTAAAAAACCTAAACCACCGAGAGAGTGCGTTGTTCAACCCTTGTCACGGAGAATGCTACGGGGTAGACCCATGGTCCCTGGATTAGGGTTTGTCGGAAAAGGACCGCCCGAGTGCCGGGATGCCACGGGAACATGCGTGTGGCACTAGCATACATGCACAAGGGTGGTGGATTTCCCCTAGACGGAAAACCTAGCTCCCGGGTGTGACCGTCCACGTTGCATGCGATAACACCTATAGAAGCGTGCTGGACATGTAGGAGTAGGCTCCCGCCGCGGGTCAAACGAGGGTAGACCGGTGGAACCCTGGGCCTATCCTTGGTTTTCCATGTAGATATGACCTAAACAAACCTAAACCACCGAGAAAGTGCGTTGTTCAACCCTCGTACGGAGAATGCTACGGGGGTAGACCCGCGGGGCCCTCGGATTAGGGTTTCGTCGGAAAAGGACTGCTCGAGTGCCGGGATGCCACGGGAACATGCGTGTGGCCCTAGCATACATGCACAAGGGTGGTGGATTGCCCCTAGACGGAAAACCTAGCTCCCGGGTGTGACCGTCCACGTTGCATGCGATAACACCTATAGAAGCGTGCTGGACATGTAGGAGTAGGCTCCCGCCGCGAGTCAAACGAGGGTAGACCGGTGGAACCCAGGGCCTATCCTTGGTTTTCCATGTAGATATGACCTAAACAAACCTAAACCACCGAGAGAGTGCGTTGGTCAACCCTCGTACGGAGAATGCTACGGGGGTAGACCCGCAGGGCCCTCGGATTAGGGTTTCATCAGAAAAGGACCGCCCGAGTGCCGGGATGCCACGGGAACATGTGTGTGGCCCTAGCATACATGCACAAGGGTGGTGGATTGCCCCTAAACGGAAAACCAAGCTCCCGGGTGTGACCGTCCACGTTGCATGCGATAACACCTATAGAAGCGTGCTGGACATGTAGGAGTAGGCTCCCTTGAGGTCAAGCGAGGTAGACGGTGGAACCTGGGCCTATCCTTGGTTTTCCACGTAGATATGACCTAAACAAACCTAAAACACAGAGAGAGCGCGTTGTTCAACCCTCGTACGGTGAATACTACGGGGGTAGACCCGCGGGGCCCTCGGATTACGGTTTCGTCGGAAAAGGACCGAGTCTTGCGGATGCCAGGAACATGCGTGTGGCCTAGCATACATGCACAAGGGTGGTGGATTGCCCTAGGCGGAAAAACTAGCTCCCGGTGTGACCGTCCACGTTGCATCCGATAACACCTATAGAGCGTCTTTGGACATGTAGGAGTAGGCTCGCCGCTGGTCAAACGAGGTGACCGTGGAACCTGGGCCTATCCTTGGTTTTCCATGTAGATATGACCTAAACAAACCTAAACCATGTAGAGAGTGCGTTGTTCAACCCTCGCACGGAGAATGCTACGGGTAGACCCATGGGTCCCTCGGATTAGGGTTTCGGCGAAAAAAAGGACCGCCAGTCCGGATGCCACGGAACATGCGTGTGGCCCTAGCATTCATGCACAAGGGTGGTGGATTGCCCCTAGACCGAAAACCTAGCTCCCGGGTGTGACCGTCCACGTTGCATGCGATAACACCTATAGAAGCGTGCTGGACATGTAGGAGTAGGCTCCCGCCGCGGGTCAAGCGAGGGTAGACCGGTGGAACCCTGGGCCTATCCTTGGTTTTCCATGTAGATATGACCTAAACAAACCTAAACCACCAAGAGAGTGCGTTGTTCAACCCTCGTACGGAGAATGCTACGGGGGTAGACCCGCGGGTCCCTCGGATTAGGGTTTCGGAAAGGACCGCCGAGTGCCGGATGCCACGGGAACATGCGTGTGGCCCTAGCATACATGCACAAGGGTGGTGGATTGCCCCTAGACGGAAAACCTAGCTCCCGGGTGTGACCGTCCATGTTTCATGCGATAACACCTATAGAAGCGTGCTGGACATGTAGGAGTAGGCTCCCGCCGCGGGTCAAACGAGGGTAGACCGGTGGAACCCTAGGCCTATCCTTGGTTTTCCATATAGATATGACCTAAACAAACCTAAACCACCGAGAGAGTGCGTTGGTCAACCCTCGTACGGAGAATGCTACGGGGGTAGACCCGCAGGGCCCTCGGATTAGGGTTGCGTCAGAAAAGGACCGCCCGAGTGCCGGGATGCCACGGGAACATGTGTGTGGCCCTAGCATACATGCACAAGGGTGGTGGATTTCCCCTAGACGGAAAACCTAGCTCCCAGGTGTAACCGTCCACGTTGCATTCGATAACACCTATAGAAGCGTGCTGGACATGTAGGAGTAGGTCACTTGCAGGTCAAAGCGAGGCAGACGGTGGAACCACGGGCCTATCCTTGGTTTTCCATGTAGATATGACCTAAAAACCTAAAACACCGAGAGAGTGTGTTGTTCAACCTCGTACGGTGAATGCTGGGGAGGTAGACCATGGGGCCCTCGGATTAGGGTTTAGTCGGAAAAAGGACATGAGTGCCGGATGCCACGGAACATGCGTGTGGCCCTAGCATACATGCACAAGGGTGGTGGATTGCCCTAGGCGGAAAACCTAGCTCCCGGTGTGACCGCCACGTTGCATGCGATATAACACCTATAGAAGCGTCTTGGACATGTAGGAGTAGGCTCCATGCAGGTCAAACGAGGGAAGACCGGTGGAACCACAGGCCTATCCTTGGTTTTACATGTAGATATGACCTAAACAAACCAAAACCATCGAGAGAGTGCGTTGTTCAACCCTCGTACGGAGAATGATACGGGGGTAGACCCGCGGGTCCCTCGGATTAGGGTTTCGTCGGAAAAGGACCGCCCGAGTGCCGGGATGCCACGGGAACATGCGTGTGGCCCTAGAATTCATGCACAAGGGTGGTGGATTGCCCCTAGACGGAAAACCTAGCTCCCGGGTGTGACCGTCCATGTTTCATGCGATAACACCTATAGAAGCGTGCTGGACATGTAGGAGTAGGCTCCCGCCGCGGGTCAAACGAGGGTAGACCGGTGGAACCCTAGGCCTATCCTTGGTTTTCCATATAGATATGACCTAAACAAACCTAAACCACCGAGAGAGTGCGTTGTTCAACCTCACGGAGAATACTACGGGGTAGACCCATGGGCCCTCGGATTAGGGTTTAAATCGGAAAAGGACCGCCTGAGCCGGATGCCACGAACATGCGTGTGGCCCCTAGCATACATGCACATGGGTGGTGGATTGCCCCTAGACGGAAAACCTAGCTCCAGGTGTGACCGTCCACGTTGCATGCGATAACACCTATAAACGTGTTGGACATGTAGAGTAGGCTCCATGGGGTCAAACGAGGGTGACGGTGGAACCACAGGCCTATCCTTGGTTTTCCATGTAGATATGACCTAAACAAACCTAAACCACAAAGAGTGCGTTGTTCAACCTCGACGGAGAATGCTACGGGTAGACCCATGAGCCCCTCGGATTAGGGTTTCGGGAAAAAGGACCGCCCAGTGCCGGATGCCCGAATATTGCGTGGGGCCCAGCATACATGCACAAGGGTGGTGGATTGCCCTAGGCGGAAAACCTAGCTCCCGTGTGGCGTCCACGTTGCATGCGATAACACCTATAGAAGCGTCTTTGGACATGTAGGAGTAGTTCGCCAGGTCAAACGAGGGTAGGGTGGAACCTGGGCCTATCCTTGGTTTTCCATATAGATATAGCCTAAACAAACCTAAACCACCGAGAGTGCGTTGGTCAACCTCGACGGAGAATGCTATGGGAGTAGACCCTTGAGACCCTGATTAGGGTTTCATCGAAAAGGACCGCCTTAGTGCCGGATGCCACGGGAACATCGTGTGGCCCTAGCATACATGAACAAGGGTGGTGGATTTCCCTGGGCGGAAAACCTAGCTCCCGGGTGTGACCGCCCACGTTGCATGCGATAACACCTATAGAAGCGTCTTTGGACATGTAGGAGTAGGCTCACTTGGCAGGTCAAGCGAGGGTAGACGGTGGAACCCTGGGCCTATCCTTGGTTTCCAAGTAGATATGACCTAAACAAACCTAAACCACCGAGAGTCGTTGTTCAACCTCGACGGAGAATGCTACGGGGTAGACCATGGGGCCCTCGGATTAGGGTTTCGTCCGAAAAGGACCGCCAGAGTGCCGGATGCCACGGAACATCGTGGCACTAGCATACATGCACAAGGTGGTGGATTGCCCTAGGCGGAAAACTTAGCTCTGGTGTGACCGTTTTACGTTGCATGCGATAACACCTATAGAAGCGTCTTTGGACATGTAGGAGTAGGCTCCCTTGTGAGATCAAACGAGGGTAGATCGTGGAACCCTAGGCCTATCCTTGGTTTTCCATGTAGATATGGCCTAAACAAGCCTAAACCACCGAGAGTGCGTTGTTCAACCCTCGTGACGGAGAATGCTACGGGTAGACCTGCGGGTCCCTCGGATTAGGGTTTCAAATCGGAAAAAGGACCGCCCGAGTGCCGGGATGCCACGGGAACATGCGTGTGGCCCTAGCATACTTGCACAAGGGTGGTGGATTGCCCCTTGACAGAAAACCTAGCTCCCGGGTGTGACCGTCCACGTTGCATGCGATAACACCTGTAGAAGCGTGCTGGACATGTAGGAGTAGGCTCACTTGTGGTCAAGCGAGGGTAGACGGTGGAACCTGGGCCTATCCTTGGTTTTCCATGTAGATATGACCTAAACAAACCTAAACCACCGAGAGAGTCGTTGTTCAACCTCGCACGGAGAATGCTACGGGTAGACCGGGTCCCTAGGATTAGGGTTTCATCGAAAAGGACCGCCGAGTGCCGGATGCCACGGAACATGCGTGTGGCCCTATCATACATGCACAAGGGTGGTGGATTGCCCAGACGGAAAACCTAGCTCCCGGTGTGGCCGTCCACATTGCATGCGATAACACCTATAGAGCGTCTTTGGACATGTAGGAGTAGGCTCCACCGCCAGGTCAAGCAGTGAGACCGGTGGAACCCAGGGCCTATCCTTGGTTTTCCATGTAGATATGACCTAAACAAACCTAAACCACCGAGAGGAAATTCGTTATTCGACCCTCGTCACGGAGAATGCTACGGGTAGACCCGGGCCCTCAGATTAGGGTTTCGTCAGGAAAAGGACCGCCCGAGTGCAGGGATGCACGAACATGCGTGGCCCCAGCATACATGCACAAGGTGGTGGATTGCCCTAGACGGAAAACCTAGCTCCCGGTGTGACCGCCCACGTTGCATGCGATAACACCTATAGAAGCGTCTTGGACATGTAGGAAGTAGGCTCCATGTCAAACGAGGGTGGACGGTGGAACCCTAGGCCTATCCTTGGTTTTCCATATAGATATGACCTAAACAAACCTAAACCACCGAGAAGTGTTGTTCAACCTCAGACGGAGAATGCTACGGTAGACCCTGGGTCCCTCGGATTAGGGTTTAAATCGGAAAGGACCCGAAAGTGCCGGATGCCAGGAACATGCGTGTGGCCCCAGCATACATGCACATGGGTGGTGGATTGCCCCAGAGCGGAAAACCTAGCTCCTGATGTGGCCGCCCACGTTGCATGCGATAACACCTATAGAAGCGTCTTTGGACATGTGAGTAAGGCTCGCCAAGGGTCAAACAGTGAGGGCAGTGGAGACCCCGGCCTATCCTTGGTTTTCCATGTAGATATGACCTAAACAAACCTAAACCATCGAGAGAGTTGTTCAACCGACGGAGAATGATACGGGTAGACCCGGGTCCCTCGGATTAGGGTTTCGCTTTAAAAGGACCGCCCGAGTGCCGGATGCACGGAACATGCGTGTGGCCCTAGAATTCATGCACAAGGGTGGTGGATTGCCCTAGACGGAAAACCTAGCTCGGTGTGACCGCCCACGTTGCATGCGATAACACCTATAGAAGCGTCTTTGGACATGGGAGTAGGCTCACTGGTCAAACGAGTGTACCGTGAACCCTGGGCCTATCCTTGGTTTTCCATGTAGATATGACCTAAACAAACCGAAACCACCGAGAGTGCGTTGTTCAACCCTTGTACGGAGAATGCTACGGGGATAGAACCGCGGGTCCCTCGGATTAGGGTTTTGTCGGAAAAGGACCGCCCGGGTGCCGGGATGCCATGGGAACATGCGTGTGGCACTAGCATACATGCACAAGGGTGGTGGATTTCCCCTAGACGGAAAACCTAGCTCCCGGTGACAATCCACGTTGCATGCGATAACACCTATAGAAGCGTCTTTGGACATGTAGAGAGAAGGCTCCCCGCCGCAGGTCAACGAGGTGGGCGGTGGAACCCTAGGCCTATCCTTGGTTTTCCATGTAGATATGACCTAAACAAACCTAAACCACCGAGAGAGTCGTTGTTCAACCCTCGTCACGGAGAATGCTACGGGTAGACCATGGGTCCCTCGGATTAGGGTTTCGTCGGAAAAGGACCGCCTGAGTGCCGGATGCCACGGAACATGCGTGGTGGCCCTAGCATACATGCACAAGGGTGGTGGATTGCCCTGATGGAAAACCTAGCTCTCGGTGTGACCGTCCACGTTGCATGCGATAACACCTATAAGCGTCTTTGGACATGTAGGAGTAGGCTCCGCATGGTCAAACGAGGGTAGACGGTGGAACCCGGGCCTATCCTTGGTTTTCCATGTAGATATGACCTAAACAAACCTAAACCACCGAGAAAGTGCGTTGTTCAACCCTCGACGGAGAATGCTACGGGGTAGACCCGGGTCCCTCGGATTAGGGTTTCGCTCGAAAAGGACCGCCCAGTGCCGGATGCCACGGAACATGCGTGTGGCCTAGCATACATGCACAAGGGTGGATTGCCCTAGACGGAAAACCTAGCTCCCGTGTGACCGCCCACGTTGCATCACGATAACACCTATAGAAGCGTCTTGGACATGTAGGAGTAAGCTCGCCGCCATGTCCAACGAGGTAGACCGGTGGAACCAGGGCCTATCCTTGGTTTCCATGTAGATATGACTCAAACAAACCTAAACCACCGAGAGTGCGTTGTTCAACCCTCGTCGAGAATGCTACGGGGTAGACCCAGGCCTCAGATTAGGGTTTCGCTGGAAAAGGACCGCCCGAGTGCGGGATGCTACGGAACATGCGTGGCCCAGCATACATGCAAGGGTGGTGGATTTCA